>CAJQZJ010027492.1:0-13696 GCA_907164525.1 Lophiomys imhausi | reverse complement strand
TAAAAATGTTAATAGAATCATTTGATGTTCAGTCCCTTTGTGCTCAGATACCTGCTCTACAACCAATGTCTGTCAGAGAAATGGGGCCAAATGGCCGAAGATTGATGCTGTAATGTATGGAGAGAAAATGGGAACTGTCCAGGCAGCCACTGGTATGTCACTTTTTAGTTTTGGAAGCGCAGGCCCTGCACTTCCTATATAATCAGATATATTTATCCCTCTCAGGTCTCTGAGGTGGTTGAAGAATAGATAGCTAGAGTCTCATAGTTAAATTTTGAGTTGTTTAGGAATCAAGAGGGTGTTCTGGATCTAAGAAGATATTTTTAAAATTATGAGGCAAGTTAGTATGAAAGCTGAGTTAGATATAGAACTTTAAACTCATGGAGATGGTTAGATAGTAGAAGGTTAAAGTCAGGTGCCAAATACATATGAACTGGACATTGGGAATGTATGCTAAGCCATATAACTCTTATAATTGTGGCCTATTTATTTCTGTTGTTTTGTATTGTATTTATAGTTATAAGAAAAAGAACCATTATTTGGACTGAAAGGGAGAGCTGTTGGGGGGAAAAATAAATACCATAAACTAAAAAAAAAAAAAAAAAAAAAAGAAGGGAAGAGGATGGGGGGGCTGAGGGGGAGGAGGGTGGAAGGGTGGGACTGGAGGGGGGAGTAGGGAGGGGATTGTGATTGAGATGTAACTTGAAGAAATAAAAAATAAATTATTTAAAATAAAAAACAAACAAACAAACAAAAAGTTATGTCCATGTTCCCTTTGGTGCATTTGTTGTAGTATAGATATCCTGTACTATATAGCTAAAATCCGACTGTAATTGAATAGATGCCATGTGCATCCTTCTGAGTCTGGGTTAGCTCACTTAGGATGAGCTTCTCTAGTTCCATCCATTTGGCTGCAAATTGCATGATTTCATTGTTTCTGATAGCTGAGTAATAATATTCCATTGTGTAGATGTACCACAGTTTTTTAATCCATTCTTCGGTTGAGGGACATCTGGGTTGTTTCCAGTTTCTAGCTATTACAAATAAGGCTGCTATGAATATAGATGAGAAAACTTCCTTGTGATTCGGTGAGGAGTCAATTGGATGTATACCCAGAAGTGATATGTCTGGGTCCAGAGGCAAAGCTATTCCAAGTTTTCTAAGATATCGGCAGACTGACCTCCATAGGGGTTGCACAAGTCTGAACTCCCACCAGCAATGGAGGAGGGTTCCCCTTTCTCCACACCCTCGCCAGCATGTGGTGTCATTTGAGCTTTTGATCTTAGCCATTCTGACAGGTGTGAGATGGAATCTCAGAGTCATCTTGAGATGCATTTCTCTGATGATTAAGGATGCTGAGCATTTCTTCAAGTGTCTCTGGGCCATTAGGAATTCCTCCTTTGTGAATTCTTAATTTAGCTCTGTTCCCCATTTTTTGATTGGATTATTTGGTTTCTTGGCATTTAAATTCTTGAGTTCTTTGTAAATTATTGATATTAGCCCTCTGTCAGATGTGGGGATGGTGAATATTTTTTCCCAATCTGTAGGCTGCTGTTTTATTAGAATGACAGTATCTTATGCCTTACAGAAGCTTTTCAGTTTCATGAGGTACCATTTATTGATTGTTGGTCTTAGATCCTGAGCTGTTGGTGTCCTGTTCAGGAAGTTGCGGTGGTGCGGATGATTTCGAGGGTTTTTTCCACTTTCTCTTCTAGTAGATTTAGAGGTATCACCATCCCAGATTTTAAGCTGTACTACAGAGAAATAGCAGTAAAAACAGCATTTTACTTGTATAGAAACAGACCAGTTAATCAATGGAATCAAATTGAAGACCCAGAAATGGACCCACACACCTATGGCCACCTAATTTTTGACAAAGAAGCCAAAACTGCACAATGGAAAAAGGACAGCATCTTCAACAAATGGTGCTGGTCCAACTGGATGTCCACTTGTGAAAGAATGAGATTAGACCCATACTTATCACCTTGTACAAAACTTAAGTCCAAGTGGATCAAAGACCTTAACATAATAATTATATTTTTATTGTAGTGATTCTTTTTAACTGGGGAGACATAATTGTATTCCACATCATTAAATTTCATTGTAGTGTAAATCATGCAAGTTTGCTTACCAGAGTCATGTATGACCATATCATGGTCTTTGCTTTTATATTAAGAGTAATACAAAATCAGGTCCACACCTGCTCCACACCCTCGTTCCCCTCAGGACATCCTCTTCCATTCAGTTCCCTCTCTACATCCACTTCCCATGTCTATTCTATTTCCCTCCTGAGTGAAATTCGTGCAGCCAAACACTAATTGGAACTCTGGGAGTCTTGTAGAAGTGTGATAGGAAGAATAAAGGGATCTGGAGGGGACAAGAACCAAACAAGGAGACAAACAGAGACAACTAACCTAGGCCCCTGGGAGTTTATAGAGATTACAACACCAACCAAAAAAGCTTGTCTGAACTGGACCTAGGCCCCCTACACAAATGTAGTTGATAGGCAGTTTGGTCCTCATATAGTTTCCCTAGCAAGTGAAACGGGTGCTGTTTCAGACATGGAATCTGTTGCCTGTTTGTGGCTCTCTTTACCCAGCTGGGCTGCCTTGTCTTGCCTCTATGTAAAAGGAGTATGCTTTTAGTCCTGATGTGACTTGAAGAGGGTCAGTGGATTGATAGGGGTGGGGGTTCCCCTTTTCTGAGGAGAAAGGGAAGAAGAATCGGGGAAGAGTGTGGGAGAGTGGAGTCAGATGGAGAGGGGTAAGGGGCACTGAGTGGGATGTAAAATGAATGAATTAATGAATGAATGAATACTAAATAAAAAAAGAACAAAATAATTTAAGCATTTTAGAAATCTACAACATTTATAGTTTCACACGGTTTGTTATGTGTGGGCTACCACAATATAACCTCATAAGATAGGAAAATTCTAGAAATAATAACTTCAATGCATTTGCCATTCTGCGTATATGATGAAATCTTACGCTAATGTTTCTACCCTGAGTACACAACAAACCATCTCTTTCTCCTATTTATCCATTTTGCTGTTTTTGTATTAGATTAGCAATGACATTAGTCTTGTATTATGTTGAATTCTTATTGTGTAATATCAGATTTGATGCTTATTTCATTTACCCCTCTTGCTCTTAGTTCATGTAAAGTTATTCCGCATCATCACAGGAAGGAAATTAGTGGGTAAGATAAACTGAAGTATTAAAAGAGTGAGGGGCCATTACATCATATAATAGTCATTACATTATTTATTTTAAATATTTAATTTAATCATTAGTTTTAACTGTTTATATTTTAATTTCTTTCTAATTTTCTGTCTTATGTATGAAATAAGCATATGATATAAGAGATAAATATAATGTGTTATATATGCCCTGTTTTATGATTTTTTTCTTTTGATACTACATTCTGGTTTTGGTTTCAGGGTCTTTCCAAAACTTTCTGTTTTTGGTTGATGGAGACAAAGACATCTGTCTCCTTCAGAAAAAGGAGGTTACTGTATAGAAAGATGCATGGTTTTATTTTCTTTTGAAAAAAAAAAGTATGTTTTCTTCTCTAGGAAGACAGCATTCCTCCCTAATATAAAACAATACCAAGGAAGAAATGATAGATTTCCCTGCTTTCTCTGAAATTTTCATAGAATGAATTACAGGAAAGAAAATATTTCATTCCAATTCTAAAAGAGAGAGCTCACCAAAACATGAGGATCCCCTACACAACATGATTCAGAAACCCATACACCCACTTTTACCTGGAAAGATACAATGAGTAATATCAGGGGAATAGTAAATTATTGTAGGTGAATTCAATGGTCTTGGGTAATATATTATGTTTTAGTGTGAATTGTCAGGCTCACAGAAGTGACAATGAACTGTAAAAGATCCTAGAAGTAGAGGAAAATGACTTATGATAATACTGTATCAGGTCTGTTGACAGAGTTCAGTCTTTCTGTTTGTCATATGAATTTACTCATTGGAAGCATAGATAAGGAAGAAAAATTATTTCTTCTTGACAGGCCAGTATTCTTACCACCTAAGGCACCACATGAATCCTCTTTCCTAAGTCTGAGTAGAGGAGGGACAAACAAGACGTGATCAGAATGGTTGCAACACTACTAAGGTTCTTGGTTTTCTATCCATTTAAGATACTCAATATGCCAAACAAATGGCATGTTTTGGGGAGGATCATTCTCTAGGCATCAATGGTATTAAGAAAGTGGATTGAGGGGCAGTTGTGGATTATTTTCAAATGACAGTTCTTGGAATAAGATTTTCAGGAGGAAACAATACACCTGAAAATATATTCCCATTTGGTGAATTTTTGCTTCCAAAACATCTATCCAAGTTCTAAAAACTAAATTGCTTTACATACAGGTCTTTTTGATCTTTGCATGAACTCGCAAAATTGGATAGATTTTATAATTACTCGGTTGGCAAGTTTTTATTTTAAATACAAATGTACCACATTTGCTTTGAGATACTTGCCAAGTACTGTTCTTTATGGAGAACAAAACTCAAAGCAGTTCATGATGCTGATTACTGAAGATGTTCTGTATGATTAAAAGGCACAAAAGTAATTAAATAAGCAGATAAATGTATACAATTCTTTATTTGAAGTCTTATTTTTGTTGTGATTTCTTTTATAGAAATAATGAAACATATTATCCATAAATTTTTAACAAATTACATTACTTTATACTTTCAAGTATAAATAATTTTCTAATAATAGTATCAATGCTTTACCTTTGAATAATATTAGATAGACAACTATTATCTACACCATTTCATAGTTGTAACTTCTTATTTCATTGTAATAAATATATCAGTATCAGGCCCTGTTACAATAATTTTTGCTGCTAAAAAATATTCTGCTTTCTTTCAATTAAGAATAAGTCAATACAGACAGATTGTATTTTATGTTTAGAAAGAATATGGAATCTCTATGTTAAAATATTTTTAAAAGAGGTATTGCTTTTAAAGGTTAATTTACAATTTTCCTACATTTCACTTTTAAAATATGTGACATACGGAAATAAAAACAGATGTTTACAAAACAAAATAATTTTGTAACACATTTTACTGTATTATAAATTTTATCAGCCCATTTCTTTTTGTACAGCGTACCAAAATTTAGTTGCTTAAAACAACTATGTTATTTTGTTTTTGATTATTCCGGCCATCTGGAAAGCTTAAGTGTCCTATATGTGCTGAGTTATCTCCGATGGCAGTACCAATCTGTGGGACAGCTGTTTACTGAATGATGTAAATAATTGAATAAGTGGGTGGTAGCTGACAAAGTAGTTTAAGTAGCACAACCGAGATGTTTCATTTTGTTCTATGCCATTCCTTACCGAAGAAGAGCTGAGGTTAACTCTGCCCTAGTTGTCTTCATCTTTCAAACTTATACAGCTTAGAGTTTGAGGGAGTTTCAGCTAAGGGGTTTCCAAGATCATACTGGCCTGTGGTCATGCTTTGAGAGGATCTTTTTTTTTTTAAATAATTTATTTTTTATTTCTTCAAGTTACATCTCAATCACAATCCCCTCCCTACTCCCCCCCTCCAGTCCCATTCTCCCACCCTCTTCCCCCTCAACCCACCCATCCCCTTCCCTTTTTTTATTTATTACATACTTTTATTGAAGTATACTTTTTTCCTTTATTTTTTGTTTCTTCAAGTTACATCTCAATCGCAGTCCCCTCCCTATTCCCCCTCCAGTCCCACCCTCCCACCCTCAAACCCCATTCTCTTCCTTTTTTTTTTCTTTTAAGTTTAAGGTATATCTTATTTCTTCCTACAGTTTCCCCTTTCAGTCCAACAAATGGCTCTTTCTCTTATAATAGTAAATACAATACAGTACAACAGAGGTAATTAGGCAACAGTTATGAGGGTTATATGGCTTAACGTACATTCCCAATGACCAGTCCATATGTATTTGGCACTTGACTTTAACATTCTACTATCTAACCATCTCCATGAGTTTAAAGGTCTATATCTGACTCAATATTAATACTAACTTGCAACACAATTTTAAAAGTATCTTCTTAGATCTATAACACTCTCTTGACTCCTAAACAACTCAAAATTTAATTATGAGACTCTAGCTATCTGTTCTTCAACCACCTTAGAGACCTGAGAGGGATAAATATATCTGATTTTATAGGAAGTACAGGGTCTGCAGCTTCCAAAACTAAGAAATGACATACCAGTGGCTGCCTGGAAAGTTCCCATTTTCTCTCCATACATTACAGCATCGATCTTCAGTCATTTGGCCCCGTTTCTCTTGCAGACATTGATTGTAGAGCAGGGGTTATGAAGGACTTACCTACCCTGTCTTGGCAGAGCTAGACTGTCGACTTACCTGCTTCCAGGTTTTGTCCTTTTTGGACAGCATTTTATCTACAGTTGGAGCAAGGGGCTTTTCCTACCAAGAGATAGGCTTGCGACTAATTCAATCATCTCCCAATGGAGATTCTTCGATGCTCATCTTTTACTTGGAGGAGAATAGGGGGTGCTGTCAGGAGTTGATATGTCTTAATATAAAAAAATCTAAAGTTATGAAAACATCTTTGAATGCCATATTCTTCAGATCTCTTGAGGTTTTTGAAGAGGCCCTATCTATCTCTTATATTAGGGTAAGCAGATGTTGCTTGTCTCATAGCAGGTTTATTTCTGATTAGCTTAGCAAGTAACTATAATAGGCTGTCATAGTACCTAACAGAATGACCGGCTTGCATAACCATTAGTTTGCATTTCTTAATTATCCTAAACAGTTTATGACAATTAGTAGTAAAAGGCCGAAACATCACATTTCATTTTTTTTTTTTACCTCCTAACACTTCTGTCACATTTCTCTGGGGTGGGGTGTCCTTATATAACAGTCCCTCATCTCAGTTGAGAGGACACACGAGGGCCAAGAGCCTCTTCATTCATTGGGGATCTACGAAGCAGTACCATCAGTGAAAAGTGTCTCGTTGCCCGGGAGAGAGAACTACTAAACAAACAAACCAATAAGCATACAATAGATAAAAAAGACTACAAAATAGAAAAAATATAACTAATATATAAAAAATAAAAATTAAAAATAAGAAGTCTATGTCCAAGTTCCCTTTGGTGTGTTAGTTGTAGTATCAATACCTTCTACTATATAGCAAAAATCCTACTATAAGTGAATAGATGTCCTTTTTTTTAAGTTTAAGGTATATCTTTTTCCCCCCAACAGCTCCCCTTTTCAGTCCAACAAATGGTTTTTCTCTTATAACAATAAATGCAATACAAAACAACAGAAATAAATAGGCCACAATTATGAGAGTTATATGGCTTAGCATACATTCCCAATGTCCAGTCCATAATGAGAGGATCTTTTGATTGATGCTGATAAGGCAAGACCACTGTCAGCAGGGGACTATTCAAACTTGTGAGTTTTCAGGGACTATTCTCATTAAAAACACCACTGTTTTTCACAAAAAATCCTATGGGCTCCAAAGATTTAGGACTCCTACTATGCAAATTCTTTTTAAGTGTCTGCTTATATTACATTTGTTATCAATAGGTCCTGTTCATTATAAACCTGACTGGATTCAGAATCATGTGTGAGAAACACCACTGAGCATTTTGTGGAGGGTGTTGCCAAAGAGATTTAGCAGAGGAGAAATGACTCACCCTGAATGTGGGAGGCACTAGACTATGGTTTGAGATCTTGTCCTGAACCTAATGTAAGAGAAAACCAAATTAAGAAAACATTTTCCTTTCCTTGCTTCCTACTTCACTTGATATGAACTAGTAGATTATATTTTGGTCATAGTTCCAAGCTGTTAATATACATTTGCAATCATGAAGGACTGAACTCATACCATGTTTCAAACTAAGCCCCTCTTTTTATAATTTTGTGGGTTCTTTTTCTTGTTGTATACATTTATTTATTAATTCAAGTTACATTTCTATCACAGCACCCCCCCACTTCCCTCATGGTTCCACCCTCTCACCTTCTACCCCCTCTCCCACTTACCCTACTCCTCCGGTGTGGGGTGCTCCCACAAAATCAGCACCCCCCCATAAGTTCATCAATCACATGAGTACTAAGAGCTTCCTCTTTCTCTGGGGCACGACCTGGCAGCTCCAATAGGTAAACTGTCCCTATAACAAGTAAAGAAATCCATGACTGAGACTGCCCCATCCCGACTTGCTAAGGGATCTCTATTCTTCCTCTTATATAGGACTCCCAGAGCTCCACCTGATGTTTGACTATGTGTCTCAGGTTCTACTTTGATCTGTTGATGCTGGGTGGAATTTCTTATAGGACAGTTTTGCTAGGTTCCTGTTTCTTTGAGTCTCTGGGTTGTAGCATAGTTATTCTGTACTATATGACTAACATCCAGTTATAAGTGAGTACATGCTATGTGTATCTTTCTGGTCTGGGTTAGCTCATTTAGGATGAGCTTTTCTAGTTCATCCATTTCCTAAACCCTTTTCTTAAGATTTTTTTTCTCATATATTAATAGCAATGAGGAAAAGTAGGTAAAAGATGAGTCTGTTCACTAAAATGATTCATGAACAAAAGCAAATATGAATAAAAGGAGACAAAAGATAATACTCACTCTCCGAGATATAATGGAGAGAGATTAGCAATACACTCTTAATAAGACCATCTTCTGTGGTTATTTGCTTTTACTGTGAAATTAATTCACCAGGAAAATTGACACTATCAATGGGTATTTGTTGATGATTTATCCATACCCCTAGGTTAAGATCATGGATGATAACATAATTCAGGAAGAATTCTTTTTAAAAAAAGAAGGAAATAAAAAAACATTGGGAATAGTATTATTCTCTCAACAAAACCCCTATTGTAAGAGGCATGTAATATTATAAGAATCTTAACTGTAAATAAAAAGAATCTTAACTGTTACATATATCCTTTTACTATAAATATTTGTATTGCTATTGTCAGTACACTTTCTGCTATAAAATCATTAAAGACATCTCACATGATATTTGAATAAAAACAGTAAATAGACACAACTGGGGAATCGCTACCAGAATAATATCCAAATAAACACAGTATTATTATGAAAGAGGCATTAGCAAACATACACATATCTCATAAAGGAGAAATATGGCAATATTACTTCAGAGAGAAATATCCAATATAAATTAGTCATTTGTGCAAACCTCTTCCAAATTTGCTTCATATGTAAATGGTAATAGTGTGTTGGAAAGATGTGAACAACCTAAAGGCCCTTTCTTAAGTTGACAAGAAATTAGTCTTCCTAGAAAAACAGAAAATTTCAAGAAATTACGGCATAAGATGTCTAAGGAAAAGGATATTGGGGATATTACTAAGTGAATCCATCAGTCCAAGTTTGCAACTTCAGTAAATCTCTTGTTTTTGAATATTGTCTCATTGAGTAGACTATGTAAGAATTAAATTTAGCACTGATTATTTCCCAGATATCTCTGTCTCAACATGAAGTGACTTTATCCAACTATGTACTGGATTTATACTTTATGATTTTCTTGCTTTATTATGAATTTTCCCTCCTGGATCTTCCTACTTTCTCCTTCTTTCCGCTAAACCAAAGAACTCATCACTGAGCTCAGGCTCATCTCCCAAAACATTTTCTCCTGTCTTAATTGAGACATGATGATACTCTGCCTATATAATTGTCTCTGTTATGTTTTTGTTAAAGATCACCTTTCATTCTATGTACTAAACCTGTTGAGTTTGACAATCATTTCAATTTTTTTCTTTCTTTTTGTTTTGTTTTTTGAATGCCCACCTTATTCTTAGGACTTGAAGAAAAATGTAACAAATTCGGTCATTTTTGCATATCATTTCCCCTTCCTCTTTCTGTCTTTATGGTTTGCTCATCAAAGTTTCTCAACTGTTTCCTCGCTTTTATCTGAGCACAGTTTCTGACATCCATGCCATCATTCCAAATCTATTCAATGTCCAAAGTAATCACCCATATCATTGCTTTAAAGAGCATTTTCAGACATCTTCTATTTTAGAAATGTACTATTTTCTTCACAAACATACTTAATTGCCATGAAAGACTGATTATCATTCACAGATTTGCCTTCTTGACAATTTTTGATTTATTCAAATATCAAACTAAAATATTTTAAATAATTGTAGAGTTTCTTGTTAGCTACAAGCTACATATGCTATCTATAATGCCTCCAAATGGTATATTAAACCCAGTATTCATTGTTTTACTACTAATGTATTATCATGATGTTACATTTGTATCTTTTCACTAGTGTCTCTGTAGCCCTGTTACTTCCTTTTTTGTTTCTACACTACAGTATATTCTCAAAACAAGTACCACAGCATTTTATTTAAAATGAATGGCATGTTAGAGTTTCTAGAACAGAACCTACAGAATATAGGTCAAAATATATTTGTTATATTGGTTTATGTGTTTTCCCTCCAATATCCAACCATGTTTGCCTTGATAGCTAAAATGTCATTCTGCAATTCTCTTTTGTTTCTTTTTCCTTCTGTATGTATGTGCCACCACAACTGATGAGATATAAGCTTTAGAATTTATAATGGTATGATAATGTTTGTGAGGTTTTAATTTTTACCTTCTATGTCAGTTTAAAATGGACAAATTTTTATTTTTATAAAATTTGTACTATTATTATTTTTAAATTTAATTATTCTGTTAATTTTATGCAGTATATTTAAAACTTATTCTTTCCTGTCCCTCAATACTTGCCAGATTCTCCTTCCTTTCCAGTGCCTCAGCTTCATGTTCTTTCTCTCTCTCAAATGCACACACACACACACACACACACACACACACACACACACACACTGCACCACACATACAACCACAGAGACACCCAAACCCCCACACGCATGTACATGGACACATAGGTACACACAAATGTACACACAAAAAACAAAACAAAATGAAAACAATAAAAATAATTGGAGTCTAACCTACTTGACAAGTGTTTTCTAGAAATGGAGCATGTCCTGGACTGTGATTGACACTCCACTGAACAAAACTGATTTTCCTTCACTCTGTGGTTATTGTTTGTAAATGGCTTCTCAGCTGGGGTGGCACTTTGTGCCCACTTGTAAACCTCTATGTTGAGGTTTTGCATGTCTTGAATGTAGGCAGGTCTTTGGATGTTGACAGAATCCCTGGGGGTTCTTATTCTCATGCTCTATTGTTTTATGGAAATGGTGTTTTTAAAAAATTGTCTACCCCCACCCAATCTTAAATTATTTCTATGTGTTCTTCCACATATAGCCCTGAGCCTTGAGAGACAGAATGTGTGACAAAGCCATCCTGTTCAAAGGTGAGCACTCAGAAATCTCTCACTTATTATCCAGTTGTGAATCTCTAGGATAATTACCTTCTGCTGTCAAAAGAAGCCTCTCTGATGAGGTTTGAGCAATGTACTGATTTATAGGTCTAGACTTATTCATTAGAAATCATTTATTGCTATAGTCCCTCATCAGAATAATTGTAGTAGATTTTCCCCTAGGCCTATGTCCTATATAGAGTCAGATTCCTGGCTTCATTTACAGTATCAAGTATGGGTTTATCTCATTGAGTGGCTCTTTAATCCAATCATAAAGTGGTTAGTTACCCTCTTATCATTTGTGACATCATTGCATCCAGCACATGCCATGCAGACAAGTCATGATTAATGCTCACAAGGCTAATAGCTGGGATGTATTGACAATCACAATTATTCTTCTGCAGTGTGCATCACACCTTCTAGCACTATGTACAGTAGCAAATACATAAAGCCTACTACTGTAGAAGCTTCCTAAAATACAAACATATATGAAAGAGATTTAAATGGAGCTGATATAGAATGGGGGACATAATACCCCTAATAGATATCATATTCTACCAAATTAAAAAAAAAAAAAACTAGAACATCCAACAATCTTCTCATCTCAAATGATTTTGGGTCTCCATTGCAAGTGAGGACTCATGTTCAACCATGATCCCTCAGGGACTTTCTGCATGCACTATTAACCTAACACAAAAACCAAACTGGAGAGGTCCTCCATGACCCAATCCTGCAATCAAAACTGATAGCATATGCACTGTGAGCAGAAGAGCCTGTCTTGTTTGAACCACAGTGTGTGAAATGTGTGTGCTGACCTTGAGAGATATTTTCACTTGTTCTCATGCAGCACTGAAACATTCGTCTTGGTATTGCTGTTTTCTTTAACAATAGGCTGGGCGGTGGTGGCGCACACCTTTAATCCCAGCACTCGGGAGGCAGAGGCAGGTGGATCTTTGTGAGTTCAAGGCCAGCCTGGTCTACAAAAGTGAGTCCAGGACAGCCAGGGCTACACAGAGAAACCCTGTCTCGAAAAAAACCAAAAAAAAAAAAAAAACAATAATGGCTGTTTCTTTACCATAAGCATGAGCAGCACAAACACACTCTTAGTTGAAACATCACTCAGACAACCCCTGGCCCATTTAAGGACAAATCCTCCATTCTCTCTGAAACATGATCTGGGCCTTCCCTGTCTATTTCATTCTGCACTCCCATCTTCCAAGTTTCCACAAGAACCCTTCTTTAAACCTTAAGCACTCAATGGATTTTCCATCCCAAACTTCCAAAATCTTCCACATTACTTCCCTAAAACAACATTCTGAGATTAATCAGAGCAACAACCTTCATCCTTGGTGTCAATTTTTTTATATAATTTATTTTTTATTTCTTTAAGTTACATCTCAATTCCAATCCCCTCCCTACTCCCCCCTCTAGTCCCACCCTTCCACCCTCCTCCCCCTCAGCCCCACCATCCTCTTCCCTTCTTCTTCTTTTTTTTTTTTAGTTTAAGGTATTTCTTTTTCTCCCCAAAAGCTCTCCCTTTCAGTCCAAAAAATGGTTCTTTTTCTTATAACTATAAATACAATGCAAAACAACAGAAATAAATGGGCCACAATTATAAGAGTTATATGGCTTAGCATACATTCTCAATGTCCAGTCTATATGTATTTGGCACCTGACTTTAACATTCTACTATCTAACCATCTCCATGTGTTTAAAGTCCTATATCTAACTCAGCTTTCATACTAACTTGCCTCATAATTTTAAAAATATCTTCTTAGATCCAGAACACCCTCTTGATTCCTAAACAACTCAAAATTTAACTATGAGACTCTAGCTATCTATTCTTCAACCACCTCAGAGACCTGAGAGGGATAAATATATCTGATTATAAAGGAAGTGCAGGGCCTGCAGCTTCCAAAACTAAAAAATGACATACCAGTGGCTGCCTGGACAGTTCCCATTTTCTCTCCATACATTACAGCATCAACCTTCAGCCATTTGGCCCCATTTCTCTGACAGATATTGATTGTAGAGCAGGAATTATGAAGGACTTACCTACCCTGTCTTGGCAGAGCTAGGCTGTCTATTTATCTGCTTCCAAGTTTTGTCGTTCTTGGACAGAAGTCTGTCTACAGTTGAAGCAAGGGGTTTTTCTTGCCAAGAGAACGGCTTACCACCAATTCAATCATCTCCCACTGGAGAATCTTCGATGCTCATCTTCTACTTGGAGTAGAATAGCAGGTGCTGTCAGGAGCTGACATGTCTCGATATCAAAAAATCTTAAGTTAAGAAAACATCTTAGAATGCCATATTCTTCAGATCTCTTGAGGTTTTTGAAGATGCCCTATCTATCTCTTATATTT
>CAJQZJ010027489.1:0-13273 GCA_907164525.1 Lophiomys imhausi | reverse complement strand
GACATGCTAACCCGATGGAAGGGGTGGCGAATGTGCCATGTGCTGCTGGAAGAGCGAGCAATTTAGCTGCCAGAGTATATCCAACGAGGTTTCACAATGTTTGTGATGAGAAGAGTTTACCTGCGGTGGTAGCTAACACAAAACAATGGTGACCAGTGAAAGGGGAATGTCAGACTGTAGACAGAATGACTCTTCCCCAAGTTCAGAAGTTGAGCAAAAACTGGAGGAGAATGATGAGATTAAGAGGGTTTTCAAGGTGGTAGATTATAGTCACAAGGTAGAAGAAAGTACCAAAGTCATTGTCTGAAAGAGAGAGTGTGAGAACATTAGAGAGTTTGAGACATCTGAAAATGAAAAAGGCCAAGAATACCAGGAAGATATCATGATCACTCTATTATGCTATTGATAGCTACTCACAGACCCTTGATTTTTAACTCATCAAAGAGGAAGAGTAGGGATGAAGAGGAAAAAGGTCTGAGTTCTTTCCATTTTTCTGTACACTACTGGGGTAGCTCTATAAAACCCATTCAACACTAAAGCACTTAGTTTAACTACATAGAAATGCCTCACTAGGGGTTGGAGAGTTGTCTCAATGGTCAAGACATTTGTTGCTCATGCAGAAGACCTATGTTCTATTCCCAGCACCCACACGGTGGTTCACAATTATGCTAAACTCCATTTCAAGGTATCTAGTGCCCTCCTCTGACATCCATGAGCACCAGGCACACATATGTTGCATCTATATACATGCAAGCAAAATGCTTACAGACATAAAATCATAGAGCAAATTTCAAAAGAAACACCTAACTAGAGAAAATGTGCTTGCCTTCTCCACAGGGACTCAGATTTCTGAGGGTGTGACTGTGTCTGAGTATACTATACATTCATGCCAACTCTTCCAAGGCTGAACTTAAATCTTCCATCGCTCTTCCCCATCATGCCCCTAAAATGTTTATCAACAAAACATATCAGTGTTTCCTTTCAAGTATCCAGTATTCTCAGTGAAATCAAATCTTTTCAGAAGGGCTAATGTGTAAGGGGAGTTAGATTAATATAAATTAGATTTAGTAAATATCTAGGGGTTTCTGATACAGTCTCTTAATCCTGGGCATGAAGATCAACTTGGCTGTGGACAATTAGTTTATCAGTTTATGAACTAAAAACAAGGATGAAGCCAGATGAAATGAGGAGAGACTCTATGAACTAAAAACAAGGTTGAAGCCAGGTGAAACAAGGAGAGACTCTATGGACTAAAAACAAGGTTTACGGCCTGGCATTGTTTTCAGCTGCTAAGTGTGCAGAGCCCAGATTAAGCTGAAGCCAGGTAGAACAAGGAGAGATCCTATTTAAGGACAACAGGATGGATCCTGCAAGGCCCCATGCTAGAGAGCTCCAATGCTAGGAAAAAAAAACAGTAGTTTGTATCATCTAATGGAGAATGTGCTGGTGGACTGACGACCAGATCTCCCTGAGGCAGAAAGAAGCTGGTGAGCAGAGAAAGCCTCAGCAAGACAGCAAAAGGCCAAGGACTAAACCCTGTGGCTCAGCTTTTGCCTAGAGGGGTTTGACCCATTCAAACAGTGGCCTGAACGGAACTGTGGCAAAGACTTAGGCAGAGCGGCAGAGTTGCTGATACAAAGGGAATAAGTTGGCTTACTGACCGCTGAGGTCTCCCAGAGAGAAGAAAGCCTCAAGCCTTATTTAAGGTGAAGCCGCCATAGCCAATTTACCCTAACAGATCTACAGCTGAGATATTCCAGAAGAAAGACTACTAACTAATTGCATTAAAAGGTGTTCCTGATGACTGAGGACCTGCCCCAGAGATAGTATCCTTCTAAAAGGTTATGAAAATAGTTGTTATAATTAACAATAGAGTTAATGGTTAAGTAATAGGGGTTGTAGTCATTCATAGGGTTAGTAGTTAAGTGAGTGTTTATAAGTGAATATAGATATCAGTAAATACATAGTGAATGATTAAAAAGGTTTGGTTTCACTAATGTAAGTTTTACAAGCATGTGAAACTCAGTTGGCTCAAAGCAAGATGAATATCTGTCCCAGGACCTGGGGGAGCACAGGGCAGAAAAATTCAATACTTGAAAGCATTTGGGAAAAGAGCCACAGCTAACTCCATGTATTTCATAATTTTGTAGTCTATTGAGTTTGCTCTTTACTAAGCTTTTGTTTAATGTCACAGGGCACTGCTAGACATGTTCTCAGTCTACCTGTAGAGACATTTATTCTTTCTTTGTGTCAATTATAAAAGTACCAGAGAGTAAGAGTATAAAGCAAAGTTTTAAAGATTCAAGGTGTCTGCTTTGTTTCCCCCCTTCTTGTACTAATATCATTTTCTTGGACCTCTGCACATTGACTACGATGTCAAAGAGCCAACATCATAAATGTGTATATTTGTAAAGAGGATATTTCTAAAAATTATAATTTGTTACTTATGTGCCATTGACACAGTGCTATGTCACATGCAGTAATTTCTTGAAAGAAGCTAAGAGTTTCATTTCCTCCACTGGAGATATGTTTAATTATAAAAACATGTCTGTGACTAAGATATTTCTAATCTGTGTGAAGAGCCGTTATTGTTCAGAATACTATTCAAATTCATTTTTAAACTAGTGTCTTCATCAGTGTTTTATTGCTGTGAAGACACACCATGACCACAGCAACTCTTATAAAAGAAAACATTTAATTGGTAATTGCTTACAGTTTTAGAGGATTAGTCCTTTATCCTGCAGATCATGGGAGCAAGCAGATACACACAGTGCTGGGAAAGGAGCTGAGAGTTTTACATCCAGATCTGCAGGAAGCAGGAAAAGAGAGACACTGGGCCTGGCTTGGGCTTTTGAAAACTCAAAGCCCACCCCCAGTGACACATTTCCTCCAACAAGTCACACTTCCTAATCCCTCCCAAGTAGTGCCACTCCCTGAGGACTAAGCATTCAAATATATGAGCCTCTGGGCACCATTCATGTTCAAGCTACTAACTCTGGATCTGTTTTGCTTTCTTTACATCTAGGTACCTGGGTCACTGGAAGCTCTGAGTGGGTTCTCAAGTGGTCTGATTTTAGTGAAAATAGGACATTTCTGCCCTCTACCTTAAAACGTCAAACTTTCTTCTGCAGAGAGCACTGGCTAATGTAGAGAGACTCACAGCTTATCAAAGTGCTGAGAGTGACTGTGGAGTGCTCATCCTAAGTGGGTGTTTACATCAAGCCTCCACCTAAGGATTAGGGTACACATCAGAAGAGAGAATGTGAAGCTTGAAGAATGGGCCGGAGTGCTGTATAATGTTGTTTTATTGGCATGACCTGGCTGTTGCCATCATGAACATATGACAGTGGTGGCTCTCTGTACAACTAAGAGATGGAAGAAGAAGGGGGGCTGGTTGAGAGGAAGAAGGGGTTCAGTAGAAATAAGGGAATGAGAGCGAGAAGTGGAGGGGAACTATGATCAGATTGCATGGTGTGCATATGAAACTGACAACTAAATGTAGTAGAATGACCACCATCATGGCTATTGTCTGGTGAAGGCTGATTATAGACCAGTGTGAACATGGAAAAGCTGCAGAACCAAGTGAGAGGCCATACACAGCCATTAAAGGCACCATTGTCTTTGTAGTCAGAATCTAGAGTTCTAGATTGTGGAATAGCTGTGTGATGTTAGGATGTCACCTAACTCTCTGAGCCACAAATTAGGATGTGGTAATTCACATTTGTTCTGCACTTCAGTTTCTTCTTCATCTTTGTACAAAAATAGTCATCTTTATTTTATAGGGCTTCTGTTGTTACATGATATTGTTACATGATTTTTACCTAAAGCATGGGGAAAGCCATATATAAGGTTATAAGGTTTGCTTGTATTATTGCATCAATTTGTTATGTTGTTAGAAACAATTATAGCACGCTAATTTCTCTTTTATTTTCATCCAGATTCATCTCTACCATGACAGTTATGACTTGCAATTTCATCTAACACCTTACTCAAACCCCATGGTCTGTTGTGCTCATGAGTCCCTGGTTATTAAGTCATCTTCTCAATATGATATTGATTTCAGAATAAATTAAGATCAAGATTATGGAGTCATTGGTTATATGATGGACACTGTAATTATTTATAGTATAACTAATAGAGGCTCTGTTCTACGTATAAAAGCTAGCTCATATAGAGTGCATTTTAGCTTGCTGCTCCTGGAAGGGCATCTTCAGTGACCCTCTCAGCAAGCTGTGACGAGTGCAGGTCTCAGTCTTCTGCTGCAATGATAAAATTGAAGTCAGTCCAGGGTGTCCAGCCTCCCTTTGTACTGTCAGTGCTGTTAGCCTAGCCGCACACTCTCGGGCATTTTTTGCACACTAGAGCTGTGCGTGCAGTCCATGCAGAACCACAGAAGGACTAGAGAGCTGGAACACAACACTCCTTTCTTCACAGATAGAAATTATGGACCTTATTATTTCTATCCCATAAAATATAAGAAAGCATTTCACATTTGAGTGGCTGCATTGCTATACATTTAATTATTTAGTAAGGAAAAATAAACCCTCAATATGATTTTCATTCTTTTTTTTTTTCTTTTGGTTTTTTGAGACAGGGTTTCTCTGTGTAGCCCTGGCTGTCCTGGACTCACTTTATAGACCAGGCTGGCCTCGAACTCACAAAGATCCACCTGCCTCTGCCTCCCAAGTGCTGGGATTAAAGGCGTGCGCCACCACCTCCCGGCTATTTTCAACTGAAAAGATATTTGTAAAATGATGCCTGTACTTTTTTTTTTTTACACATACATAAGCCTAGGCCCAAGGTTGGCAGAGATTGTTTTAATTCACAGCACCTCTGTCTTTTTTACACCTAAGGAATCAACTGCCTTGCTGGCTGAATTCATTTCTGGCTGGCTTAGAGCCCGGGGAGTACTTTACGACCTGAACACTGGGCCTGTAGCGGGTGTGAGTAGCTTTGGAGAAAACAGCTGCTGGACAAGTTCTATGTCTGTTGCAGAGCTATAACAGAAACTGCATTATCATGCATGTGCAGCCTCTGGCACATCTGCACACCTTGAGGACCCAAGGGGTCAGTAAGGGCATGCTCCAGGCACAAGAGAGGGGGTGCGGTTCTTGACATTGGCCAGCCAGAAAGAAGCAATTGTTCCTTTTTTCTAACTTCTTCCATAGCACTCAAATATTTGAGGATGGGTAATGTGGATTTGCTGTTTGTTTTTCTCCCCCTTTTTGTCTTGTTTCGACTTGGCTGTCCTGGAACTCACTCTGTAGACCAGCATGACCTTGAACTCAGAGATACCAGCCCCTGCCTCCCAAGTCCTGGAATTAAAGGTGCGTGTCACTACCACCCAACGGTTTTTCTTTCCAGAAGTACTGAGCTTCTTTCATTTTTTCAATCAGTGGCATTTTTTTTCCCATCATATGTGAGCTTCTATAGCTTGCATTGAAAGAATGGCCACAAGTGCCAAAATTTAATTAGAAAGTATCCATAGGTTTGTAAGTCATAAGCCCTGTGTTATAGGTCAGTTTCTGTGAGATCCATAAATATCATCATATAATTCCAAGGGGAAAAAGTGAAAGTATAATTTAAGCCACTTCTTCCTGTTTCCCATTGCTGTCTTTCAAGGAAGAGATGGTGCAGCTATCTGTGTCATGTTACATATTTCCTATATATTTGAACACTGGGGACACAAATAGCTTTTAATTTTTTGTCCACATGAATTGGTGGCATCTATGAATCCACTCTCTGAATCTGAGATGGGTGAACTGATCGATGTCTATGTCTGAGAACTGGCCAATTCCTGTCAAATTCATGCAATGCATTTTGTGACTCTCTCTTTACATATATTTTACCAATTAGTTGGGTTAATTTGTTGTGACTGCTTGGTAGCACTTCATGTCTTGGAGGCTTTTATTTTGAATGAGTTTTTGGAGCTGGACAGATGGCTCCGTAGGTGAGGGAGCGTGTTGCTTTTATGGAGGACAATGAGTTTGCTTCTCAGTATCCAGGTCACACAGATCACAGCCTGCTATAACTCAAGCTCTAGGGCGCCCACACTCACTTCTGGCATCCATGGTCACCACATGTACTTGGACACCTAGACACATACATTCACATAAATAAGAATATATTAAAGATAGATTTTTGATAATCTTTCCACTAACAGTAAGAAGGTTGCATATTAGTATTAAAAATCTGAATAGTTACAAATGTTAATACACAAATTGGATGCCAGACTTGGACATGCCTCTTAACCTTTCCCTGATCCATTTCTCCATCAATGAAATGAAGAAGGTAGCTTCTCTAATGTTTTTATGATCTTCCAATAGTGCTTGGCATCTCTAAGCCAAACCCAAGAACGATGATGGTGACCTGACTGTCATTGACTTTCTTTCTGTTAGTATTTTACTCTTACAATTGAATTTTCCCCACATATTCTAAGAATTTCTAGCATCAGACCCATGTTCAAAGAATGATCTCCTGTGTCTAGAAAACCGAGGGCATCTCTGATGTGTTCTTTTTCAGCTGCTCCTACAAATGTGGCTTTATCAATGCAGCTGCATGCTAGAAGTCAGTCTAAGCTCCTCAGTGGGGAGAAAATACACTCTTCCCTGGTTCCAAGTCTAGTTTAATTAGTTCCCCAGCCCCCAAAGAAATCCCAATACCCACCCTTATCCAAATTGCTCTCATATTTCAAAGATTCTTTCTATTGAAGGTAGATTGTTTCAAAACTTGTCCTTAAGAAACACAAGTCTTGGTATGTTCTTTCTTAGTTTTGGAAGCTGCAGGCTCTGCACTTCCTATATAAGCAAATATATTTATCCCTCTCAGGTCTCTGAGGTGGTTGAAGAATAGACAGCTAGAGTCTTATAGTTAAATTTTGAACTGTTTAGGAATCAAGAGGGTGTTATAGATCTAAGAAGATACTCTTAAAAGTGTGTTGCAAGATAGTATGAATGTTGAGTCACATATAGACCTTTAAACTCATGGAGTTGGTTAGATAGTAGAATGTTAAAGTCAGGGGCCAAATATGTATAAACTGGACATTGGGAAGGTATACTGGGGTAATTTACTCTCATAAATGTGGCATATTTATATCTATTGTTTTGTATAATACTTACTGTTATAAGAGAAGGAACCAGCTGTTGGACTGAAAGGGGAAACTTCTGGGGGGAAGAGGGTGGAAGGGCGGGATAGGAAGGGGGAATAGGGAGGGGTTTGTTACTGAGATGTAACTTGAAGAAAAAAAATAAAGTATTTAAAAAAAAAAAAAGAAACACAAGTCTGTAAGCCTTACTGGCCATTTCTAGATAAGACAAGGGTCTGTGAAAGCTGTGGACAGATGACTTCGTTTTGGGTGTAGTGTGATTACCAGGTAATTACAAGATATAGAGGTTTTTCATTGTTTTTAAAAATTCATAGCAAATATAAGGAGAAGATGAAGAAACAGAGATGCTAAGAGTCTAATAATTAATGCAGTGATGACAACTGCATTGGAAACCAAAGGCCAGCAACCCTACCTCTGTGTTTATAATTTATTCTTGGAGCCTCTGACACAGTCTTCCCCATGACTTGAATGTGTTAAGGAATATTATTTGGTATACTTGGGACAGTATGACTATGTATTGCTTCATCTTACATCATCTGATGTAAGTCTGGCTACCTCTGGCTCTATTGTGTGTCTTGGATTTCACTTCGGTTCAATACTCTTGTTTACTTAGGATCCTTCAAAGGAATGGAGCAAGACAAATAGCTAATGATATCACTAGTGAGTGATATCAGTGTTTGAGTGGTTATGTTTGCCTAGTGTTAGTGTCTTTTATTCTGAAGTATACCATATTTAAGCAATGTTAGTTTCTAAGATGCAAAGTATGGAAAGA
This sequence comes from Lophiomys imhausi, assembly GCA_907164525.1. Lineage (NCBI taxonomy): Eukaryota > Metazoa > Chordata > Mammalia > Rodentia > Muridae > Lophiomys > Lophiomys imhausi. The sequence goes on along the minus strand of CAJQZJ010027489.1, from coordinate 5,396 downwards.
AAAATTTGGAATTGGGTATTAAACATTTATGTTTCCCTAGGTCTAAAATCACCTTTTAAATCATTATTTAGTGATTTGTTTTTGTTTTACTATTTTGAGATAGTGAAGACATATGGTTTCTTAAATAGTAAATATCATTTATTATAACTGTCCAATATTAATAGCAGTTTTAGAAAATACTAAAGGATATACAGCTTATCTGCTACAAACTTCTCTCTTTTGCTCAATTTGCTCTAAATTTTGCTAATGCTGTGGACATATTTTCATACACCAAAATCCAGGTGCAAAACAAATTGTATCAAAATAAATTGATAAATCGACTGTATCTTTTCTTCATTTCCCATATTTTTATCACTGAGAATACAGACTCTACTTACCAAAGTCTTGATGTCTTCACTATGGCCCACTTACCTAAAGGACACTCTGTTCCCAGGACAGCATCATGAACATATTATGCTGCCCCTGGTCCTCTGCCACATCCCATTATTCCCACCCCAACCCTAGATATTCATTGTGTCCATACAATTCAGAGAAGTTATCAGTTAACAGGTATAAGTCAAATTAGGATACTGTTTATCAGTCTCAGTAGATTATCTTTCCCCTTAAAGTCACAAGTGGTTATTATCTAAGAACTGAGAGATCTCAGGGGTCCTTAATACCTGTGTACAGTGTTATATAAAGCCACAACATCTTTTATATTATTTCTAAGGCAATTTCTAATTCTTCTCCCTCCTCCTTTCATCAGAGTTCAGGCAAGTTCCTCAAAAGTTCAGTGACATGTGATATCCAAACACATTAAATGCAGAAGAGGTGAGAATCGCCCTTAAACTAGACACTAAGTTCATGAGTAAACATGAAAGTCACACCATTCTTTTCTCCAAATTGCTTTCATATGTGTTTCTTTATGCATACATATATACTATAGTAAGTACATATATATATATATACTATATACATATATATATATATAGAAATGGTACTTGTAGGTTTGAAGAGATGGCCATTAGGTAAAATACTTACTGTTCAAGCATGAGGCTCTGAACTCAGATCCCTAGCACAGGTACATAAAAGCCAGATATAGTGGCACCCTTTGTAACCCCAGTGTGGAGGGAGATAGGAGAGTAGAATCCTGGGGGCTTGTTGGCCAAAACTCCTTGCTGAATCAGCAAGCTATGGGTTCTGTGAGAAAAATATACCTAAAATGTAAGGTAGAGATAAATAGCAGAAGATACATGACATTGACCTCTAGTCTCTCTCTCTCTCTCTCTCTATATATATATATATATATATATATATATAGAGAGAGAGAGAGAGAGAGAGAGCAAGAGTGTAAAAACACACTTGTAATTTACTACACATACAAACATTCATACACACTCACACACTGATATTTATAATGAGTTTGGCATCTATTTTTAAGTAAATTAATATTTTAAGATTTTCTTTTCACTATTCTAGCATGATAAACATTGGTTTCTATAATATACAAAGACACTTGGAATCTTTGCTATTATTCAGGAGTATAAAGACAACAGAACTTCCCTAAAGCAGATTCAGAAACAAACAAACTGGTGCACCATGCCTGGGACACTACTTGGCAGTTAAACAAATGAAATGCTTGAAAACCACGGCAACTTGCCAGGATCTTGGGTGTTTTATGCTGATGGAAAAAGTAACTCCTTTACAAAGGCACTGGTTACTTTTCTGCTGATGTGATAAAATTATATGGCCAAAAGTAACTTATGGAGGAAAGGGATCATTTCTTTCTTTCTTTTTTACTTTTATTTATTTACTTTTTATTAGTTTAAATCTGGGAAGGGTACAGCATCATTCGGATTCTGTATCCAAATGGCCTTTGCAGGAAGGTTGCTTCAGAATTTGGCACGAACCACGCTACTGTTTCCATGGGCCCAAGTTACTTTTCTCCAGATCACTCTGGTTTTATTAACACTGTTGCAGAGTGAAATCCATGTTGGTGTGAAGGCAATTCATGTTGGTGTGAAGGCATAGCATGGAAACTGGAGCACAAAGCTTGTCAATCACATATTGACACTGAAGAAGCCAAGAGAGTAAACTGCAAATGGGACAATGGTATGAACTCTCAAAGTGCACAACCAGTAATATGTTTCCTCCTGCAAGATTACAGGTCCTAGAAGTTAGCTCCCTATATAGTACCAGCAACATGGGACCAAGTACTCAAATGCATGATGAGCATGGGGAGGGGGCATTTTTCTATTCAAACCATCACACATAGAGCTCTCAACATGAGAAGGCTGTTAAAGAGTGAACAGGGAGTTCTTTAAAAGGATATAACAGCATTGTGATATACTTATCCATGTTTATACATGATAAACAATTTATACATTTATGTTCCAAGAACAACAAAACAAAAATCTCAAACCACTTATCACAAAACAGTCAAATTTGAATAAGAACTCAATGTGAGTTAATAATACCCTATCATTAACATTTTCCTTGTTTTAAAATATGCTATGGCTATCTAAAGAGTTATAATTGAGAGAAGGCTACACTATGCTCTATTATATATGCCATGTAATGCATGTATGGCTATATATTAAAGTGATAGAAAAGCTCTGTAATTAGTTTGTGGTTCTATAATGAAATTCAGTTATATAAAAATTTCAGAGGTCTGGAGAAGGTTCATTGGTTAAAGTCTTTGCTGTGCTAACATGGGATCCTGAGTTCAGATCCCCAACATCCATATAGAAGCCAGGCATGGGGTATAACCCCACAGCTAGGAAAGAGGTTACAGGGTAGGTGGCTAGGGCTTGATGGCCAGCCAGCATAGAGGAAATTATGAGGTCCAGGGTCATCATTTTGAGACACTGCCTCAAAATTTATGCTGGAGTGTGATTGAGGAAGACACTAAATGTTGATTCCATGCATAAGTGTCTCCATACATGTATGCACAGATATACATACCAATACATATAGATGTGTGTGTGAACACACATACATATACCACAAAAGCAAAAACACAAAAAAAGGAAAAATATAAGTGTGTGTATAAAACAGTTTTTGTAAACTAATACAAAGGATGAAGAGAATACAAAGAATCCTGAGTAAACCTGATTTCTTTCCTTCCTTATTCCTCATTACACTCCACTGTACTCTGTTTGAATTGAGTTCAGAGCCTTTGTTCTAAGTCCTTCTTCTTAACATTTGTGTCCCCTGACTGCTGACTCTGTCCCATCATTTAGTCTCAATTTAAACAAATTTCCTTGGTGTTTCTTTGACCATGCTATATGGGTAGCCCCTGAGCCACGATTTCTTGGTTTAGTTTGAACCATGACTCTTCACCAGCCTGCACAGAAGAGCATGGGAAAAACAACCCGAACTGAAAACAGAATGGCTACGTGAATTCTCTTATCCACCTATGTTCTTCTTCATTAGCAGATCCAACTCTGATCAGCCTTCTTCTCAGGAATTCTGTGGCTAAAAGTGTCAGTCAAATTGCAGTTGCATGGCTGAATTAATAATCTGTTTGTGGTATTTGAGCTGTTGGAGCCTCTTCAGGATGGATTTCTGTGTTGTTCAATCTCTGAAATTCAAATTTAACTGGTTGCTCTCTATTTTATTAGGAAAGATTTCCCACAAGAGAGCAGATTATCTAACATTAATCATTAATTCTTCTCACAACAGATATGCCAACTCATGTGAGTAGCAGTGTACTGGCCAACAGGAAACCTTGGATACTTGCTTGCAAGTGTGAGGTTCCATGCTAAGTTATTTCAGTCTTAAATCTTAATTCTTTTCCCCATCTTTGGCTAGTTCAGATGTTTTATTTGCAAATAGCATCTATTGTTTCTAATTCTTCTTGCAATTTGTTAAAAATTATCAACTTAAGTTATTTTCAAACTTTTACAATTAATATGTTAAAATCTCCAAAGTTTATAAAAGATTTTGGATAGCATGATATGAATATGAGATGAAACCAATACAAAGTATGGGTGATCTACAGCAGCCTGAAGCATACTGTTATAACTGATAAAGACCTTAAATAAAGATTTTTGTTATAAACCTGATATTATAAATTTTATTTTTATAATAAAGTTAATGCTATAAATTTTGTCCCTGCCAGTAACAGCAAAAGAGAAAACACTCTGAAAGAAATGTGCATTTTAAATGAGCTGCATTGGTAAAGATAAGACCTAGAATTACCTTCTTATACTGGCCTTTAGGATGGACAAGGCAAAAATCTCAGCATGCAAATATTGGGTGAAGGTCACAAGAAATTTTAGTAACTATAAGAAAAATGTCATAACTATAATCTACAGGGTGAAAATTACAAGCAAACCTAGAAAGAATTCTTTTTTGAAAAATTTAAAGGCCAATCTTAGAATGACTTCTGAGTAAGGACATTTTGAAATCCAAGGACAGAGCTGAAACTCTTCAGGGTCAGCCCATTAGTATAGCAGTCGCCTGTGGTGGTGACTCATGACTCTTAACTTCATGTGATTTGGGATCGTCTAGGAGACACCCGTGAGCTTGCCTGTGAATGTTTCCTGATAGGTCTGACTGAGTAGAAAAACCTACCCTGAATGTTAGAGGCACCACACCATGAAAGGGACTCCTACACTAATGAAAAGAAAACATGAGCCTAGTGGAACGATTATCTCTCTGTTTCTTGATGTGGATACAATATGACCGGATTTCTCCGGCTCCGGCCACAATACTCTTTCCCATCAATGGACGGTGCTCCTCAACTGTGAGCCGAACAAACCCTCCATTCTTTAAGTTGCCTTCTGTCAGCCAGGTGGAACTACTTCATCTGTTCATTCACCAGAGAAGGATACCCAGCAGGTCAAGGGCTGAAGGTCTTGCTCATGTGTCTGTGAGGTGAGTCAGGTCAAGGCCAACGTTCTATATTTGCATGTCAGCAGCATCAAAGGTATCGTATTAAAAGTTCTTTTCCTCATCTCTGTGACAAACTCCCGTTAGGAAACAACTTAAGGAAGGAAATTTCTATTTTGTTGTGTGATTTCAGAGGGACTTCAATGTACTGTAGCAGAGAGAGCACGGTGAAATGCCTGCATATGTGAGCCAGCCCTTCACAGGGTCCAGCCCGGAAGCAGAAAGCAGGCAAAGGCTAGAATGGGACAGAGGCTTAACCTTCAGATGCCCGCCCCTACATACACACATGATTAAAAATCAAGTATAAAAAATAACAAGTGAAAAAGAAAGAAATAAAAATAACAATAATAGTAACTAAATAAAAAGTTTGTGTATTAAATCCTTTGCTATCATTCATGTGAGTTTGCATTAAAAAATTTACTGTGGTGCTCTTAGAATGTTCAGTGAGATTTTTCATTTTTAAGTATTACTACAAACAATACCTTTAAGAAGCATTACCCTTAATTTTGTATCAATATACA
>CAJQZJ010027485.1:66659-81443 GCA_907164525.1 Lophiomys imhausi | reverse complement strand
GGCCCTGCCAGCAGTGCTCTCTCCCCAGCTGCGCTATCCTGAGTGTGGGAGATTTGGCCGCTCCCGCCTGCTTTTGTGTTCCCCGCTTCCTGCGCTCTCTCGGAACCTCCCGTCCTCCGCTTAGCGGCTGCTGCGGACCACCCGCTGAGCCCCCTCTTTGTTCCTTGCTAAGGCTTCCACTATCTCGCAACCTTTTCTAAGTGGGTATAAGTTCAACCTGATGTGTGGGGAGCCCAATAGGACAGCGATCTATGGCCAAGTGGACCCTGATTCTGCCTGCTGTAAGTTGGGAACGATCTTACCAGGCGCCTCTCCAAATGGGAGTTCCCGAGTCCCCGGTTTCGTGGCCTCCGTGTCTGTGAGAGATGGGGAGAGCCTTGCCCTGGGACTTTTAACAGTCCCTTGGGAGCTGTGAGCGTTCCCGGGGGGGGGGGGGTCTAGCCCCTCCGGTTTTTGCACAGTGTCCAGTAACTCTGTGTTTTTTATGGCTCTTTTTTCCCCGCGTTCAGAATGCGTCAGTGTAGGTCGCCGCCATCTTCGCTCCCCCAATCCTATCCAGTAGTTTTAATTTTACATTTTGATTGACAGTCAACCATTTGTCTATTTCCTTTTCCTTGTTTTGATAAGATCTAGGACAGCAGTTCTCAACCTGTGGGTCATGACCCCTTTGGGGAATGCATATCAGATATCCTGCATATCAGATACTTAAAATTTATAACAGTAGCAAAATTACAGTTAGGAAGTAGCAATGAAATAATTTCATGGATGAGGTCACCACAACATGAAGAACTATATTTAAGGGTTACAGCATTAGGAAGGTTGAGAACTACTGGAACTTGAGAACTTCCTAGACTCTAGGAAATTAAAAAAAAAATAAACAAGAATGCTTTGGCATTTCTTCTGTTTGGTCTTTAACAACGGTGGAAATGTTCATTATAATATAAACTTATCTTAAACAGAGTTAATGGAAATGGGATACTGAGTTTCTTTGTAAGAAGTTCCAGGTAGGGAAACATAGGAGATGCTATCTATTTCTCTAGTGGGACCATCACTTGGCATTATTTAATTGTTCCTTACCTGAGTCAATTTTTTATTGATGTCAGAAGTTGTTCCTGGAATCTGTTTGTGTGATACTGCAGAAGGCAGGAAAGTTCCATGTATGCCTTTTCATACCTTTCAGGGAATGAATCCCCAGTGATTGTCTCCTGGCGGACCTGGGCCACAGTTAGTAAATGCTCCCTATGCTTCACAGGGGACTAGTTCTTAAAGTAAGAGCAGTGTGTAGTTTTGAAAAGCAATATATCTGATTGATCATTTGTGGTTACAAAATGTAGAGGACGTAAAGAGCAGCATTGGGCACATCACCTTTGTCATGTCATTACCCTGGAAACTGAGAAAAGTACTCTCAGATAAAATTCTAGGGGTTGTTTTTATCAGGAAGCCAACAGTTTACGTTATCAAGCTGTATCAGTTTCATTTTTAATTTCTCCTTCCTTGCTCTCTCAAGATTTGAGCCTAACTGCATCCATTATCATCACCAACTTAGTTATTGCACTCAGCATTTTCAAACTTACAAAAGCCAAGCAACATGAACTTCTGCCTTTAATGTACTGGAGCATCAGAAAGCAGAGGCAGGCCAACTAACAAGGCTTGTTTTTAGTTCACGGTTCTCTTGGTTAAAAAACAGTGGGATGCTAAGTCCTGCCAGAACGTAAGTACATATGTGATTATGTTTATTAGAAACACAGTTACTAATAATAAAGAGTAGCTGCCATAGGCAGAAAGATTTCTAGGCCTGGAAGTTGGATTTAGCAAAGAAGTTTACATAGAATAAAAAAATCAAACCAAACCAAACAAAACTCAAAACTGTGTGGACTAGATATACTAGGATATTCATGAACTACTGTGTATTAGTGTCTTAAAGAGGCAGTTCTATTTTTGTGCTGGATAGGACTTAATGTGTAAGATCTAGGTGGAAACATAGAAATTGTTCTTAACTTAAAGGATTTTGAGTTAAGAGAGTCTAGAAGGAAAGGGTTTTATTCTGGATATTTTTATGTTGGAAAGATACTTTATGGTACTGGTTAAGAATACTAGATTGTCTCCATATAACCTGTGTGATTTGGGGCAAATTTTGAAGTCACATATTTATCTGCAAAATGGAGCATTGAAAGAATCTACCTCATAAGATGCCTCCTTGAATATTGAAAAGGCTTCTTTTCAAACAGGTAGTATTTATGAGTTCAGCACCATTGAAACTATTTGTTGAATTTGGCATTTGAGTTTTACACCTCTTAATATATCAGCAATATGTATGATGGACTGATGGGAAGAGGTGTGTGAAAGTAGAAAAAATCCTAAGTGAATCACCATCATCATAAACTTTTGATGAAAGGGAAAATACTTAATTGTGTTGATTTTCTCTTATTATTGATGTTGTAGCCATTCCCTTTATGTGGCTCTGGGAACTGAACCTAAGGCCTTGTGGAAAGCAGGCAGATGTGCTAAAACTATTCTCAGCTCACATCTACTCTAAGTGTAATGAGGAAACCATGAAATCATTACTCAGAAACCAAACTTTAAAATCTTGAAGTAAGGCCACTTACTACCAGCATGCTTCATGTAACCAATGTTTGTTTTCCTAAAACGGATAACAGACTCTTAGTGTATTTATTAACACACACATTAAAAAAAAATGTGATCTGAAGATGGAAAATTCTGGTATCACAGGGCTATATCACAGATATTAGCATTTGACAAGGCCACTTGGACACTCTAAGAATCCAGTGATTCCTTCAAAAGTTCCTTATTTTTGTTTCCAAAGGAAGAGAGTTAAGTCACTTCTGCTTGTAAAGAAATACAAATTCCTGGACTGAATGAAGATCAGCAGTTTCGTAGAGAAAGGCTGAGGAACTGTGTGACTTCAGAGGCTGCATGGCCCAGGGCTCAGTTGCCTGAGGAGGCGGCTTTTCAAGCCCACGGGCATGCAGCTTTGCCCGTTGCTGTTGACTTTATTCGACTCTTCCAGATTCTTGCACTGTTTATTCCAGGTGAAGAAAAGATACTGCATAGTTGTACCTCATTCCAAGACACTTAGTGATCTATATATGTCAAGAAACATTTGGAGACAACATTAATCATGAGGCGAGGACTGCAACTCTACCCTCTCATTGTAACAGCCTCAGCTGCATATAGCTGAATGAGGGTGAATAAAATTGTTGTGATACAGTGTTGGAAAAGCTGGGTGGTTGAGTGGTAGCTAAAACAAAGCAAGAAAGCCATCTAACTGGATTGTTGCCAAGTAGGTGGGAGAAAGCATCACAGTGTCGTCCCCCGATGAGGATACTCCACGTTATGTTTATTGTGTTCTTTACGTTCTGGCTGCAAGTTGGGAGCTGATGATGTTCTTCCAAGTTTCAGAGCCATACCTTTGACTTTGAACATGTCTGGGAGCCTAGATAAATAAATAGCTTTGAAAGGAACGTGTTTTACAAGATCACATATGCTGGACTTGATGTCTGCATTCTGCTTGAGAAAAGTTCTTTTCTTGTCCCATCTTCAGGAGGGAAAACTGCAGAGATGACAACCTCTGTCTTTCTATTGCTGTGCTTTTCCTTGTTCCTCCAAATGTCAACATTCTTATTTGGGGTTCCAAAATCCCAGAATTTTTGCTGCTACAGGTGCATTGTCTAAGGAGGGAACTCCATTGAGTGACTGATAACAGTTCTATTGCTTTCCTTTTCTGATGGCAGCAACATGCAGGTTGGGTGGAGACCTGGGTTTGGAATGAGACAGGTGGTAGTGACAATGAAGCATGATTTCTCACATCTGTTGTACTCTCAGCACTTGGGAGCCAGAGGCAGGAAGACTGTCAGAGAGTGATGGGAGGAGAAGATAGGCAGGCAGGTGGGCGGTGGGGGGCGGTCAGGGGAGGCAGAGGAGGAGAGGAAGAGTGTGCTGGTTAGATTTTTTTGTCAACTTGACTCAAGTTAGAATCACCTGGGAAGAGGGAACCTCAATGGAGGAATTGCCTCCATTAGACCTGTAGTTATGTCTGGAACATTTTCTTGATTAATATTTGATATGGAAGGACAGAGGCCATTGTGGATGGTGGTCCTGGGTTGCCTAAGAAAGCAAGCTGAGCTAGCTTTGGAGAGCAAGAGGGTTGGGGGAGAGGAGGGAAAGGGGAAAGAAAAGGGAGGGAGAGACTCAAGCTTGCAGTTGACCCATTTCAAGAGTTCATTTTCCTCAATTGGGTTGTTTGAAAGACATGTATTTGCCAGTTCTGAGTTATGTTAAAGGTTAATAATGCTCTATTTTCAAAGACAGTAAACATTTCCCAAAAAGTTTTAATAATTTTTAATCTTTAGCATGTCTTTGTTGCATTTTTGGCTAAGGTGAGTCAAGAAAATAGCTTATTCTCTAGCTCCTTCCCTCTCCCAGCAGTGACTTCTAGGGTTTGCAGGCTGGTGGTCTTTATTCATCTATATCTACTATATAGGTGCTAGTGTGGATGTTGGCTCTCTGTAACAAAAGGATAAGCACGCCTCTTTCTTTCAGTCTTCAGGATTCGCTGGCTTACCCATCTTCCCTAGGTTTCTCTGCTGAGAACAGTAGATCTTATCAGAGGTCATTCAACAGCTGCCCTTTAAAGTCATTTGGCTTTTACATGCCTGATACCTATCATTGACAAGGTTCTTTCTGGAATGTTCTCTTCTCTTCAGGGAGTAAGAAGAAATTACATAGACTATCTTGGTTGCAAACGAAACAATAGAACAATTCAGTTGGACTGTATCGTTAGTCCCTTATTCAGGAGAGTTTCTAGAATGTTTTGAAAAGCAAGGTTGGGTTGTGGCATCTGTAAGTAATCTCTCTCTCTCTCTCTCTCTTTCTCTTTCTCTCCCTTTCCCAGTCTAGGGCCTCCATATTTATTAGATGTGCTGGTTAGTTAGTTTGTTTTTGTTTTGTTAACTTGATACAAGCAAGAATCATTTGGAATGAGGGAACTTCAATTGAGAAAAAGGTTGGCCTGTAGGCAACTCTGTGGGGTCATTTTCTTGATTAATGATTGATGGTGTGGGGGGGGGCTAGTCCACTGTGGATGGTCCACGGTTGATTTAAAAAGCAAGCTGAGTGAGCCACGAAGAGCAAGCCAGCAAGCCATGTTTCTCCATGGTCTCTGCTCTAGTTCCCACCTCCAAGTTCGTGCCTCCTGCCTTGGCTCCCCTCAGTCATGCACTGTGATCTTCTGAAAGTATAACCAAATAAATCCATCTTCAAGCTGCCTTTTATGAGTGCTTCATCACAGCAACAGAGAAACAAACCAGGAAACAAGGAAAATGCTCTCTCTACTACTTTTTATTTTACTAAATTTGTGCAATAATAATTTATTATTACTGAGAAGAATGGGATTTTACCAACAGTAATTTCTGAATTCGATCTGAGAGCTTGAAAGAAACAGAAATCATTGTTGGCTATTTTTTGTTCAAGCTTGAAGGTGTTTTTGTTTGTTGATTCTGTTTCTGAGTCTGGCTAATGTCCCTTTCCTTTACATTGGTTGACACTAGCAGTAGCTGCAATGGCCAATTATAAGTGAGCCTCATGGGTCGTATTTACTGGGTCTTCACTGAAGCACTATGTGCCAGGCTAGTTATCATCCTTATGTACCCATAGTGGGATATGAGGATGGAGGCCATCGGTAGCTCTCTCGGAGCTTCTCAGTAGTAGTCAGGATTTCCCTTAGCGTCTGGTGCAGTGTGGTTCCTCCCAGCTCCTTCTTGCCACCTCTGTTGGTTGCTGTGCTTGCTTATGCTGCCATGCTCTTACACACACGTACACACATTTATGTCGTGCATATGTGTGTGTGGGCCCACTTATGCCATGCGATACTTGTGGAGGTCAGAGGAACAGAGGAGTTTGTTTTTTCCTTCTGCCACATGGGTTCTGGGGAACCAACTCAGATTGGCAGGGTTGGTGGCAAGTGGCTTTATCCACCAAGACCCCTTGCCAACCTTCCCTTCATCCTTTTCTCTGGATCCTGCAGCTGTTTACATCATGGGATTTGTATTTAACAAATTCGTAAGCTCAGATTTCAATGTGTGGCAGATGTGTCTGGGCATCAGTATTTTCTTGGGAAATTTTCTTTTCTTCTGATGAGGTGTTCATAGTAGTGTCAGCTTACAGATGTTTCCATGGAGACTGCCGATAGTGGCATTTTGCTGTGCAAGAGATCTAACGCACACATAGATACATAGTTACGTATGAAATTGATCCCCCCCCCCCCCCGGGATCAGGCACAGAGTCTTGTACATTAGAAGCTCATCGGCAGTCTACCTCCAAGCCCCAGTCCAGTCCAGCCCATGAGGTCCATTAAAACATATTTTGAATTAGTGTTAACCACTGAAAAATTGCTAATGTAAATATGACAGATTAAATTACAATGATCTGTTTGAAAAGGATTATATATTGACCCTGTGGAACCACCTATTTATCAGCCTGTTCATCAGTTTCTGTAGTTTATTTTGCTTTTTTGTTAGGTACTTTCTTATAGCCTGGCCAGTTTCTTTTTTCCTTCCAATGTTCAAAATTCAAAAATTCTATGACTTGGTCACTTCTTAGACCTGGAGTGCTTTTAATTGATTGTGGTGTGAGTGAATGATAGGGCTCTCACCTTACAGATCAGCATGCTATTTATAGGTGGAAGCAGCTGCCATCCTTCTCTGCTTGGGATGGGCTCCTTTGTTGCCAAGCGTCAGGCAGGTGCACCTGTGGGACAGTGACAGGCAGTTATTGCGCAGATACCCTCACTCTCCCTCTAGCAAGTGGGGCTTTTGTCATTGTCATTTGTTGGGAAGTAGAGTCCCTTCAGTGCTAAGGTCTAACCCTGCAGTGTGGCAGTGAACTCAAGAGTTACACATTGCTTTGCTTCCCATCAAATCAAGTGGGATTTCATCTTGGGTGTCAGTTACACAGTAAACTACAGAGACTTACTTTAAATCAGTGGTTTTCAACCTGTGCATCACGACCCCTTAGAGGGTCGCACATCAGATATCCTGCATGTACATCATATATCCTGCATGGCAGTTATTTATATTACAATTCATAACATGCATTAAAAATTGTTAGTGAAGCCGGACGCTAGTGAGTGTTCTGTGGTGCCTTTTTTTTTTTTGGAAGCCTGTGATAAACACACATCTTAACTGTATTTGGAGGTAGTTTTCTTCAAGGATAGCTTAGTTATATTTGAAGGTTTGTATGATGTATAATTTGTAGTCCCTTGTGGTTTCTTTCTGTGAAAATGTTCTCTGAATTGAATGGAGAATTCTGTGATGGTGGTTGTAATAATTTGTAAACTAGAGCCATATGTAATTGCTTATCTTCATATGTATTAAATTTGACCTGTGATGTAGTTGGGTTGAGAAACAAGAATGGTGTTCTTTGAAGAGCCTTAGTTTTTGCTTTTAGTAGAGTTTAAACTGTTTTCTTTCTTTAGAGATATATGGTAATTTTGACTATCTCCTAGATCTAGTCTAAGCTTTCTGTCTCTTAGAGTACAAACTATAAAATTCTGAAGAGAAAATACTAGAGAACTCGGCATACAAGCAACTATAAATGTTGCATTCTATTCATTTGTAAGGCATCTTGAACAATTTTGTATTTTCTTTTCTTTTTCTTTTTTTCTTTTTTTTGTGACCCGACTGTTTCCATTAGGGTTGTCTACAGGAGCATATGCATCTCACTGGTGCCTATACTGTTGAGGAAAATGCCTCTCTGTCCCCCATCAACCATTTTCTGTATGGAAGTCCTCAGGGAGGAGTGAGTCCCATGAGTCCCTCCCCCTTCCACAATAGGCTCAGTCTTGTGGAAATGGTCATGAACAGATAATCTCAGCTGATGTGATTTCAGGAGTGTCAAAGCCACGGCATACCATTCCTAACACATTTTTAAGTGTTTATGAAAAATACAGCATATCTTAATATAAAATTACTTTATTGATGCTAACATTTAAAATTGTTATGAAAAATATATTTGAATTTCCAGGGAAACATGTTTCACATTAAAGTTATAGACTTCACGTCAGTTTCCTTTTGCACATTGGTGAGTGTGGTTTTGCAGCCCACCAAAATGCCAGCCACAGCTGCAGCCACATCCATGAGAACGGCATCGGAGGTCCTGGCTGTTTCTCTCATTTAGTCCCCCTGAGGACCTTATTCAGTGTGCATTAGATTTACCACCATGTTTCAAGCAGAACTCTTGTTAGGTCAGTGGTCCCAAGCATGTCAGTGGCAGAGCTTCGCGCTGTGCTCAGCCGACTTCCAAGGCTCAGTCCTCTTACCAGTGCTAAAAGTGGACCATACACACTTTAAGGAGGCTCCTTAGTTGCCTGCTTGCCTCCCTTCCTTCCTTCCTCCCTCCCTCCCTCCCTCCCTCCCTCTGTCCCTTTCTCTCTCTCTCTCTGTGCGCGTGTGCACATAACATGTACATTCTATGGCTCATGTGGAGGTCAGAGGATAACAAGGAAAGAAAGAGTTTCTTGCCTTCTACCATGTGGGTCCCAGGGATAGAACTCAGGTTGTCAGGCTTGGCAGCAGTGTATTTACCTTCTGAGCCATGTCTCTGGACCATCTTGTTGTCTATTGTAATAGGTTTTCACCATTGGACAGATGGGAAGTCAGGCCCTGGACTCAGGTCCTTCTTCTGTTGCTTGCTCCTTTCTCTGGGGCATCTGTTCCAAATCGGAATTATTTCTGATAGACACTACATTTCATGCTGGGCTGTGTAAAGGGCTTGATTGTAATTAAAACTATTCCTGTTTTGTCTCATATAGTCTTTTAGAAAAGATAACTGCATGATAATCATACCTCCAAAACATGAGAGTTTGAAATAAGTAGTTCAGTTATTTATTTATGGAGTTAAATAAAAGTTATAATATTTTGTGTATTATTTTATTTTACAGATCTCTAAAATTATGGCAGCTGTTAGGTTGCATTTTTGGGGGCCAGGTTCCAAGATCATCTCTCTGTTAGTTTTTCCTGTGATGATAGATGGATCCTGGTGACATTATTTTACTGTGAGAGGTATATATGAGTTGTGAACATTGTGTTGAATAATTGTCTTGATGAAGCATCGGGTTATTTGTGAAAACAGTAGAGGGGACAAGTGATGCTGATTGCATAAAGCAAATTAGAAATAATGTGAACTCCACTGAAATGCAGGAGGGTATTATAAATTCAAGTTGAATTGTTAACAAAACTTCATTGCAGAAAGTAGTTTAGACTTAGATAAAAAAAATAAAAGGTCTGATTTTAAAAAATAATGTTCAGTCTACCACAAATTATGTCAACTTAATAAACAAGGGCATGTTAAGAAGACTTAGTGTTCAGTTAATCTGTTCCAGCAATGTGGTGAGAATCGTAGACAGACCTTCTTCAATGAATTGGAAGAACCATTTAGTTCGTTGATTCAGTACACTTGACTTGAGGGCTTATTATGTGCTGGAAAAGGTTGAGGGATTTGAACACTGCCAAGAAGGCTTTACTGAAAAGTTAGAGAGAATGTGAAAATCTGGGAAGCAAGTGGACACAATACAGCCAACAACATGGTGTGAGGGACTGGCTGGTGGGGAAGAGCTCAGTGCAGGTGCCATGTGTGAAGCTTGGATCTTGGGCAGTAAAATAGTCACTTAGCTTGTTTTGAGGCATGTGGTAGTTCTTGCAGAATTTTAGCCATTTTAAAAATGGGGTGTTGGAATTGGACTTGTTTTTCTTCCTAAACTGCTACTTCCGAACATGGCCTTAATTTTACTTTCCTGCAAAAGTGATTGTTGAAAGATTGTGTCATAGTTGGAGCAGAACCAGTGGTAGATGTGAGGCCTCAAACAGTCAGACTTCAGTTTCAAGTTTGGATACAGAATTATAACATGTATCATAACATTTTTTTCTTTGCTAAGGGGGAGGGGGCATGAACCTGAACAGATGTGAGAGCATGAAAGAATGTGAGTGGGTGAAGTGAGTATGAGAATATTTCACTTAAAAATTTCCCTGTAGCAGATAAAGTAATGATCTCTCTTATTATGGAGAGAGAGAGAGAGAGAGAGAGAGAGAGAGAGAGAGAGAGAGAGGAGAAGAGAACTGAGTGACATCTTTCTCTGTAGTGATCAAATGTAAATTACATACGTAAGTTGTTATGGAAAACATCTCTAATCCAGTAGAAGTGTGGTATGTATTATGTGTTTTTTTAAAAAGAAATAATCTACCTTTCATGTAGCCTCAGGATGTGATACATTAAATAGCTTAAATAATGACTTGAAACAATCGGTTTGAAGTATTTTGGTTTTTAGATTGCTAAGCTGTTGACATGAGATTCCTATAAAAACAATTAAGCATAATTTGAAAGCATTGGAATAATAAATTGGATACCAGAATTGTAAAATATATGCATGTTCAGGGTACATAGTGGTTTAGTACAGTTGACTGTTTTACATTAGTGTCAAGCACAGTTTTAAAACATGGAAGTGCACAGAGTATTACGGAAACTGCTGAAGTCTCCAATGTTGGGATATATTCAGAGAACTTGAAAATTTCACATAAAGAGCTGTCTGTGTTTCTTGAAGGAGTTTTTCCTTTTCTGTGGGAGGAGGAAAGATGTGTGGTATAACTTTATTTAATGTGATGTCTATTGCATAAAGCCAGATATGAATAACTACCTTGATATTTGATTTTTAGTTGTTTTCTTGAACTATTATTGACTCTCAAAGCAGTTGAATACTAATTAAATTATTAATTATAATGGGTCCTATGTAATAAAATGGTTCATCATATAGAGCATTCAAATACATCACTTGGTGCATGGTTCCTGCCCCTCAATATAATAACAAGTTAGTAGATTTTGAACATGCAATATACTGATATAATTGGTGCTAACTTTCTATGTATTTTATTCTCAGTTTACATAGGTTAAATTTTATTTTTGGGCATGCATGATATCACACGCCTTTAATCCCAGCATTCAGGAGGCAGAGGCAGGCAGATCTCTATGACTTCAAGGCTATCCTGGTCTGCAGAGTGTATATATATATATATATATATTCAGTGTTTAAATGTTTTATTTATTTTTAATTTAAAATCTGTCCAAACCAGGTGTGATGCCTTTAATCCCAGCACTTGGAGGCAGAGGCAGGCAGATCTCTGTGAATTTGAGGCCAGCCTGGCCTATAGAGCAAGTTCCAGAACAACCAGGGAAACCCTGTCTCAAGAAACCAAAAACCAATACAAAACAAAACAAAACAAAAAACCCCAAACCAAAACCTAAACCAACAACAACAAAACCAAACACAACAACAAAAACTTTTTCATAAAGTATATTTTGATCATATTCTTTTCCTTCCCCAACTCCTAGATTCTCTCTATCTCCCTACACATTCAAATTATATTTTCTTTCATTCAAACAAACAACCCCCCCAAAAACACCCAAAAATCAAACAATAACAAAAAACCCAAAAGAAAAAGACCAATCTGAAGCAAAACAGCAACAAAAAAGTGCACAAAAACTATGGAATGTGTTTTGTGTTGAGCAGTTGCTATTCCTGAGCATGGTCTGGCCTGGAGTGTGGCTGATACCCCATTGGAGAAAACCGATTGTCCTTTTCCCAGCAGGGATCCATTAAAATTGCTTCTTGGCTAGAGGGTAGAATTTTGTGTGTACTTCCTCTTCTCTTCCATGGGAGTTTTCTCTGTCTTGAAGTTGTGCAGGCCCTGAGCATGCTGCTGTAGTCTGTGAGTTCATATGTGCACCAGCCCTCTTGTTTCTGGAAGAAACTGATTCCTTGGAGTCATCTACCATGGCTGGCCCTTATAATCACAGCTCAGTGATAGTTATGATTTTTTTTCCTCTTCTGGTAGTGTGCATAATATGTATTAGTACCATGAATAATAGTCAGTAGGGGTGAAGCTTCTAGTTGGTTACCAGCTCTGCCTAAAAGTTTTTTTGTCATGTTATTTGTGAATAATTCATGTTGGATTGAGTACAGAAGCAGGTGTTTTTATTGCAGATGTTGCACATTGAACATCAGTCATTCCACAGGATATTTTGGAAAATTAAAAAAAAATCAAAGGATAATAGAAGAAGAAAAAAGCAGTTGAATTATGTAATTAACAGTAGGGGTTTCTGAGGACATGCTTCAATTAGTAGTTTGTCTTGAAAGTGCAGAGACTTAAGTTTGGATCCCCAGCACTGTGTTTTAATAAAGTCAGGGCTGGTGCTGCAGGCTGTGTGGGGAGCCGTGTGGGAAGTAATGGTGGTAGAGACAAATAGACTAGTCCAAAAGTAGTCTAGTTATCTCAGAGTTCAGGAAGTTCAGGTTACCTCAGTCTCCTAGAGGGAAGGTGCATTTGCTTTGCAGATAGTAAGTGTTGGCCAATGTGTATTATCTCTACCTTGGGACCACAACTTTACTACTCTGCTGATCTCCTTGGGGCTCAGCCAGAATAGAGAATTTAGCCTCACTGTTTGCTCTGGAGCTGCCTAAGTTCCAGAATTGAGCAGTTTTAGACATTTCCTAGGGACATAGGGAGTAGAGAGAGAGAGATAAGATATGGTTCCCACAGGATCATCATCAAATAGTGTCTGTGTTGTCTTAGTCCTGGGGTATTTCATATATACATTAAAAATATCATAAAACTTGAATGTATGGTAGACAAATAAATAAATAAATAGATTGGAGGAGGGGTTCAGAGGCTGAGTCCTGTCAGATTGGACAGGGGTGGGGCAGGGAGGGGGTAGGGTGGGCAGGGGTTCTGGAAGAGCCTGGGGCTGGGAAGAACACTGATGACCTGTTTAGTAATAGGAGAGGAAAGAGCCCAGAATGCTGTGTTGAGTCTCTTATTTTGTTGTTGTATATGATGGGGGGGACGACGACAGGGAGAAGGGTATGTTAAAACTGTCCATGCCCCTAAGAATGAGAAATACAATAGGAAATTCATGGGATAAAAAAAAAAAAAAAAAGACATGTATGTGAAAGCAGCAGCTGGGGCATTTTGACCTACTTAAAAGTAGGGGAATGTCAAAGGTGTGGCTGCTAGTTGCTGCTTGAAACTGTAGTGTGAATTTTAATTGAAGAGACCCTTGGGAAGGTGGAAAGGGCAGGAATGGCTCTACAGGTTGACTTCCCTGATAGTCCTTGCACAGGTGCACATTCCTTCCCTTCTGATTCCATTTCTTCTGCCTCTTCTCCAGTAGATTATCATAACCACTGATTTTTCTTTTTTGCCTTTGTAAACTAGTAGATTCCAAAAACTACAATTTATGCAAGAATTGGAAAAAGTGGAGAACAGCACCAATAGATTAAAAACTTGAATGTATGATTTCTTTTTGTTTCTTTTTTTTAGTTTTTTCTAGACAGGGTTTCTCTGTGTAGCCCTGGCTATCCTGGAACTCACTCTGTAGACCAGGCTAGCCTTGAACTCACAGATCCACCTGCCTCTGTCTCTCCAGTGCTGGTATTAAAGGCGTGCATGCGCCACCACTCCTGGTCATTACAGACTTTTTCGAACTGCAATGTGGGTGCTGAGAGTTGAACCCAGGTCCTTTGGAAGAGCAGCCAGTGCTTTTAACCACTGAGCCATGTCTGCAGCCCCTCGAGTGTGTAATTTCATGTGCAATTTCTGTGTGCTTAAATGATATGCATTTCAGATAAGGCACACCAAGAGATAAAAGAGTTAAAAAATCACTCATTCTGTACCTTTGTACTTTTTGATTTGTAAAAGTGCAATTTTTACATGGAGTACTAATAGTGGAAAAGTATCTTGTGCATTTGGGGAGGTAGAATTTGCTGGCCCAGTCAATCTTCCCTTCAGAACTTAAGGTATTTAAGTAAAATACAGCAAGTATTTTACTTGCATGCTAGTTGTTGTGGAGTAAAATGTGTATATTTGATGGAATTCTCACTGGCATAATCAAATGAGCATTTGTAGAGGTTACATGTATATTAATGTATATAATATCCCCTCATTTCAGAAGAATAAGAAACAAAATATAAAACATAAAATAAGCAAATAAAAATATTTGCTTTATAAATTGAGTTAGATAGATAATAAATGACACACCAACACATAGTGTAGTGTACTTAGTTATTTAATGATGGCTGTATTTCAATTTGGATCAGCTATAAGGAAGTGAAGCTTAAAGTTAAGACTATGCATGTATGTGTGTTTTCCTTAAAATTTGTCATGTTGCCAAGCAGTTTGTAAACCCCTGATGCTGTTACTCATCACATGTTGAGAGTTACTAGTGGAGTTTTAGGGAAAGTTACCTTTTCATACCATTGTATGGCGTTTTGGAACTGGATGAATTTAAATAACTTCTTCATGAAGCCCAGTTCTGAGTCAGTGTTGGAAGTTTTCAAATGCCATATTCCCCTAGGAAGGGTGAAGGATTACCTCCAATGAAAATATCCAATTGAACTTGTTGCTGTGTTCCAAAGCTGCACATTTAGTATCACATACATTCAATAGTGGGCAACCAGTATTGCAGGAACCCAGTACTGTACACACCCAATACCACACTTGTTCAATACACATACTGTCAGTACTGCATACAGTCAACACCAGAACATCATCATGGGTGACCAGTCAACAGAGAGGATCCAATCCTGTCCTCTCTTGTTCGCTTTTCTCCTTTGTGTATAGTAGAGGGATCCAATCCTGTCCTCTCTTGTTCACTTTTCTCCTTTGTTTATAGCAGAGAGATCCAAACCTGTCCTGTCGTTCACTTTTCTCCTTTGTGTAT
>CAJQZJ010027485.1:49172-61767 GCA_907164525.1 Lophiomys imhausi | reverse complement strand
GGTAGAGTGGCCATGGGGTAAAATGTAGCTCAGGAAGGCGATGTCGTGTGTGGGAAATGGGGACTTTTCACTAGGGAGAAGCACGTGTTTTACAGCCTTTATCAGGTTCCCCCAAAGATCCCGGGTCATGGCATGGAAAGGAGAGGGTGGGGAGATGGTTGCTGTTTTACCCGAGTGGGGAATTCAGTGAGACAATGCAAGCGTGCAGTGCTGCACTGCCAGGGGTAGGCCCCCTCACCCTCTTCAGATAGCAGGGTTGCTTCCTAGCTATGGCAACGTCTCTGGACTCTTCCTGTACGGTGTCAGTGCGCTCTGTGTCTGTGAGTCTCTTAGACATCATGTGTGCAGTGTTGCACTAGCTTCTATGGGACACGTTTTGGGAAATCCTGCTAGCCAGGGGTTCAAGGGGTACCTGTCTGCCGAACTGCTGCTGCTCTCTTGATTGAACTTTGTAGCACAGTAGAGTTTCTTCAGTGGTGCCTGGAAGAAACTATATACCACCCTGAATTTCTTTTTTTTTTAATTATCCAATATATATTTATTAATAACTATATGCACTTATAACAAATATAAACAATTACCTACTACCCCTAAGAATAACTATACCCCCTGTTACCTAACAACTAAATCTATTAATAGCTATAACAACTATTATCTAATAACTAACCCTAACCTTTTAGAAGGATGCAGTCTCTGGGGCAGGTCCTCAGTTTCATTCTATAAATTCTGTATTAGGGAACTCTAATACTGACTGAAACTTTGAGACAGATTATTACTAACTAGTTCTACTGACAATTCATTAGAAGTCACAGTCTCAACTCCCTTTGTTTAAGAGCACAGAACTTCATTCTAAATCACCTCCAAAATAGAATTAAATTCATTTTAAAACATTTCCCCCAAACAGTTTTTTTGCCATTCTGGGTCTTTTTTTTTTTTTCCTTTATTTTTTATTTCTTCAAGTTACATCTCAATCGCAGTCCCCTCTCTATTCCCCCTCCAGTCCCACCCTCCCACCCTCAACCCCTCATCTTCTTCCCCCCTTTTTTTTCTTTTAAGTTTAAGGTATATCTTATTTCCCCCTACAGTTTCCCCTTTCAGTCCAACAAATGGCTCTTTCTCTTATAATAATAAATACAATAAAAAACAACAGAGGTAATTAGGCCACAGTTATGAGGGTTATATGGTTTAGCGTACATTCCCAATGTCCAGTCCATATGTATTTGGTACTTTAACATTCTACTATCTAACCATCTCTATGAGTTTAAAGTTCTATATCTAACTCAACATTCATATTAACTTGCAACACAATTTTAAAAGTATCTTCTTAGATCTATAACACTCTCTTGACTCCTAAACAACTCAAAATTTAATTATGAGACTCTAGCTATCTGTTCTTTAACCATCTCAGAGACCTAAGAGGGATAAATATATCTGATTTTATAGGAAGTACACGGCCTGCAGCTTCCCAAACTAAGAAATGACATACCAGTGGCTGCCTGGACAGTTCCCATTTTCTCTCCATACATTACAGCATCGATCTTCAGTCATTTGGCCCCGTTTCTCTGACAGACATTGATTGTAGAGCAGGGGTTAGGAAGGACTTGCCTACCCTGTCTTGGCAGAGCTAGGCTGTCGACTTACCTGCTTCCAGGTTTTGTCCTTTTTGGACAGCAGTCTGTCTGCAGTTGGAGCAAGGGGCTTTTCCTACCAAGAGATAGGCTTGCTACTAATTGAGTCATCTCCCACTGGAGATTCTTCGATGCTCATCTTCTACTTGGAGGAGAATAGGGGGTGCTGTCAGGAGTTGATATGTCTTGATATAAAAAAATCTAAAGTTACGAAAACATCTTTGAATGCCATATTCTGCAGATCTCTTGAGGTTTTTGAAGAGGCCGTATCTATCTCTTATATTAGGGTAAGCAGATGTTGCTTGTCTCTTGCTGGTTTATTTCTGATTAGCTTAGAAAGTAACTATAATAGGCTGTCATAGTACCCAATTGAATGACCGGCTTGCATAACCATTAGTTTGCATTTCTTAATTACCCTAAACAGTTTATAACAATTAGTAGTAAAAGGCCGAAACATCACATTTCATTTTTTTTCTTTACCTCCTAACCCTTCCATCCCATTTCTCTGGGGTGGGGTGTCCTTATATAACAGTCCCTCATCTCAGTTGAGAGGTCGTATGAGGGCCAAGAGTCTCCTCATTCATTGGGGGTCTACGAAGCAGTACTATCAGTGAAAAAGTGTCTTGTTGCCCGGGAGAGAGAACTACTAAACAAACAAACCAATAAGCAGACAATAGATTAAAAAAGACTAAAAAATAGAAAAAAATATAAAAAATATATAAAAAAAACTAAAATTAAAAATAAAAAGTCTATGTCCAAGTTCCCTTTGGTGTGTTAGTTGTAGTATCGATACCTTCTACTATATAGCTAAAATCCTACTATAAGTGAATAGATGCCATATGCGTCCTTCTGAGTCTGGGTTAGGTCACTCAGGATGAGCTTTTCTAGTTCCATCCATTTGGCTGCAAATTGCATAATTTCATTGTTCCTGATAGCTGAATAGTATTGCATTGTGTAGATGTACAACAGTTTTTTAACCCATTCTTTGGTTGAGGGACATCTGGGTTGTTTCCAGTTTCTAGCTATTACAATTCAGGCTGCTATAAACATAGATGAGGAAACTTCCTTATGATTCCGTGAAGAGGCATTTGGGTGTATACGCAGAAGTGGTATGGCTGGGTCCTGAGGCAAAGCTATTCCAAGTTTTCTAAGATATCGCCAGACTGACCTCCATAGTGGTTGCACAAGCCTGCATTCCCACCAGCAATGGAGTAGGATACCCCTTTCTCCACACCCTCGCCAGCATTTGCTGTCATATGAGTTTTTGATCTTAGCCATTCTGACAGGTGTGGGATGGAATCTCAGAGTTGTCTTGAGTTGCATTTCTCTGATAATTAAGGATGTTGAGCATTTCTTCAAGTGTCTCTCAGCCATTAGGGATTCCTCCTTTGTGAATTCTCTATTTAGCTCTGTCCCCCATTTTTTGATTGGGTTATTTGGTTTCTTGTCATTTAATTTCTTGAGTTCTTTGTAGATTTTGGATATTAGCCCTCTGTCAGATGTGGGGTTGGTGAAGATTTTCTCCCAGTCTGTAGGCTGCCGTTTTGTTCGAATGACAGTGTCTTTTTTCTTACAGAAGCTTTTCAGTTTCATGAGGTCCCATATATTGATTGTTGATCTCAAGTCCTGAGCTGTTGGTGTTCTGTTCAGGAAGTTGTCGCCTGTGCCAATGAGTTCGAGGGTTTCTCCCACTTTATCTTCTAGTAGATTTAGTGTGACCGGCCTTATGTTAAGGTCTTTGATCCACTTGGACTTAAGTTTTGTACAAGGTGATAAGTATGGGTCTAACTTCATTCTTTTACAAGGGGACATCCAGTTGGACCAGCACCATTTGTTGAAGATGCTGTCCTTCTTCCATTGTGCCGTTTTGGCTTCTTTGTCAAAAATTAGGTGGCCATAAGTGTGTGGGTCTATTTCTGGATCTTCAATTCGATTCCATTGATCTACTGGTCTGTTTCTATACCAATACCATGCTGTTTTTACAACTATTGCTCCGTAGTACAGCTTGAAATCTGGGATGGTGATACCTCCAGATGTTTTTTTTTTTTTTGGTTTTTCAAGACAGGGTTTCTCTGAATATCTCTGGCTGTCCTGGACTCGCTTTGTAGACCAGGCTGGCCTCGAACTCACAAAGATCCGCCTGCCTCTGCCTCCCAAGTGCTGGGATTAAAGGCGTGCGCCACCACCGCCCGGCTTCTCCAGATGTTTTTTAATTGTACAGGATTGATTTAGCTATTCTGGGCTTTTTGTTGTTCCATATGAATTTGAGAATAGCTCTTTCCAAGTCTATAAAAAATTGTGTTGTTATTTTGATTGGAATTGCATTGAATCTATATATTGCTGTTTGGTAGGATAGCCATTTTTATTATGTTGATCCTACCTATCCATGAGCATGGGAGATCTTTCCATCTTCTAAAGGCCTCTTCCATTTCTTTCTTCAAGGGCTTGAAGTTCTTCTTGTACAGGTCCTTTACTTGCTTGGTTAGAGTTACCCCCAGGTATTTTATGTTGTTTGTGGCTATTGTGAAGGGGGTTGTTTCCCTTATTTCTTTCTCAGCCCATTTGTTTTTTGTATAAAGAAGGGCTTCTGATTTTTTTGAATTAATTTTGTATCCAGCCACTTTGCTGAAAGTGTTTATCAGCTGTAAGAGTTCTCTGGTGGAATTTTTGGGGTTGCTTATGTATACTATCATATCATCTGCAAATAGGGATAATTTGACTTTTCGTTTCCGATGTTTATCCCCTTGATCTCCTTTAGTTGTCTTATTGCTCTAGCAAGAACTTCAAGTACTATATTGAAGAGATATGGTGAAAGTGGACATCCTTGTCTTGTCCCTGAGTTTAGAGGAAATGCTTCAAGTTTCTCTCCATTTATTTTGATGTTGGCCACTGGCCTGCTGTATATTGCCTTTATTATTTCTAGGTACGGTTCTTGTATGCCTGTTCTCTCCAGAACTTTTAGCATGAAGGGGTGTTGGATTTTGTCAAGTGCTTTTTCTGCATCTAGCGAGATTATCATGTGGTTTTTTTCTTTCATCTTGCTTATATGGTGAATGACGTTGATAGACTTTCGTATGTTGAACCATCCCTGCATTCCTGGGATGAAGCCTACTTGATCATGGTGTATGATACTTTTGATGTGTTCTTGAATTCGGTTTGCTAGTATTTTATTAAGTATTTTTGCATCTATGTTCATGAGGGAGATTGGTCTGAAGTTCTCTTTCTTTGTTGGGTCTTTGTGTGGGGTAGGAATCAGGGTGACTGTGGCCTCATAGAATGAGTTTGGCAATGTTCTTTCAGATTCTATTTTGTGAAAGAGTTTGAAAAGTATTGGTGTTAGCTCCTCTTTGAAGGTCCGGTAGAATTCCGTGCTAAAGCCATCTGGCCCTGGGCTTTTTTTCGTTGGGAGATTTTTTAATGACTGTTTCTATTTCCTTATGGGTTATAGGGCTGTTTAATCTGTTTATCTTATCTTGATTTAGCTTTGGTAGGTGGAATCTATCAAGAAAATTGTCCATATCACTTAAGTTTTTAAATTTGGTGGAGTATAGATTTTTAAAGTAGGATCCAAATATTCTCTGGATTTCCTCAATATCTGTTGTCATTTCTCCCTTTTCACTTCTGATTTTGTTGATTTGTGTTTTCTCCCTCTGTCTTTTAGTTAATTTGGCTAAGGTTCTGTCTATTTTGTTGATTTTTCTCGAAGAACCAACTCTTGGTTTCATTGATTCTTCGTACAGTTCTTTTTGCTTCTAAGTTGTTGATTTCAGCCGTAAGTTTGATGATCTCCTGCCTTCTCCTCTTGGGAGTGTTTGCTTCTTTTTTTTCCAATTCACCCAGTTTAGCTGTTAATTCGCTAATATGAGCTGTCACAATTTTGTTTTTTAAGGCACTTCTTAGTGCTATGAACTTTCCTTGTAGCACAGCTTTCATTGTGTCCCATAGGTTAGGGTATGTTGTGTCTTCATTTTTTTGGAGTTTAAGAAGTCTTTAATTTCCTTCTTTATTTCTTCCCTGACCCAGTGGTCCTCTAGTAAAGAGTTGTTCACTTTCCATGTGAGTGTAGACTTTCTGTTGATTCTTTTGCTATTGAAGTCCAGCTTTATTCCATGGTGGTCTGATAAGATACAAGGGGTTATTTCAATTTTCTTGTATCTGTTGAGGCTATCTTTGTGTCCAAGTATATGGTTGATTTTGGAGAAGGTTCCATGAGGTGCTGAGAAGAAGGTGTATTCTTTTGTGTTTGGGTGAAACGTTCTGTAGATATCTGTTAGGTCCATTTGGTTGATGATCTCTGTTAGACTCATTATTTCTCTGTTTGGCTTCTGTCTTGATGATCTGTCCTTTGTTGTGAGTGGGGTGTTGAAGTCTCCCACTATTAAAGTGTTTGGATCGATGTGCGATTTAAGTTTTAGAAGCGTTTCTTTTATAAATATAGGTGCCTTTGTATTTGGGGCATAGATGTTCAATATTGAGATGTCCTCTTGGTGGATATTTCCTTTAATGAGTATGTAATGCCCTTCTCTGTCTTTTTTTATTAACTTCAATTGGAAGTCTATTTTGTTTGATATTAGGGTGGCTACTCCAGCTTGTTTCCTGGGTCCATTTGCTTGGAAAACCTTTTCCCAGGCCTTTACTCTGAGATAGTGTTTATCTTCAATAGTGGGGTGTGTTTCTTGTATCCAGCAAAAAGATGGGTCTTGTTTACAGATCCAGTCTGTAAGTCTATGTCTTTTTATTGGCGAGTTGAGTCCATTGATGTTGATGGATATTAGTGACCAGGGGTTGTTATTTCCCATTATTTTGGTATAGCTGGGTGTCTTGTGTTTCTTTTTGTTTAGTTGCTGTGGAGGTTTCTATTTCCTCTGTTTTCTGGGGTGTCGTTATCTTCTCTGTGTTGAAATTTTCCTTCTAGGATCTTCTGTAGGGCTGGGTTTGTGAGGAGATATTGTTTGAATTTGATTTTGTCATGGAATATCTTGTTTTCTCCTTCTATGTTGATAGAGAGTTTTGCTGGGTATAGTAGTCTGGCTGGGCACCTATGTTCTCTCAGGGCTTGTAGGACATCTGTCCAAGCCCTTCTAGCTTTTAAAGTTTCTGAGGAGACGTCAGGTGTGATTCTGATGGGTCTGCCATTGTATGTGACTTGGCCTTTTTCTCTTACAGCTTTTAATATCCTTTCTTTGTTCTCTACATTTGGAGTTTCTATTATTATGTGGCAAGATCTACATTTGGAGTTTCTATTATTATGTGGCAAGAGTAGTTTCTTTTCTGATCTAATCTGTTTGGTGTTCTGTAAGCCTCTTGGATTTTTACTGGCATTTCTTTCTTTAGGTTTGGGAAGTTTTCTTCTATGATTTTGTTGAAGATATTTCCTGGACCATGGAGTCGGGAGTCTTCTCTTTCCTCTATGCCTATAATTCTTAGGTTCCTTCTTTTCACTGAGTCCTTGATTTCTTGGATGTTGTGGGTGAGAGATTTTTTAGCTTTCTCATTTTCTTTGGATGTTGTACTGATTTCTTCCATCGAATCTTCCATGCCTGAGATTCTGTCTTCCATCTCTTGCATCCTATTTTTCATACTCACATCCGTAGTTCCTGTTCTCTTCTCTTGATTCTCCATTTCCTCTTTTAACTCTGACTGTGTTTTCTTTATTGTTTCCATTTCTATTTTCATGTCTTGAATGGTAGTGTTCGTTTTGTACATTTCCTTCTCCAGTTTGTTGTTTTTGTCTGGAGATCTTTCATTGCTTTGTCCTTTTTCTGTTCAAGGTGAGTCACCTTGGCTTGGAGCTCTTTAATGGTGTTATTCGTTGTTTTGACTTGTAAAATTTTGGCTTCTTTGAATTCCTTCGTAGTTTTAAGTTCTTCTTGAAGGGACTCTGTCACTTTCCATAGTGTAGAATTGTCATCGTTTTCATGTGTTTCAGTTGTGGTGAGGTGGTTTGGGCTGGACAGAATAGCGTTGCTTTCTGTTGTTCGAGACATTTTGCTCTGTTTTTTTTTTTTTTTTTTGTCTGAGGCCTCTGGCCATGTGGAATTTTTTTGCTGTCTTCTGGACTTGCGTCCAAAGGGGGCGCTTTAGTGTAGGAGTAGCGTTGCCTTACTCCACCCCTATAAGGTGAGTCATTCAGCCCCGCCTCCCAGGTGGAGACCTAACTAATCCAGGTGGTGGAGCTTTGTACAAGTAAGCTCTGGTTCCCCACCAGAAGGGCCCATTCTAGTACAAAAGTCTGATATACGACAGTTTCACATATCTCGCATTTTGCCCGGGGTTGGTTCCTGTAGCGGGTAAATCTGCAATTCAGCTCCAATAGCCTTGCCGCTCCTGCGGCTTGTAAACTGGTCAGTTTCGTCACAGACTGCGATCTGAGGTCTGAAGGCACTTTGCAGCAGAGCTGCACTGACTTCCAAGGGTCACAACCTTTCGCCAGATAGTTGGATCGTCTGTGTGAGACCTGGGAGTGCCCAGCAGGGTGAGGATTATCTCTGCGTGGGTTCTGAATCTGCCCGCTGGGTATTAGGTTGGAATTTACGGGGAGTCTCTCTTGTTGGGGGATGGGTTATCCCGATTCCCGGGTCCAGCGGCTTCCTTGCGTGTCCGAGAGTGGGAAGGAGCGTCCTGCCCAGGGATCTTCCGTGGTCCCTGGGTAGCTGGGTGAGATTTTGAAAGGGTTGTGCCCTTTGTATAGCATCCTGCAACACTTGCCGCCTTGTGACTGTTAACCCTGAAATCAAAATACGTCCACGCAGGCCGCCGCCATCTTGGATCCTACCCACCCTGAATTTCTAATGCCATCCTCATATAAAAAATATCCAAAAATGGTAGTAAAGTAGACTGGACCTTCAGAGATAGCTTCAGTGTCTGCGGCACAGCTTGAGCCTTAACATTTTAAGCATTTAAAAGACTAAAATGTAAATATTTTAACTGTTTGTGTATGTAAAAGTTTGTGGGCTCAAGTATAAGTTAATGGCATTCATGCAGGGTTTTAAGAGAGATTTGTGAGACTTTACATTTTGATGCCAGGGATGGGACCCAGGGTCCCTGAATGCCCAGCAGCAGAAGCAAGTTTTATTTTTGTGTTGCACAGCACTCTTGAGCTGCTAAAGAGGAGATCTTGCAGTGTGCTATTTAGCTTCACCATTCTTAAATAATCCCAGCTGGTTTGTGTGGAGGAAAAATTAAGTGGGGGTCTTGAAAAAAATCAAGAAGTTTTTCCTCCTTCTCTTTCAAACCAAGTCATTTAGAACTGTAGTGATTAGAGATGATACATTGGTCCCATTTTGCTTTAAACTTGATAGTAAAAATCTGGATTTAGGATTAGTGAATTTAGCTCAATGGTAGAGCACATGCTCACGAGTTATGTCTTGAACACCAAAATTATATAACAACAACAACAAGAACAGTAGGTAAAAGCCTGAATTTAAAAAGTAGAAAACTGTAAGCCAGGAATAGTGGTGCACACCTAAATCTCTGCACAATTGACTCCAAGGCAAGCTTAGTCTACAGAGTGTGAGTTTCAGGACAGCCAGGGCTACATAGTGAGATCCTGTCTCCAACAAAAACAAAAACCAAACAGAAAGCAGAAAATTCTAGGGGACCTTTGTAAATCTTATAAATACTTTCATTAGACTTTTTCGGGATATAGAGGTACTTGCAGACTGAAAGAGTATATTGTGAAAATTCTCATGTATGTAAATGTTTCAGAAACACTTTAAATTTTAAATCAGCAGTGTAGTCATTCTGCTATCTTAGATAAACTGAGTTGCCTCGTTGTTGTTGTTGATTTTTGGAGGCAGGGCATGTGCCCTGTATTGCTTCCGAATTATGTATAATTGAGACTGCACAGCCTGCCTTGTGCATTTATTTACTTAGCTTCACAGATAGGATCTCAGTCACATTCCAGTGTCACATACAGCTGGGGAAGGAGAAGTAGGACTTGATTCTGCCCTAAAGACTATATTCTCTTTTTTTCTTCATTCTTAGAATAGCTGTTGCATATAATTTAGTGTGAAATACTAGAGAGCTTGTGAATAAAACTTCGGACCTGAATCATTGTCATCTTAGGAGACACAGCCACTTTGCTGCACTTCCCTTCTTTTTTTTTTTTTGGTTTTTTGAGACAGGGTTTCTCTGTATAACAGCTCTGGCTGTCCTGGACTCACTTTGTTGACCAGGCTGGCCTCGAACCAACAGAGATCCTCCTGCCTCTGCCTCCCGAGTGCTGGGATTAAAGGCGTGCGCCACCACCGCCTGGCTGCACTTCCCTTCTTATCCCATGTCATTGCAGACAGAAGCCCAAGCCCTGAAAATGTAGCTTTTATCCTCTTCATGAATAATGGTGGAGACATAGCTCTCTGGATCATTGCTCTTGAGCATTTGCTCAGAAGAAATTACATTTTTTGTCTGAAGGACCCACAAGGGAAAATATGTTGGCATCAGTACAATTCCTGGCCTGTGACCACTGTCTCAGCAAGTGGATGCTCCTCTCTTTCTGCCTTATGTTCATGACCATAGACATTTATTACACCTCTAGACTTTCACAGGTTTGCTCATTGTCACACCGTCTTGGCTCTTCATTCTCTTGAGCTAGTATTCAGAAGAGGCAGCTTATTTCTAAATATATTAAAGCACACAGGTATATTGTGTAATGTATTTTCATGCACATGCATATGTAAACAAAACCTGTTTGAAGGAAAAACATTTTACTAATATCGTAGAGAAAACAATTCCACTCTCCATCATAATAATCATTTTTCTTGTGTAACCCTGGAGGTTACGAATGGCAAGAGGTGGAGGAGTGTCTCTCTTCTCAGCAATTCAAAGGTCATAGTAAAACATGCTGCATGCTGTTGTTGCAGTCTTGATGCTGCAAACAGAACACAATGACAGTTAGCTTTAAGTGAACTGTATGTGTTTGCTGTGGTTTCCCTTTCCGATGAGAGTGAGTCTCTGGAAAAGTGACTTCAGACCCCTGGGCGTTGGACACTCTTGCCCTTTTGTCTTTGTCCCTGTGGGGATGCCCTGTGCTTGCAGGCATTGAACCAAAGTATTTAAGGACTCTGTTGTTGTTGTGTGTTTTTTTTTAAGGGACTTTATTTGTTATGGGAAAACTTCATTCCATTTGGCCTGTCAGTCTCATTGTCTGCTTGGTTGCAAGTGATTTTATATCTTTAATCTCCTTTGAAATGGCTTCTATTTTTGTAAAACGGATGTCCTTCGTAGGGTAGAAGGAAAAGCTTATTGTTCTAAAAAAATTTTGCTTCTTGGTTACAGCAACATGTTCCTGTTTGTGCTCAGAGTCCAGAGAATTTTGGGGAAAATAGCTTACATTTTTAAAGGGTCTTGTGTGCATAGTAATGGTCCTGTGGATTTTGTCTGAGGAAGTACAGGTGGGGAGGTTGGCAATGTCCCAGCCGGCATATCAGTTTCCTGAGAAAGCGGAAACAGGAGTGCTTTAGGTGACTTAGTGCCTCTGCATTTTTGTTTTCTACAAAGTCTGTTGACCTAAAACTTCACTTGCTGACTCCATGCAGAGAAAATATACTTTCCAGAAGTACATACATTCTCTTGTGTACCTTGGAAAAGTCTTACTGTGGGATGCTGGAGACATGCTCGTGTGCTAGCTGCAGGCTTCTCCAGGCTTCAGGTTCCTGCTGTCTGCATGCTCCTGCTGCTGTGAGGAGCTGGGCAGCTCAGTGCCTCATCTGTATCCTACTAACTCTTCCCTTTCTTCTTGGCTGGGTCTGGAGAAGGAACCTTGGCCAACTAGTATCTACTATAATTTAGCAAAGGCTCTCAGTTAAGAGGAAACAAACGGTGTGAGTTCAGTGTGAGAAGCAGTTAGGGTGACAGACCTGCAGGCCTTGCACCCAACAGCTTTCCTTCCACTGCAGTTTGAGTTTTCTTCTCATGCTGTTGGAAGCCTCACAGCGTTCAGAGGTTGACTTGCAGCTCAGAGGTTGACTTGCAGCATGGACAAGCAGAGGCTCACAGACAGCTCTTGTTCCTCTGGAAAAAAGTATCCATCCATCCCACTCTTGCCTTTTAGTTACCTCAATCACAGTCCTTTGTCACTGGTAAAAGCAGCATTTGAGAAGAGCTCGAGCTCAGGTGGCTCCTTCCTTTGATGGTATCTGTAGCTCACCTGTAGCCATGCTTTTGTTCTATTTGTTTTTACATTCTTTCTTTGGGTCAAAGAGCAGAGGTTTCCTGATAACAACAAACTGTGTCCTCAGGGTGCAGTGACACATGGCTTGTTAGTTTGCAGCTGGGGAAGAACCAGTTTCTTCAGTACAGTTAGGAAACATCAAGTTCACACAGAAACTACTTGTTAAGGCATCTAGTTCAAGCTAAACAGCATGACCTTTGGAGGTAGGAGAACAGTGTAGACTGACTCCACCATCTTATTATAAGTCCCTTGAGCACAGGTCACTTACACACAGTTCTTTTGAGATAGCATGCTCTAAGAATAATAGAAGAGTCAAGTGGTTGTGGTGCACGCCTTTAATTTCAGCACTTAGGAGGCAGAGGCAGGTGGATCTCTGTGAGTTCAAGGCCAGCCGGATCTACAGAGCACCAGGACAGCCAAGGCTACACAAAGAAACCTTATCTCTGAAAAACGTAACAAACAAACAAAAAAGAGTAATAGAAGAAACTAGATACGGGGGTTGAGTTCATTAAAAAATTGGTGGTCTATTTAGATCTGTAAAATACTGATAAACAGCTAATGAGATGGCTCAGCAGTTAAGAGCACTTGTTACTCTTGTAGAGAACTCAAGCTCAATTCCCAACACCCACCATGGCTCACAACCATTATTCATAACTGGCCTCTGTGGACACTGCATGATTGTGGTGTGCATAAACACATCATCACAGGCAAAACACCCATACCCATAAAACACAACAATTACATTTAAAACACACACACACACACACACACACACACACACACACACACACACACA
>CAJQZJ010027485.1:0-49162 GCA_907164525.1 Lophiomys imhausi | reverse complement strand
CACACCAAACAAACAACCCCTCCAAAACCCAAATGTAAGTGAAGCAGACAGGATTTGACGGTCACGTATTGCTTGAGTGATGCCCATTTAAAAGCACCCCTACACACATTGTGATTATGTGTAGTATTTAATTTATGTAGTGTTGGGGTAGTGTTAAGCATTCTAAATGTTAATTAATTGGTCCTGCTTGCTGTCTGTTACTTACATTGACTCTGATTGGTTAAATAAAATGCTGAGGTCTAAGATTGGGCAAAGACAGAGAAAGGTGGGACTTCCTGGGATTAGAGCAGGAAGCCTGTGCTGTAGACAGAGGATTAATACATTCCAGCCAGGAGCAGCAGGAAGGAGGCACACACCATGGGTTAGAAAAAGGAACCTCATTCCACATGGCCAGGAACATCGGCATATTGTGGAGAATGGCAGTCCAAGGGGACGTATGTATATATGGGGTCATAATTGGGTAATAGAATTAAGAGCTAGCTTAGATGGGCTAGGATTGCACAATTCAGGCCAAGGCTTGGTAAAATCCATGTGGTCTCTGTGTGCTCATTTGTAATGGCTGCTTAAAGATTAACAACTGCTGAACCAATTAACAATAATATAAATACTGGTTAAATAGTTTAATTAGCCATATTTCTTTTTACAATGTAGTTCTGTAGGTTTAGAAGGAAATTCTGGTTTAAGAAATAATTCCAGGCATTAGTAGTGTAAAATAGTCAGTCCATCACTCCGTTCCTGTGTTGTGTGCTGCAGCTCAGTAGCAACTGCCAACATGTTCTCTTATGTCAGGGACCATATTCCATTGTTCTCTATTTACAAGTTATGGATATTGTCTCAAAATAAATACGGGGGGGTAATTATTCATAGGTTATATAATCTCTATATACATATACATTACACACTGACAAACTTTTTAAGTCCACACATATCATGCCAATGTCCATGGTACATATGATGTAACTTATGCAGGAGTCTGACTGTGAAACGACTGTGGTGTTCTGGGACTGGCAGGTTACTGAAGTGCCTGACTGACTCTTTTTACGCTGGTTTGACCACGTTATGTGAAGGAACGCTTTTCCTTTGCTACTACAGATCTGGGCTCTGCTGCTGCCCTATGGCGGCTACCTTCTCCTTGACTGTCTCTGGGATCCAAGTTCTTGCTTCTATATTATGTTTTTTAGACTTCTCTTTTCTGGACATAGTTTAAAAGTCTTATTTCTTTCTGTTACCTTTTTGGTTACTCAGTGTGAACTTCCCTCTGGATAATGCATGTGGGTAGTTTTGTGTGTTTTCCTTAACAAAAGCAGTGTAGGTATTGGGCTGATTTTAAGAGATTTGTAGGCAGCTCGGTAGGAAAGCAAATGATGGTAGGTGTACTACATATAGTTGTGTCTTCTTGACCTGCAGAGAGTACGCAGTGTGACGTGTGGGGTGTCACAGTTTACAGCTGTTGTTGAAAAGGAGTAAGTTTAATCTGAAGACACCTTACAATACCCTTCTTTTAGATTCTGACAGAGTTAGAGAAAATTCCTATTTATGTTCTTGTCATCTGCTGTGTAACCCTAGGGGTTCACTGGAACCCTGCAATACTAATTCCTGTCTAGCTCTTCATATATGACTTTTGCATCATTACCTATCCTGAATTTTTATTTTAGTTTTTTTTTCGAGACACGGTTTCTCCATGTAGCCTTGGCTAATGGAAACTCTCTCTGTAGACCAGGCTGGTCTCGAACTCACGAGATCCATTTTGTCTCTGTTTTCCTGTTCTGAACTTTTGTGAATGACTTTGAATCTATTTCTTTTATCATGAGCTAGAAAAAAAAGAGCTTATCTTTTTATTTTAAGTCTAAATATAAGATATTTTATTTTGTTATGTATTAAAAATTAAATTTATACTTGATTATTAAGTGATTATAAAATAACATGAATTAATACTGAGAAAATAATTTGAATAATCATTATATTGGCAAATGACCTTGCTTTGAAATGAAAGTACTGTATTTAATGTTTTGATGTAAGTAGCAGAAAATGTGTAACAAAGAACAGCTGGTAAGGAATGTGCTTTCATAAGTTAAAGTAGCCGGGCGGTGGTGGCGCACGCCTTTAATCCCAGCACTTGGGAGGCAGAGGCAGGCGGATCTCTGTGAGTTCGAGGCCAGCCTGGTCTACAAAGCGAGTTCAGGATAGCCAGAGATATACAGAGAAACCCTGTCTCGAAAAACAAAAAAAAAAAAAATAAGTTAAAGTGAGTTTATTTTAAAATTCACTAGGTTTTGTGCATGTTCTGAAGACAGTTGTCATGGATAACATTTGCACATGTTAGCTTCAATTTTTAGTGTCTAAGAAGATACAATATATTTTTTAAAGGTACCTACAGTTTAATTTGTAACATGTTATTTTAGAAAAACTCTCTTCTCTGACAAGCCTAATAATTCTAATCTCTTCTTTGGAACAGGACCTGGAAATAGTGTATTCCTATTTACATGGTATGGAAGCCTTATCAAACCTGAGGGAGCACCAATTAAGGTATGTATGCAATTTTAATAATTTCACAGTGACAGAATGCTGTACGTCTCTATATTCATTTGTTAGTAAGACTTGAGCTTAAAGAAAATTTAGTACATGAATACTCTGCTTGATGTAACCCCAGCACTTGCTTTGATACGTTTTACAAGATTTAATTCAGTTATATTCATATATATTTTAGCATTTCTGTGTAGTAAGATTTTTACACTTTCACCCCTGAGTCTTCCTCCACTTCCCAACAGTAATAAGCTTCAGTTACTACAAATACCAAAGGGGGTGTTGTTTTCTATTCCTGGTCTTTTATATGCATGTCTGTGTCTGCCTACAGCTCAGCACTCAGATGTATTGTAAAATCTGAAAGCAAGTGATTGGGCTCATTGCTTTAGCATGGTCTTGATCTCTGAAGGAATATACTTACTACCTTAAATATGTAGCTGGGTCCTTTGTGGGCAGCATAGTTTTTATCACACTGGTTTCAATGTGGTATGCTCATATAAATATCTTCCCACTTCTATTGTACAATTTATACACTAGCTTCATTTATGGTTACCCAAATTTCATCATAACGAAGTGACTCGGCCTTAACTGCGATCGGAAGTAAGGGACCCTGAGAAGACAGATGCCAACTAAGATTTCATAAGGTCTTATTTCCTTTGATTTTGTCTAGTTGTGATGTCTGCCATTTTTAATTATGAAAGGAATATCCTTTAAACACTAATTAATTTGTGAGCATGTCAGTTTCATATTTGTTGGTTAATTGAAAAAGTATCAAGAGGATTGAATGTTTCTGAAATTAATTTTTTAATGAAAATCATTTAAATTAAACTCAGTTGTAGATTAAGTGTTTAAAAATCCAGACAAGTTTTTATTAGAAAGGGCAAAACTGGGATTTTTGAAGATGACTCAAAAATTGTAGCAATAGCAGTTTTTAAAGTGTCTTTCATTTAACTTTTGTTTGCTTGCTTTTGTTTTTTTTCCAAGCCAGGGTTGGTCTATGTAGCTCTGGCTCATAACTGTCCTCAAACTCATTATGTAGACCGGGCTGGCCTCCAATTGATAGAGATCCACCTGCCTTACATCCCCAAGTGCTAGGGTTAAAGGCATGCACATCACTGCCTGGCTCATTTGATATTTTGGTTTTCCTAAGGAAAGAATTCAGAAGTTGGAGAGTGATACAAAGCAGTTCATACACCCAACAGCCAGCTTCAAAATTACCCACTCTCTGCCATTTCTGAGGTGATTCTTAGCTAGAAATGACTGATTAACTCAAGAGTGTAGATTAGTCTATCCTTAGAAAGTGTTCCATTACAAGGGTGAGTCCTTCAGATGTCCAACTATGCCTGCATATGCTGAGCAGTCTCATTTATAGCAAATAGCCTCGACTGAGTATCTTTAGAACAAGATCATAGCTGAGTTATGTAGAAGAGGTTCATGTAGACCACAGACTGACTCTTTTATAATATTTTTATAATACTTGCATTTCTGCAAAAACACATTATTTCCTGTAGGTAAATTATTTTCTTTGCATTTTGTTAAGTAAGTTTTACCTGAGATTAGCAGAGAAGAGCCAGCTGACACTTGCATTTAATACAGCTTTGGACATGTAGAAGATAAAAGGCTCCAAGCTAGATTTATTTTATTCATGCAGCCCAGCTTGGGCTGACACATGTGTCAATAGATGCCCGTGTCTTGCGGTCAGAGCCCACACTTTGCAACTTAACCCTTCATATGTATTTTTCCAATACAAATTTAGTTTTTTTTTCTTCTTATGTTTAATCCATATGGGCTAGGAGTAGCATATTTGCTAAAGAAGTGTGGCTGTTAGGAGCAGAGCTCAGAAAGGTCTTAAGCACAGAATCATCATTTGAGCACTTGAGGATATTTAGTGCTGAGATTCTCCCCTTTCTGCTCTGATGGGGCTCAAACTCTGGGCTCTGTGTTTGATAGGCAAACTCTACCAATGCTGAGATATATGCCTAGCTGTATTTAGTGTTGGAAACAAATATCCTGTTGAAATACATTATGTCCCTCAGGGGTATGGGTTAGTAATTATCATTCTGTAGGCACACCGAGACCAGGAGGAAGTAAACCACACTTGTTGCCCTCTCAGGTTCTCAGGTCACTGTGCTTCTGCATGACCACATCTCTTGAACCTCTGCCTTTGCATCTGTAAAACATAGTCATGGTGATTACTAAGTTGTTTTCTTCTTCTTGCCCATTTGGTATTTGTTACAAGTTTCAAACTTTGCAAGTGAAATTTGGTAAGGTTGTATCCTATTTCATAAAATAATTCTATTTATTGCAGTGTTGTAAACATTAATTTCTTTCCTACTTTATGAGAGAAATCCAATCACATTCTGAGAACAATGTGAGAGACCTGTTTTGAGGAAACCTATGATAGTTCTTTGGTAAAGCAAATCTTTGTAGTACAAATGTTTAGAAAAAAGTAAATATACAGAGAAGATAAAAAAGAAAAATAATTAGATTCCAGTTTATTAAAAGAGTGTGATTCTGTTTTCTGAATTAAATGACATCAGGAGGTCTACTTCCCAGGAGGAACTAAGGATGTTCTGGAATAATGGGGTTCCAGTGTGTGAGAACCAGCCCCAAGGTGCAGTGAGAGCAGGCAGGCAGGCAGTCACAGGACTGAACACAGTGTACTTTCATGATAGAACAGCAGTTCCAGTGGTGGCAAGCCTAATGGGCCTGGGTGAATTAGGTCAGAAATGGGGGGCTTACAAAGCATTCAGGACAAAACTGACTTCATTCCAGTTGGGTTGGACATGATTTTTCTTAAGGCAGTACCAAAGTGACTCTAATCACATCTGGGTCATTGTTGTGAAATTCCATATTCCACCCGCATGGTTTTGAATATTTGAAGTATGCTGAGATACTCTATCCAGGGAAGCTGACCAACATGGGCTACTTAGGGGCAGTCATGGCCATTTTGACTTAAGACGGCTGTAATCATGTCAAGAAACCCCAGATGGGGGGTGGGTGGGTAACAGGAAGAGTAAGGAAAATGAGCACCTGAGAGTTTTTGTTGGGGTCAGCAAAAAGGAAGAATCCCAGTGTTCTGTGGTTGGAGAACAGTAGTTGTTCAAAATGAGGGTGCTGTTGGGATGTCACACTTTGATAGCTTTTTCATGAGAAGAAATAGTCACACTATCATTCCTGTGTATTTTGGAAAAGTTAACTGGTATTAATATAATAAGATACTTCTTGATGATGTTGTTCTTGAGAAAATTTTGAATATTTAAACATTCATATTTTCATGGTTTTTAAAATCAGGGTTGTATCAGCTGAAATAACAAACCCTGTAGTTCTAAAGTTTCCATTTGCTCATTCGTCATAAAAATACTGAGTCAATAAAAGCCTACATTTGCTTGAAATTCCATACTGTTTAGTTCCATTAGTGTTGAGCTGTAAATGATGTTATCACCTTTTAAATTAATAGATTTTCCTTTCTGAAAGGTTCCTTCTCTTTCTTGGGGAACATACTTTGTCTGTATGCCATTTACAAAGTATGAAATACCTACCCCTTAAGGTACACATGGTGAAGCCTGGCTCCTATTAGATGCTTCATTTTCTAGCACACAGTTGGAACTGTGTGTTTGGGACACAGGTGGGTCAGATTTTAATTTGTTTTATTGAATGCTAATTCTGGTACCATCAATACTGATTTTAAAGGTAAATAATAAACTTGGATTTTCACTCCAAGGTTTATTCAAGTTTCTAATGACAAATGTTGAATTCACTGTCCTTCTCTTTCACAGGTTAATGTGTGAAACTGTAAGATATGAAAGACACGAAGCAAATGAAGTTTTATACTAGTAAGTATTCCTTCCTCATTATATGTTGTATGATGCAGTGGCTAACTCCTTCAAGTCTCATAGAGGATTGGCAGCAGCTGGCTCAGTTAACCTGGCTTCTCCGGAGGATGGTGCTTAGGGAGGTTAACTTACTTTCCATAGTTGAGAAAATTGAGGCATTTTAACGGTTTGCAGTAGTAAAATGGCTAGTTCACAATTGTACTTACACCTCTCATGTGTGGTAGAGATAGGATTTTGTGTTATCACGTATTCTCTATTCTTGTCCTTGTGAAATGTAGAGTAGCTCACAGCCTTCCCGGCATAACAGGTCTTTTTGTCACAGCCACGGCAGGTGACTCAGTCTAGGAACAGGAAAATATGCATCTATATCTTTTATTTTTAAAATTGTACTAACGTTTCTTTGTACTAACGTTTCTTTAAAGAAGTAGAGTGTATTTCTTAAAAATTCACAACTGACTTTTATAGAATGTGGTAAATTCAGAGGAACAAATACTGGCACTCTACGTATAAAGCTGTTCTGCTGTACTCACTAGTTGATAATATTCACCATGGCAACTGCTGTATTGGCCCCAGTCTGCTTTTCATAGCACTTACTAAAACAGTACTCTTTCTCAGGCATATTATAGGGAGTACTTACTGAAAGAGAAAAAAGACAACTACTCTGTAACAGTAAATTTTTATTTATCAAACATATATTTATTAATACTTAACAATTACCTAAAATTTACCTATAAAGTTTCCAAATCCTAAAACCCAAACCCTAATCTAAAACACCCTAATACCCATAAAACAAACACTTAACATTAACCTAAAGTTTCTTAATAGGATATTTTCTCCGATTAATTCTCTGGGTGTGGATCTGTACGGGAGGTTGATTTCCGTCAAGTCTTTCAGTCTTATAGTCTCATTTGTCAGATCTTAAGGGAGTTTATAAATTTGGTGTGGCCTATATATCAAGCAAGAATTGTCTCTGCAGTCTTAGAGCCCAATTATTTACAAAATGAAAAGTTTCCTAGACTCACCATTCAGATGCTTTGGGCCACCAAGGTTCTCACTGCAGTGCTCCATCCAATCCGATGTCCCTGGGCTCCGAGGGGAGACAACTCCCCATGTAGATGCTCCAGAATACCAGGGAGAATCTGTCCCTTGACCCACGATAGATCGGTGCATGATGGTGAAGCCTCTCAGCAAGACAGTGATGTGGACAGTGATAAAGTTTCTCTACCACATGAGGAGGAAGGCGGTAAAGCAGGAAGAGTGACTTGTGACCACGTGAATCTTGACTTACATCTCTTCACCTGTTGTAATGAATTGGCAGCCTGATTTTTGGCAGAAGTTTTCTCATGCTTCCAAGTGATGCCCTTGGGCATTGTGTCCCTCCAAAGCTTTCCTTTCAGAGGGGTTGAGGAGCAGCAGGAGGTCAGGAGATTGTGTCATCTGTTGTGGAAATCTGGAGTTCTTTTCAACAGCATTGTTGCTATGGTTACTGGTGGGCTTGTTCACGCCCTCATAACAGTGCATCATCTGGTCCCATGATCTGCTTTTTGGTGGGCTCCCAAGGACATGCCATATCTGGATGTAAATCCTTTACCTGAGAGTCTAGACTTTTGCTATTCCAAGATCCCTATGCTGCTAAATGCTATCACTAACCCCACCGCTCTCCTCCCTGCAGGAGTTTGTAATGCATAGAAGGAGGTAGGAATGGAATAACAGGGAAAGTGACAAGATTGGGATACTTGGGAGCATAAAGATGGGTGAGGAGGAGACAGGGAGCCTCAGAGATGTTGTGGAATGTGCTCCACAGTCTACAGAGACCTTAGGGGGGCATTATAAAAGTGTGTCAGAGATGTAGGTACAACAGACAGACTGTGCAGGGATGCAGGTGGAAGGCCCCACTAAGTGCTCAGAAGCTGTGGCGGTTGTGAGCCACCCTGTGACAGTGAAGCAGTGTACTTCAGTTCTATATGAATCTATCGCTGGAAAGTGAAGCCTGAACACTCTGCAGGAAGCAAGGATCTGTAGCTGCTGAGCATTTCTCCAGCTGGTTAGATCTTGTTTAATATGTAGCTTGGTGACTGGTTTTCAAGCAGCAAAGCACCATGACTAAATGCCCCCAACCCTCCGTGCACCCTCAAAGGCAGTACCCATGCATGCATGGGGACACAAAGATGATGTCAAGGTGAGTGGAAGCAAAGGAAGTAGCTGAGGAGGGAGGAAGAGGAGGAAGAGCCTAAGACACCTAGGTGAGGTTAGGATTTGGAGAACTTGATGGATTGGAGTTGGCATAATTCTTAGACTGTAGCATGTAAAGCATTGCTGTTCATGCAGCTACTGTAAAAGTTTCACTGGCAAAACATATGTAGTAATTGACCAAGCAATAATTGATAACAAGAACTGACCACAGAAAGAAGAATGCTTTTAATGGAGCTCTGAAGAAAATGAGGTATAAGTGACTACAGCACTTCCCTCTTTTGCAGCCTGTGGAGTAGGTGTGCAGATAGGTGCCCAGGTACAAACCTCCAGTGAATGTTAGGACATAATACTGAGGCAGTTCTATGATGGGGACACTAGCTTGTAAAAAAAAAAATTAAATTACATTGGTGCCATTTGTAGAAATGATTAATTAAATTGTTTAACCAGTATTTATATTATTGTTAATTAGTTGGTGGCTGTTAATTCTTAACCAAACATTATAAATGAATACACAGAGACACAGGATTTTAACAAGCCTTGGCCTGAGTTGTATAATCCTAGCCCATTTAAGCTAGCTCATAATTCTATTACCCAAATATGACCCCATATATACATACGTCCCCTTAGACTGCCATTTTTCATGCCATGTGGATGTTCCTGGCCATGTGGAATGAGGTTCTTTTTTCTAACCCATGGCGTGTGTCTTCCTTTCTTTCTGCTCCTGGCTGGAATGCTTTTTTCTTCCTGCTGCTGGCTGGAAAGATTTAATCCTCTGTCTAAAGAGAAGGCTTCCTGTTCTAATCCCAGGAAGTCCCACCTTTTTCTGTCTTTGCCCAATCTCAGGCCTCAGCATTTTATTTAACCAATCAGAGTCAATGTAAGTAACAGACAGCAAGCAGGACCAATTAATTAACATTTAGAATGCTTAACACTACCCCAACAATTCCCTCCTTTTGTCTAAAAAAAAAGTTTAATTTTTTAACTCATCAGTAAAAACAATAAGGTCATAAGAATATGAAACAATCAAGAAAAGTATATATAAAAGTTACACATATAATGTTTAGCCTATTTATATCAGGCAATCTTGAAGGAAAAAAATCATCTATCTGGTGTGTCTAAAGTTCTGAACCAAAATAATTTCTATCATATCCTATATTTATAAACCTAAAGATTTTATTTAGAGTTGAAAATATCATATCCTTTTAAATCCTAAACAACTCAAGTTCAATTGAAATTTTATAATTATTATGCCTTCAACCCCATCAAAGACATAAGAAGGGATAAAGTTATTATTTGAGTGAGTAGGAAGCACAGAAGAATAGCTTCCAAAAAGGAAAAATGGCAGTTTGCTGCCTAGACAGTCCCAAATATCTCTCCATACCGTTGGAACATCATCTTCAGCCTTCTGGCTAAGCATTTTTCACAGACTAAATTGTGCAGCAGGAAATAAGGATTTTCCCATTCTGTCTCTGCAGATTTTGCCCAATAGGAATTATCTCCTGATGGGAGATTTCTTTTGAAGACTTATCTCCTGATGGGAGATTTCTTTTTGATGCTCATTGTCTTCTTCCAAGTCAAATGGGAGCTGTCAGGAGCTGACTGTCTTAAGTCAAACAATTCTTAAAAAATTAAAATATCTTTAAATGCCATTTTCTGTATGCCTCTGAGGGTTTTGAATATTATCCATTTATTTATAAATCTATCATCTATCTTCTATCTTTGAACAAGCAAACTGTATATTTTAACCATTTACTATCTGTTTAACCTATTAAGTCTATTTTGTGATAAATTAAGACTAGTATTTGACATGACCAGAAGCTTGACTGGCTAGCAATCAACCTGTATTACCCAGACTCCTAAATAGATTTCTATAGCAACACATAAAAGGATTGGAAGTAAACCTATACTTTTAAATGAGTTGTATAGGCACAATACCTCATATAAGAGTTGAAATATACTTATTATGTGTAAAAATATAAAATTCTATACTAATGAATCAAACTTAATCTTATTTTTGTATCAGTATTCGAAATTCTATACCAATGTATCAAAAGATAACTTTATTTGAGAATAACAATAGTTTTGAGTTTTATAACAGATTCAATAATCTATCCTTATATCTTATCATTTCTATATTATATACATATATTCCCCTCTTTTTCTTTTCAAGTCTTTTCCCCCTATATAAGAGAGAAAGAAGGATAGAGAAAGGAAAAAGAGATCTCCAAGTCTAACTTCCTATACCTTGCTTAACAAGACTATATAACAATTTGTAACAATTACCCCTAAACAATATTTATAACACATCAAATGACCAAAGAATCATCCACCCTACTCTTTGGGAATGGGATGTTGCTCTCTTAAAACTGCTTCCTGCTGAATTGGGACGCAGAAAACCTGTTCAGGGGCCCAAATAAAATGTAAAAAATGGTTAAGCAAGTAAATTGTAACATTTGTTGTCCAGTCTCTATGTGCTCAGCAATTTGAATATCCTGAGCAGTTTGTACTTCGAAGCTGGACTTTGGTAGGAAATTTCAATCCTTGAGGCTGGGCCATCTCAGCAAGCTGTTTGAAGTTGTTCTTGATGCAGATTTTTGAGGAAACAGCTATTGAGACATTCTATGAGGCTGGATCATCTGGGTTACTTGTCTTCTTTGGACTCTGGTCCTGTTGTTCTGAAAATATGTAATTTCTCACAAGTAACATATAGTTCTGCAATTGCCAAAATGCCTTGGATGTGCAGGATGCACAAATCAATTAAGGAATATTTTCTGTTCTTTGAACAGCAGAAAGACATTTGCAAGTCTCCATTTATGCCATATGAAAGGATGGCGTGTAATAGTATTACATATATATGCTATATATAATCTATTTTAAATTGAAAATACAGCATAAGACTGTATGGAGTTTAAGTATTCTCCACTGACATACATTTATTAATTGATTAAAACAGGTTTATTCTGTTTTTGTACACTGGGTTGCCCTCAAACTCAAAAGGAACCTATATGTCTCTCTTTGTCTTCCATGTTTTGGGAACAAAGGTATGCATTTATATGTTTCTTCTTTCCTTTTCTCCTTTCTTTGGAGATTTAATTTCT
Organism: Lophiomys imhausi; assembly: GCA_907164525.1. Lineage (NCBI taxonomy): Eukaryota > Metazoa > Chordata > Mammalia > Rodentia > Muridae > Lophiomys > Lophiomys imhausi. The sequence continues at coordinate 37,512 of CAJQZJ010027485.1, read as the reverse complement.
ATGTGGATATATCTAGCCTTATTGAGACAGGGTTTCTCTTTGTAGCTTGGGCTGTCTTGGTTTGCTCTGTAGAGCTCTGTAGATTAGATTGGCCTTGAACACAAAGGAACCTGTTTTTTCCTTGTCTCCCAAGTTTTGAGATCAAGGTATGAATTTAAGTAATTGAATTGCCTTATTAAACAATAACATTACTTAAACCATTTGTATTAGTTTGAGTTCCAATTCTCCCATGGAAACCTCATTCTTAAGGAGATTGGTTTAAAACAGCATGATATGCTATTTTATGTTAGCTTTTCTTAAATGTTGGCTGTGGGAGGCATGCTGTTTGCATGTTCTTCCCAAGCCTAACTCTGGGTCCTTACATTGGTTAACAGAATATATTTCTTTCTCTGTTTTTTGTGAGACAGGATTTCTCTGTGTATCCTTGTCCTGGACTTACTTTGTACACCAGGCTAGCCTTGAACTCACAGAGATTAGCCTGCTTCTGCCTCCAAAGTTCTGGGATTAAAGGCATGCAACACCACACCCAGTAATTAACAGATATATTTTAGTGGCAAAATGCCTCTTGAAACCAGTTCTCCAGTGGGAGCTCCACACCTAAGGAGACTGGGTTGTGACCCCTTTCTCTTTACGTAAATTTAAGATTATGTGCATTTATCCCTTAAATCAGTAAAGACATTATTAAACTTAACATCAAGGAAAAAAAATGTGTCATTTTTGAATTCTAGACTGTCTTTAGTAAGCAGTCTTATCTTATCAGCGAGGTTCCCGCCCTGCCTTCATTATTTAAACCAGGCTGGTCTAGAATCCAGATATCTGCCTGTTTCTTCCTCTAGTGTGATGGGATTAAGGGATTAAAGGATGTGCCAGTACCACCCTGCAAATATTTCACTTAAATCCCAGATATCAGTATCTCTATAACCCTGAGAACAACTTTGAACTGTAGTGAAAATTAGAAATTTGCCCAAAATCTTCAAAAATTTCTTATATTTTAGCAATGAAAAACCAGAAAAATATCCTTTCTACCTCCCAATATAGGAAAATCAAAGACATCTAAACAAAAGTCAAGCAAAGAAACATCATTCCAAAAGCTGGCATGTTTAACCATGCCATCCCATGCTGCAATTAAGCTTTGTTCATTATTCCTTAGAATCTAGTTTAGGCTGCATTTCACTGGCAGGCCGATACCAGAAACTCCTGACAGGCACCTAGTACCCAGGGAGCTCCTAGCTCCAGCTGCCATCAATTTTGTCTTATCTATCAGGAAAGGCCTCATTCCTTCCTCCAGTATCATTGTTGGCAATTTAGCATTCTATCTGTAAATTCTTTCCTTTAAGACTATCCTAGTCCTAACTTTCTCAAAAAAGATACACAGAACCACAATTGTCAGGGTAAAAATCATTTGCACACTAAGAGGAACAAGCTCAATTGGAATACAAACGTATTGAGGCATTATGAATTCCTCCATTTTTAATCTAGGTGGTTAATTCCGCTCTCAAATTCTGTTTAGAAGGATGCCAGCTTTTTAGTACATAAGGAGAGCTAAACCTCAGCTCTCTGCCTTAGCTGCCAGCAACAGCTTTTGTTAAGTTAGCCGCACCTTTGAAATGCATTTGAGTTCGGTTCCCTGCTCTTGGGCTAGGAAAGTGGCTTTCACTAAGGCCTTTTCACGCTGTAAGCATGGATTCTAAATTGCCCTAGTTGAGCACCATATGCAAAAAAAAAAAAAAAAAAATTAACACTAGCTCTCTATCCTTTTGTCCTTCCCCTCTGACATGTGATTTGACAGTGAGCTGGTGGCAGGCTCTAATAGCTACCTCCTGCATGCTCTAGTAAGTGCTTGGTGTGCGTTAATTTATTTACTTTCTGTAGATATCTCTAAGGCAGCAGTTCTCATCACCCCACATGCAGGAAAGGGAGCTTTGAGAAGATCAGGCATTAGTTTAGCTCCTATAACCTCAAGTGGCATCTGGACTTGAAGCCAGATCTTGGGGTTTTGCAGCTTCCGCTCTTGCCTCAGTCACCAACACTTTCCAGCCCCTTTTATACAATGGCACCCTAAAAATGATAATGATCTTGCATAGACAGTCAACACTCAATCACCTCCTGCCATGGTCCTCCTGAGGAGCTGATGGTAGCAGCCAGAGCCCACCAGTGCTCCTGTCTGCACACCCATAGTTCACTAACAGTGCTTACTTATCCTTTTCCTTAGAGGTCTGTCTTTCCTAGAGGTCAGTCAGTGTCTTTAGACTGGGTATTTGTTTTCACACCTGCTGACAATGCCCATTCCTTTCCTAGTAGTCTTAAATTGGAGTGCATTTGACGTGGTTCTCCTAGTTGCTTACATTTGTCTCTTTAGAATTAGGTACCAGTGGTAGTGTGCAAAGAAAAGTCTGGATACTCAGTAAATCTTGATTTCATAAGAATAAATATTCAGGGCAACTAACTGCAGGTTCTGGGGCTCTTGGCATTTTGCTGATGTACTTGCAGAGTGTAAATGAGGCATTTCCTTTTGTGGTCCTGTAGCAGGCATGCTTCTGCTCTTGCCAGTTTGTGTAAGTGTAGTTTGAAATGTAAACAACAGCTGTGTTTGTCGTTTATGTAAATCCATGATATCATAGTATCACTGTCTTCTGGGGAGTTGCTCAGAAGACCTCGGAGGGAAGTGCCTGATTTCTTTCTCCTTGGAGCTTGGTCTGAAGACTAGTGCAGTCAGAATATCGAAGATGTTCGGACTTACTTTTATGAGCAAGCTATATTCCTTACTATGCTTGTGTGCTATGGCTTTAATAATGTCACAGGTAAATATGGTATGTATGTATGTATGTATGTATTTATTTATTTATTACTTCAGGTTACATGCCCTCCCACCCTCTACCCCCTAACCCTTCCATCCCACTCCTCTGGAGTAGAGTGTCCCTACCTAATGGTCTCCCGCCCCAGTTCAGCAGTCATATGAGGGCCAAGAGCCTCCTCATACACTGGGGGCCAAGAAGGCAGCACCACTAGAGCAAAGTGTCTCATTGACAGGAAGAAAAAGAAAAAATCTATGTCCATGTTCCCTTTGGTGTGTTGGTTGTAGTATAGATATCCTGTACTATATAGCTAAAATCCGACTATAAGTGAATAGATGCCATGTACATCCTTCTGGGTCTGGGTTAGCTCACTCAGAATGAGCTTTTCTAGTTCCATCCATTTGGCTGCAAATTGCATAATTTCATTGTTTCTAATAGCTGAGTGGTACTCCATTGTGTAGATGTACCACAGTTTTTTTTTTTGTTGCTGTCGTTGTCTTTATTGTTATTTTTTTAAAACATAATGTTGTTCTTCTCCTTAATTGTTAAGGAATTCAACTTTTTGAGTTTCAGTTTCCAGCAACCATAACACCAGCATGAAAGCGCTCAGATCCTAAAAACAGTGAAGGTTAAACATTAGCCATTAATATCATGATAAGTATTTCACACATAGAAGGCACTAGGGAACTGATAACGTCTATTGCCCTTAGAAAGATAAATATAATCACTCTGTATCTCTGACCTAAAGTGATATTTTGGCAAGTCATAAAAGGGAAACAAATTACAGAGTGTTATATATGGTTGCAGTTTATAGATTTCCAAGTGTCATTATTTACATACAATCTGGATTCTATTTAGAAACAGTTTAAGGTCCAGTGTGGCTTCGAAGAATGGGCTTTTGCAGTTGACATGTGGCTTGCTTTACCAATTTGTAATTGGGTGACTCCTTTTCAAATATAATAAAATAGCTGGGTGTGGGTGGCCCAGGCCTTTAATCTCAGCACTGGGAGGCAGAGGCAGGCAGATCACTGTAAATTTGAGGCCAGCCTGGTCTACAGAGTGAGTTCCAGGATAGCCAGTGCTTCTTCTTCTTCTTCTTCTTCTTCTTTTTTTTTACAAAAGTCATTTTATTTTTGTGGGATTAAAATATAATTACATCATTTCCCCTTTCCCTTTCCTTCCTCCAAACCCTCCAATATACACTTTCTTTTTCTTTTTTTTAATGTTTATTTATTACTTCAGGTTACATCTCCATTACAGCCCTCTCCCTCCACCCCTCCCAGCCCCACCCTCCTACCCTCTCACCCTTCCCCTCTGAATGCATAATTCTTTTTTTTTCAGTCCAACAAATGGTTCTTTCTCTTATAACAATAAATACAGTACAAAACAACTGAAATAAATAGGCCACAATTATGAGAGTTATATGGCTTAGCATACATTCTCAATGTCCAGTCCATATGTATTTGGCCCCTGACTTTAACATTCTACTAACCATCTCCATGAGTTTAAAGTTCTATATCTAACTCAGCTTTCATACTAACTTGCATCACAATTTTAAAAACATCTTCTTAGATCCAGAACGCCCTCTTGATTCCTAAACAACTCAAAATTTAACTATGAGACTCTAGCTATCTATTCTTCAACCACCTCAGAGACCTGAGAGGGATAAATATATCTCTTTATATAGGAAGTGCAGGGCCTGCAGCTTCCAAAACTAAGAAATGACATACCTGTGGCTGCCTTGACAGTTCCCATTTTCTCTCCATACATTACAGCATCAATCTTCAGCTGTTTGGCCCCATTTCTCTGACAGACATTGATTGTAGAGCAGGAATTATGAAGGACTTACCTACCCTGTCTTGGCAGAGCTAGGCTGTCGACTTACCTGCTTCCAAGTTTTGTCCTTTTTGGACAGCAGTCTGTCTACAGTTGAAGCACGTTTTTTTTTTTTTTTTTTGCCAAGAGATAGGCTTGCCACTAATTCAACCATCTCCCACTGGAGATTCTTCGATGCTCATCTTCTACTTGGAGTGGAATAGGGGATGCTGTCAAGAGCTGGCATGTCTCGATATCAAAAAAAAATCTTAATTTAAGAAAACATCTTTGAATGCCATACTCTGCAGATCTCTTGAGGTTTTTGAAGACGCCCTGTCTATCTCTTATGTTTACATAAGCAAATGTTGCTGTCTTTTAACAACTTGATTTCTAAGTAGCTTAGAAAATAACTGTGATAGACTGTCATAGTAACTAACAAAATGACACGCTTGCATGACTGTTAGTTTGTATTTCTTAATTATCCTAAACTGTTTATGATGATTGGTAGCAAAAGGCCAAAACTTCACATTTCCTTTTTAAGCATTACTAGGTACAATACCTTTAAGAAGTGTTACCCTTAATTTTGTAACAATATACAAAGATTAATGCCAATGTGGCCAAATATACTCTTAATTTTGTATCAATATACTAAAATCAGTACCGATGTAGTCCAATACAATCTTAATTTTGCATTAATATACAATGATCAATACCAATTTAAACTAATCTAGTATTAATTTTGTATCAATATACAGAGGTATAAGGGCTTATTCAATAATCTGTTCTTCTTTCTTGATATTTTCTATACTATGTCCCATTTTTTCTCGAGTGTATTCACTCCTACATAGGAGAGAAAGAAGGATACAGAAAAGAAAAAGAGAGAAGTTCCTAGGTCTAACCTCCAAAACCCATTTAACAAGACCATTTAACAGCTTGTAGTCTCTTCCCCTAAATGACAAAATTTTCTGTTATCCATCGAATAACCAAAGCGGGGGGAACACCCTCCCCACCTTCTGGGCCTGGGACGTCGCTCTCATAAATGGCTTCCTGCTGATTGGGGATGTAGTAAACCTGTTTGGGGCCCAAATAGGGATGGAGAAATGGTTTAAAATGTTAATAGAATCATTTGATGTTCAGTCCTTTTGTGCTCAGCTATTTAGATGTCCTAAGAAGTTTGTAGACAGAAGCTGATCTTCAGGCCTTTACTGAAGTTCTGGCTGGAGCAGTCTGTGGAGCTGAACGATCTTAGTGATTTTGAGTTGTGGTTGTAGACTTTTGAGGAAACAGCTATTGAGGGAGTCTGCAAGGCTGGATCGTTTGGGCTGCTCGTCTTCTTCGGTGTCTGATCTGTTTTCTGCTGAGGTTTCCCTTGTCCAGTTGTCCCTCGATTCCTGGAATGGATGCTTTAAGTCTCCTGGAAAGATAAGAACAGAGCCCTGCCCTAATCCTAACTCTGAGGCAATTACCTTTTTTTTTGGGGGGGGGGGGTCAGGTAATATTTTTCCTGGAGCAAATTTGGTTTTTTGATAATATATAAAGTATTATCTTTCAATCTGGAAAAGAAGAAATTATTTTGTTATTTTGGAGCTAAACAAACCTTTAGTGTATATATTTTGAGATCTCAAAGGACAATTTGTTTAGCATGCCTTTTGTATGTAGCTTTTAAACTTAAATCCTTCCAGATCCTATGTGCCTGTCTCTGCATACTAAGTATTGGGATCAAGACCTGTAGTTCCCAACTGAAGGGTACCACAGTTTTTTAATCCATTCTTTGCTTGAGGGACATCTGGGTTGTTTCCAGTTTCTAGCTATTACAAATAAGGCTGCTATGAACATAGAAGAGGAAACTTCCTTGTGATCCGGTGAGGAGTCATTTGGATGTATACCCAGAAGTGGTACGGCTGGGTCCCAAGGCAGAGCTATTCCAAGTTTTCTAAGATCTCGCCAGACTGACCTCCATAGTGGTTGCACAAGCCTACACTCCCACCAGCAATGGAGGAGGGTTCCCCTTTCTCCACACCCTCGCCAGTATGTGTTGTCATCCAAATATGGTATTTTTGTGATCTAACACTATACTACATTTCCCTCATCTATAGAATGGAAACAATGTTATTTCTTCTGAGTAACATGTACACAGTCCCTTCACCAGCATCTCTACTCAGGGTTCATGTATCTCTACTGAGGGCATGGACATGCCTTCTCAGGGCTCTTGCATTCCTCCTGAGAGAGTGTGCACTCCTACCAAGGGCAGGGGCACCCCTTCTGAGGACATTTGGCCTTTTGAGGGCTCTTTTTCCCCCTGCCTGAGGGTACACCCCTAAAGAAGGCACAGGAGTGTTAGTTGCTGGTGTCATTGTTATTATCAGCATTGCTTTGATAATTTGTTTCATTTTGATCCTCCCAGGCTTTAACTGCTTTAAGGTTTTGTTTACCTTTTGACAGCAATGCCCTCACTCTTTTGGTGTCGTAGGTTTAACATAAGTCAACAGAATGCCGCTGGTCCTATTCAAACCATTTTGAAATTGGGGATAGAGTTGTAGTCCTATGAAATAGCATTTTCTTTTTCTTCAAAATTTGAAGAAGGCCATTGGGGTAGTAGTATTATTAGAGCTACCTCAGCTATAGTTGTTTGCATCAGAAAGTTAGGTAAATTCTGTGCAGACATAGTTGCTTAGGACTTAACCCCAGAACTCAGGAGGCTAAGGTAGGAAAGGAGGCGACTAGCCTGGGTTACAGAGTGGCACCCTCTCTGGCAAGCAAAAGTAGTTACACAAAGAAGTTGATCTTTACACAGCAGAAACTGCTTCTGGGTCCTTTCAACTGCCTTGTCCTTGGTAACATATGCTGAGAGTTTTACTGTCTTGGGAAAACTAGAGTGAATTCTATAAATTCATAGGCAGAGGGACCTGTCTGCTGCTGTGATAAATGCAGCTTAGGGGAGATAGAGGTTATTTTAGTTCACAGTTCCAGGTTATAGTCCATCATAGTGGGGAGTCACAGTGGCAGGGGCTTAATGTCATTAGTGACTTAGCTACAGTCGAGAGTGGAAGGAAATTAATGCATTACTTTTATTCGCTCATGCTCAGTTCCCTTTGTCCACTCCTGTGGAGTTTAAAACTTCCAGCCGAGGCACTGGTGCTGCCACAGCAGGCTGGGTCTTCCCACATTAGTTAACTTCATTGAGACAGTTGCTTACAGATACCCAAAGGCCAATCATGTAGTAAATCCCTCATTGAGACTTTCTTCTCAGCTAATTCTAGGTTTTGTCAAATTGTCAGTTAAAGCCAGGTATCTAAATTAAGCTACCTTAATTTAGAATTGTCTATAAAACTTCAATCTGAAATTGGGAATGTGAATCTGTAGGTAGAGTACTTGGCATGTAAGTGTGAAGGCCTGAGTTCAAATTCAGAACACCTGCAGAACTGGACACTTCCCTGCATACCTCTGTAATCCCAGTGCTCATACTGCAAGGTGGAGGTGGAGACAGGAGATTCCCCAGGAGCTTGTGGAATCAGCTAGGTTGCTGCGCACAGGCAAAACAACAAAGAAACTCTGTTTCATACAAGGCAGAAGGCAGGGAGGAATGCCTGAGCTTGTGCTCTGACCTCCACACATGCTGTGTAGCATGCATGTGCCTTCATTTGCATGCATGAATGTGCACACACATGCGTATGTATCATACACACAAGGTTAAAAATAATAAAACAATAAAATTTAACTCGAAATGAGATACACATGTTAAAAACCCCATGTAAGAGAGTAGTGAAAATCAAAACATATTATCAAATAGGTGGGGGGCCATCAACTGGGAATTTGCTGAGAAATTCTTAGACTGGGCGTCCACAGGGCAGCACTGACTGCATTCTTAATACGAGTCTGCTCTGGCCTTTTCTAACTGGCTGGACAGCCTCATCATTTCCATTTATGGGACAATTATATTTAAAGTGTTCAAAACCTGTCTCAAGAAGTCAGCCACTGGAGGAAGTGTGCATGCATATGCATCCTTGTACCCTCAATATATGCAGCTGTGCCTCAGTGGTCCTTTTCCACTGTACAGATCTGACTGCGTACTTTGATTTCCAAAAGAGTTTTCATAGCACTTTAAGGATCTATGTCCTTATTTCAGGAAGGAAATTGTTCCTCTGTGAAACAGCTGTTTCGAGGCCTCTTGAGTCTTGCTAAGGCCTTTGCATTTAAATCTGTAAATGTGCAGTTTAGCTAGACTCAGCTGAGTGTTCTCTGCTATTAGCAGTCTGTTTACTTGTTGGCTTGGCTTCCTGGTTGTAGGGCAGATACCCTCCCATTACTGTTCCACTCACTCTGCTCTTCCTGACTTCATTCTCTCCAATACCTGCTCATCTGTCTCTACTGCCTCTGTCCCTCTCCTCCCAGCAGGAAGAGAGGCCTTTTTCCTGTACAGAGTGACTGTACCCATTCCCTTCTGCTCTTTTTACAGATTGTAAGCTGCCTCAGGGTCTTCCATCATAGAGAAATTTCTATGATCTCTTCTCCACCTCCAGTAACTGCAGAATACAATTTTCTCTTTTCTGGATGTGGCTAAGCTTTTATTTTACAGTATAGTCTTTGGAAATTGCAAAATAAGTCCTTCATCTACTATTTATTTATATTGTGTTGCTTTACCTCTCTTGCAAAAAAGGTTTGTCTTCTTTCCTTTCTTACCCAGAGATATGTAATTGCTATTTGGAAATATGTTCTCTGTCCTTGTTATTTAAGAATTTTAACACTTGCTTATGTGTATACGGACAAAATGACAAAAGTAAGTTTTACATTATTTGAAAAAAAATCTTGTTATCTTAAAGAATTAGCTTTACCACAGATGAGGCTATTCATCTGCAAACTGGCATGTTTATTGTAGGTATTTTTGTTTTTAATTTTATATGAAGCTTTCCAGTGAATTAAAAGCCATTATTTAATGTTCATAGATCAATGAAGCTTACTTTATATACGTTCTGATCATTGTGTACTGGGAATGCTACAATCTGCCAGTTTGCACAGACATATTGGGCTTGGAGTTAGATCTCTTTGGGTGTATGTAGATTCCCTTTAACCTTTCTGAGAGCTGGATTACTCCAGGTGAGAGCAGGTTTCTTGTGAGGATGAAATTATAGTGTGTAAGTCACTACCCCTTAGCAGTTCCAAGCTAGCTTTCAGGTTTGACTGCTTGTTTAAATTTGATTGTTCCTTGAGCCCTTGGTTGTGTCTGTCCCTCTGCTCTTAGTGTAGCTGAGTCATTGATTTGATTTATTGTAATACATATGCAGCTTATATCGTCTTTGAAAAAATGTTCATTGAATAACTTCATAACTCCTAGTACAATGCTCCATTTGATGCCCAAGTGACTTCTGTTAGCTTAAGAGTGCCAGCATTATGAGCCCATGGAATGTCTGGCTTAGTTAGTTCAGTATTTTATATTGTTCACTATGCTGATTAAATGAATTATCACTTGATATCTACTTTGTCCCCTGTATTTTCAGTAAGGCTGTAAATCTTAAGTCCTTTTAGTTCTCGTCTATGTTACTGACTTTGTCAATGCCAAACCTGTCATTTAGTAAAGATTTTGAGAAAAGTAAACACTGAAATGCTGCTTCTGTTCCTTTGGTTAGGTAGATTTATTATTCTTATTATTATTTGAGACAAGGTGTCATCCTGTAGCCTGGGTTGTTCTGGAACTCCAGGTTGACCTCAAACCTGCAGTGATCTTCTTGCCTCAGCCTCCTGAGGGCTGGAAACACAGGTGTGTCTCTCCCAACTTTTACATCAGCTTTTAAAAGTGAAGTAATTTCCTTACGATTTAGAACTTTGGGTAAACAGGAATTACCTTCTACCTTTTAAATGTTATTTGTTTTCATACCATGGGGGTTAAAGTTTACATATATTTTAATATAACGAACGATATTATTTTGTAATAAAATACTGCTCTTCTGAAGGTGGAAAGTAAAAATCTTAAAGTTTTTTTTTTAAAACTCTTGGTAGATTCTGAAATACTTAAGTGACTGTGTAATGAAATGATGTTTGCAAGTGTGTATCTTTTGACTAGATCAGTTGCTTGGCTGTGTGGCTACAGTTTTATCTAATGAGCTCTAGCTTGTCTCATTAACTACATGAAATTTTAAGTTATAAATTCAAACACAAGATCTCCCAAGAGATCTTGTGTTTGAATTTATAACTTAAAATTTTATCAAAGGAGCAAAAGAAACACAGTTATGAAACTTTGTAACAAGCAGTAATAGACATATTGGGGTAAAAAAAGATCAGAACTACTGTGTATCTGGAAAGCCGTCTGCATGCTGGCAGGCAGCCAGGGTTAGAACTTTTTAAGGCCTGGAACACTGTGTTCACAGGAAGCCCTGCCCAGCTTCAGCAGTAGCAAGTGTGGGTGGAAGAGCCTCTAGGGTTCTTGGTCATGAAAACCTTTGACCGGAACAGTCTCAGAATGATTTATCATAGATAAGTGAAATTATTTTCACTGTAGTTTTTTTTTTTCTTCTTCTTCACAATCATGTATTTGAGAGTACAAGTCTAAGCTGCACAGAAGACCTGAATCCCAGTATAAACAGCAAAATTCAAGCTCCTGGGCTTCAGTTAGAGAACCTGTCTGTAGGGATTCCTCAGCCTGTGGCCCTAGGCAGTGGAGCCTTCTGTGTGGCTGATCTCACCTAGTGAGCAGACAGTCAAGGGAGCAGGTGCTTTTCTGGTTCTGGTAGCTGTTGTCTCCATTTGTTGTGGGACCCTTTAGCTTTCTGCCTTGCTTTCCCCTGGGTGTCTGCAGCTTGTGGTTCTGGTCTTACATTCAGGGCAGCATACTGCATTTGCTTTCTAGTGTCCACCACATTGTTACATGGTCACAGTTAGTTGTGCCATGTGATGGGGGAACATGGTATGTATTCTTACCTGCTCTGACCCCCAGATGAGATACACTCCCTGGCTTCACTTCCTGTTGTTGCCCTGTGATTCTTGCTCCTGGTCTGACTTCAAGTGCCCACTGAAGTACAGAGAGGTGCTTCATGAATCCCTTTTGGAGAGCTCTGGATTCTGTTTGGCTACTATGACTCTAGCCTGCCACTTTCTCTGAATGGCAGTATTGAGCTGAAGGCTGTCAGGAGGCTGTGAGCCTCCCTGTCTTTTTTTCCTCACAACCCACTCCTGCTGCCTTCTCTCCCAGCCTGTGTGTTGTTGCCTTCACTGTCATTAGAGAAACTTGCTGATCAGCCCCTCTGTACATTTTTCACATTGTATTAGCTGGTCAATAGACTTTTCAGAAGTTCAGTAGACTTTCTGTCCTAATAATGATTTTCCCCACCCTTGGTCAGGTTTTTAAAAATTGTTATTCTTTCAACCTCCCATCCCCCTCAGTACTGTCATAGCTTCCAGCTCTAGCAGCCCGCAAGGCACACTCTCTCATGTGGAGACATTGCCACCACGTGGACCTAGAGGGTATTGCGAAGAAGTTCTTTGAGCTTAACTGTAAAATTGAAACTCTCATCCTTGACTTCATGAGGAATTGCTCTGTATGGTTCTGTTCATTAAGAATATTCCTACAGGGCCTGCAAAAATGATTTAGTTAGTAAAAGTGCTTTTTGCCAGGGCTGACAAAACCTGAGTGATTCTCCAGGGCCCACATAGCAGAAGGAGAGAATTTGCTCCTGTAAGTTGCCCTCTGACCTCTTTACATGCACAATGGTGTCCTTCCCTAATAAGTGAGTGTAATAAAATACTTCAAAAGTGAGACCTGTTTAAAAAACAAAAGTCCTAGCCAGCAACCAGATGTCGTAGAGTGCATGTATTGACAGAGCAGCTTGTGGAGAAAACACTGAGTAATTACTTACTACCTTGGCGACTAGGCCATGTGAGCTCAGGGAATCTAGGAAGAAAGTGACTCACCACCAGAGAGATGCTCAGCCACTCGGAGGAACTTGAACGGCAATTAAAAACTAGGTTTCTCAGAGAAAAGCTACTGTCAAAAGCAGGAACATCAGGTTTTTTTCAAAGACTGAGGAATAGGTAGAAAAAGTGTGGTGTGCCAAGTGTTAGCTGTCAGCTAGCTGGACAGAGATAGTAAAATTAGTGCTTTTTTTCAGTCTCGGCTAGCAAACGAATAAGCTGTTGTATTAAAACCAGAGTAACTTTGTAAGGAGGCTGGGAACGCCTGGTTCCTAGGTCGAGGACCTTGAGCCGTAGAATTTAACTTCATTAGGATCACGTGGCCAACAGGAGAACGTACCACCAGCCTTGAGGTTTCTGCATGGTGCCATTACTTCCTGCATGTGATCTGCTCAGAGTCTCTGTTCCATCAAAGGGCTGTGACTATAACATGAGCACGTCATGGTCTCAATTACGTGAGCATTGATACTGACTAGATAGTGCTAGGTGAGGCACACAGTTCTGCTCAATGGGAGGGGCCCTGTCTTAGTCAGAATTTCTATTGCCGCAATGAAAAATCATGACCAATAAGCAAGTTGAGGAGGAAAGGATTTATTTGGCTTCTACTTCCAGATCACAGTCCATCATTGGAGGAAGTCAGGACACAAACTCAGGAAGGGCTGGAACCTGGAGGCAGGTTGCTGAGGCTGTTGCAGGAGGCTGTTGCTGAGGCCATGGGGGGGGGGCTGCTTAATGGCTTGCTCCCCATGGCTTGCTCAGTCTGCTTTCTTATAGAAACAGGACCAGCTGCCCAGGGATGGTACCACCCACAACAGGCAGGGCCCTCCCCATCAATCACTAATTAAGAAAATACCTCACAGCTGGAGCTTATGGAGACGTTTTCTTAATTGACCTCAATTTCAGATAAGTCTAGCTTATGCCAAGTTGACATAGACTAACTGGCACAGGCTGTGCCAGTGTAGTTGGAGAAAGAGATAAAGCTTCGAACGAGACATCACTAGAGAGGCGGCAGCACAGCAGCCTGATGTGGGATGGGACAGGTGCTTTGGTGCTCAGAGGGTCCCAACCACTCAGTAAGGTACGAAGAGATGTGGAGGGTGGGACAAGCAGCAGACTTTCCAGCAGAGTGTCAGAGTTCTGATGGAGCAGACTGGGAGGCAGCCAGCACACTGTGGCTGATGTTAATAAGGCACAGTAGAGAATGAGGTGATGCCATTCCAATTATGGACTTAACATTGCACTTTGGCAGGACAGGTCATCTACAGTGGATTTTGGTCACATTATTCTGGAAGGTGTCATGACCGCTTTGTAATCTGCTTACATTTTGTTTTGCTGGGCTTTCTTATTTCCCTTCCTGTTGATAACAAACAAAGCCAGGAACCTTTTAGGATGTCTCGTCAACTCCCAGGCTTTTGTGGCTTTCATTTTGTCCATTGCAGGATGGGAGGGTTGGAATCAAATACAGTGACCACTGTAGTTCTTACTCGTAGACCCTCTGCAAATTGTGAGTCTTCTCAGAATGTGCATTTGGCCGAGATTTGGGAGCCTTGTAACTTATGGCTCTACTCTTTGGTGCTCTTCAGCCTTCATCTTTTCTTTTCTGCCCATCAATGTCAATTCACACTTGCTGTTATTTATGGTCAGGGAAGGCCATGATAGTTTTTGCCTTTTCAACAAGCCTTGAATATGGCTCTTAGCTCATCATTTTAAAACACAAAACAAAACATTAAAATGATACTGATTGTATTTAATAAAGTTGCGTGAATACTGACAGCAGGCTAACTTTCTTTTGCCTTTTCATTGCTACGGGTGCTCAAGACCAGACCTGCGATGAAGGATCTGTCCAGGACTATCATCTAGGATGTTTTTTAAAAAGACACTTCAATTATTAAATGATCAGAAACGAGGGAATCGAGTGGGACAGATGATCTGGAACATTAGCACCCAGGATAATTTAAGGCTGGATTAGTTCTGCAAACAATGACATCATTGTTTCTACTGCTTCTACTGTTTGTATTGTCAGTTTTGTGCTAACTAGATTCATTGCCAGTGTATGTACAGAGGAGATCTCAGTTTTATTTTACATGTATGTCTGTTTATGTATAGGGGCAAGGTCTCTCTGTGTAACTGAGCCAGCCTAGACTCTCCTGCCTCAGCCTCTTGGAATTATAGGTGTGCACCACCACGTGTGGATTGATACCACGTAAACCTAGAAATGTTTCCTGCTGCTTCTGCAGTACTGAACATTGTTTTTACAACTCTAATTTCATTTTAAAAAGCAAACTTTTCACTTCACACATGTAAAAGTAAGATCCTCTGGTAACAGCCGCCCTGTGGTAGGCATACTGCAAGTTAGTTGGAGCAGGGCTGCTGCACTGCTTTGTGAGATACTAGAGGATTTTAGACATGGCATTTTGCTACAGGGAATTTTCACAGTGGAAAGTGAACACATTCTGTAGAGGACAGATAGCAAACAAAGAAAGGAAGATTTGTTTCTAGCTCACATTCTTTCCAGAACATCTTTTAAAATAAGATGTACTATTTTGTGTTCTTAGTTATTATTATCTTACTGCAGTAAAACCTATAACCCTAAGAGGGACAGTACAACAGTAACTAATCATGTCTATCTTGGCACAGAGTAAGTGGTTAGTATACTCAATAATTACTCCTTGATTGAATGACCTCTGAAATGCTTGCTCAGAAAGCAAGACTTCTGCGGGTTAGCTCCAGTGTCTCTTGAAAGAGAACAATTCATCTCTTGTTACCTCGAGTTCATTTGCAAAGGACACTGCAGTTTGATGCCTTTGAGTTCCATCATTGTACAGAGATAATCAGCGAGAGGAAGGTTTGTTTTGCTCCACAGTCACTGCTTATGGGCCTGTGGTGAGGTCCATCCAGTACATCTTGGTGAGGAATGGTGGCTGAGAAAACTGCTTCCTTTATGGTGACAAGAAGCAGAGAGACTGAGTCCCACAGTTCTTTTCAAAAGTACAGCCCCAATGACCTAATGTCCTCTTTCTCGACCCCAAATATTAAAGGCTTCATCACCTGCTAGTAGCACCAGAGGCTCAGAGCAAAGTCTTCAACACATGGGCTTTAGAAGGATACTTATCCAAACTGGGACAGCACCTGCCAGACAAATTCAGATCGGTAATAGTGATTGAGACCCATTTTCTCATTTTCATACCCTTAAATCTGCTCCATAGATTTCCTGATAGGAAGAGTCAAGCCTAGTTATAGGGTAATCAGTGGCTATTCAGGGTGCCCGAATACGTGCCGTCAAAGTATTTCATCTACTTTGAACACTGGTTGCCTATCAGTTGGTGTGTGTTTTATGATGGGTGGTAGGGAGACTGAATTGATAAACTCCACACTTATATTGTCTGTATTAATTTTCCTTTAGAGGTGACAGATTTGAAATCACTGAAAAGCCAATCACAGTTGCATTCTCCATGTCACACAGACCTTGCTGTCATGTGTTATGCTTATAAAAGATGGAATAATTATTATTTGTATGCAGTCACCATTATGCATTTAATCCTGCTAACTTGCCTAAGGATACGTACATGGTGATAAACCTTAATGTCTTATGTTTAAAAGATTTGATTTCCATTGGGGCTGGAGAGATGGCTCTGTGGTTAAGAGCACTTCCTACTCTTCCCAAGGACACAGGTTCAGTTTCCAGCATCCACATGGCAGCTCACAACTGTTTGTGACTCTAGTTCCTGATGATTCAACACACTCTTCAGGCCTGTGAGGGCACCAGGCATGCATGTGGTAGTGCATGGACATATATGAAGGCAAAAGACCCATACATATAAAACTATTAAAAAATTAAAGCTTAAAACAATTTCATTTCTCTGTATCAACCTATTTGTGATTAAGGTAGCTTTATGAGAACAGATTAAAATATATTTACACGCCTTCCTTTTTTTTCTCTTTTCTAATACAATGCTTTTATCTTTTGTTATCAGAAAAAGTTGAAACTAGTTTTGGACCTTGTAAATGGTAGTCTTTTTACTTGGCACAGAATAGAAAGTAATTGAGGAAGAGGTGATGGTTAATCCTGTCACCTTGACAGATACTACTTATATTCAGGATTACTTAACAGTTCCTACTCCTGCACATATGTTTGAATTGAAATGACTACCGCTAGGGGTGGCTCCAGTCGGGCAGAGACATCTGTACAGTGGTGTCGCTGCATATGAGAGATACTTTCTGCAAAGGAAAGAAAGTTCATAAGATTGTACTACCATTCTTTTTTTTTTTTGAGGAAGTAAGGTTCTATCTAGTTACTGCACACATGTACGTGAAGAAACTCAGAGAATACTATGTGATGGAGAAGTGTAAGAACAACGTACACAGGGAAAGGTTTGAATGGGCTGAGTTCCATGCAGCTCTGTGTTTTTCATTTCACTGACAGAAGTGAAAGTATTTCCTACTCAAAAAGTTAGACTGAAAAATAAAATCTGGAATGACAGGTGCTGATAGAACTAAGGAAAATTAAAAACATTTAAGTAAACCAGTGTCATTAGCTTAATGTTTTAGTCATAATAGTGTTAAGAGTACCTCTGAAATTTCAGTAATGGTATTTTAAGTATGTTGTATGCTGTTGCCTTTTGTGATTCTGTGCGTAGTAGCATGGATTACTATACCATCTTCTGTATATGTATTTTGATTTTTGTTGCTGTGGATTATCATCTGATTTCTTTCTTTCTTTTTTTTTCCAGTCCTGATGATATTGGCACCTGCTGGTATATACTTCTTTCTGGTTCTGTGTTCATTAAGGAGTCCATGTTTCTTCCAAGGAGCAGGTATGGTGGATACATACAGTGCAATGATCTTGAAATTCTTTCTGCAGAATTGATTTATTCACTAAATTGGTCTACTGATACAAAGCAAATCAATACATTGGTCTTGTTACACATACTTTTTTTAATGCTTATTTTATGTCATAAATATTCTAATTTCCTTAGCAAGAGATGAGTGAAAACATGCTGGTGACATGAAAATTTGTTAAATGAATGTGTCAGCTGTCTCTTGGGGTGTTTTTGTTTATAGCAAATAAAATTAGTTTTAGATTGACTTTTTAAAAAGAACTAACCTATGGAAAGCAGTGATGTAAACATCTGAGCACAGAAAAGAATATTCCTTGAGAACACAAGGGACTAGAAATGAAGCCAGGAACTGTCTCTGACTTTGCTGCCTGTAAGGACCATATGGCGTCTTGGTTTTGCATCTTTGTGGATTGGCTTTGTGTTTGCTCTCCCTGTGACTTTGGCGTGTGTGTGCTGACTGTTGATTTATGGACCTTGTGTTGATAAGACTTAGGCTTTTTGACTGTTTTCCTTGGATACTTTAGGATGTAATCTGATTGGCCCAGCTGTGGCATGTGTCCACCTCTTCTTGTCCAATTAATTAGAGCCAGAAAGGCTCATCTCTTAACATGCCCACCTGTGTTGAGGTTAGCTACTGAGTTTCAGGAGAGATTTCTTTCTTTGTAATTATGAATTTATCATGAATGGTCTTTATTTGGTTTTAACTAAGTATTTTATGTTACTAATATTCAAATTGGTTAAAATATAATCTCATCTTTCTGTCACCTAACTTCTCTACAAAAATATTCACATATATTGTGGGTAAGGAATTTTGAAAGGATTAGGGTAATATTAAGAAGTTATTTTAGAAGCCAGGCGTGGAGGCAGAGGCAGGTGGATCTCTGTGAGGTCTAGGCCTACCTGGTCTACAAAGTGAGTTCAGGACAGCCAGGGCTGTTACACAGAGAAATCCTGTCTCAGGCTCCCCCCCCCCCCAAAAAAAAAAAAATTTATTTTAGAGGCTGGAGAGAGTGCTTGCTCCTCTTGCAGAGGACCCAAGTTTGATTTCCAGCACCTATGTTGAGTGTTTCATAGCTACCTGTAACTCTCAGGGGATCCAATACACTCTTTTGGCATTCATGTGCGCATACATGCACACCATGTCCTGCATGGCCAAAGCACAGATACACATACAGACATCAGCCATAACCTAGAAACCTTAGTGTGCTTATTAGGTACAGCTCAGGAAGGAGGCATCTGCTCCTATTGGAAGGAGATCTCTGTAGGGGAGCAGCCTCAGGTTGTAGTCATCTGGGAGGAACAAGCTGCACTTGGTAATTTTTGCACAGACTGATCAATCGTAAATACTTTTAGTTGGATCAGGCTCTGCCAGTTCCATGAGTCTGAGTGGTTCTTGTCACTAACAAGAATGTTACTTTAATGAATTTCAAGACATCATCCCCTCCTTACACGTTCACTCAAAGCTTCCTCTGCTTCCCACACTCACACACACACACACACACAGCCATACACATTCACATAAATAAATGAGTCGTGAAAATTTATTTTACAGGTGTTAACATTTTGTTTTGTTTTGTTTTGTTTTCATGAAATGTCTGTCCCAGTAAACCATGGAGAGGTGGTTTTATAATATAGACTAAGGCTGGCCTGGGTGAGGTGACAGAAAGTGGTAGGGTGGGCCTTGTAGGTCAAAGGGCAAGTAGAAGAGTGCAAGGTTTGCATGCCTTCTGCTTTCCTGTCCGACTGAGAGGATTTATTCTTTTGAGAAAATGATCTATAGGGGGCAGGAAGCCCGTTTGTTTGCTGTTCTTATAGGAGTGGTAGTGCTATCACAGTACTGATTGTAATAGTAATATCATGGTAATAAAATGATTTAACCAGACAGACAGACAAATAGCCATTAATTTATACTGCACCTGTTTTGTCAGGGGCCACTTAAAACACTTTGCTATGTTAGATCATTGGATTGCAGTATTCTTCATGTAGCATTGTATAGGCAAGGGCACTTTGGTTGTGTAGAGATCTACACCTCCTAGAAGTCAGCCTAGAATGTTTGTGAGTTCTAGAAGTAATTCTAGGAATTCTCCTAGAATTACACACATACACACACACAGAGGGAGAGGGAGAGGGAGAGGGAGAGGGAGAGAACATTGTTTCATAACATTAAAACATCTTTGTAAAGGGTTACTCTTAACATCTTTGTAAAGGATTATTCTTAATATCTTTCAATGTCTGTAACTTTCCCCAATTTAGTAATTGTAAATTTAAATTTATTGTGAGTTCTACTTTAAAAAGAGTGATTTGGAATTCATGCATGTTGAAGGATACCAATTAGAGCCCTCAACATTGGAATCATCTTGGTATGATATTTGTGGCACAAATGAAACTTGTAGACAAAGTTCTAGAGCACAGGGGGAGCCTGTGATGGGATCCTACCAGCCACCATCAGCCAAGTGACAGCTTGTTCCAACTCCTGGAAGGAACCCAGTGTTCAGAAAGGCTGCTGCTCTGCAAGAACAAGGACTTGCAGTTCAGACCTGTTCCGTGAGCACATTGGACTCACAGTCTTCTAAAGGATGACATAAGTTACACTCTCTCTGGCTGCATGTCAAATGCCTGTGAGTCAGGATTTTAATGGGATGAAGAAGTGACAGGCCAGAGCTATATATAGGCTTCATGTTGCACCTGGTGGCATTTGCTCTGCCCGAGTTGTTTGTTTCCTTGGGTGATGTTGCCGTAGGAATAGTTCTGAGGTGGTTCTAATAGGAAAGAGCCAGTGGGCTGGGGCTGTGATAAAGGTTGCAGTAGAGACTCTGTAGTAGAGACTTGTGGGTAATTCTCTGTAGAAAGCACTGCAGTTCACCATGGGGAGATGCTGATGGCAGCCAAGTTTTTGTGAACATGGTTTTCAGTCACTTCTCACAAATCTTTTAAAGCCATATCCTCTATAAAACAGAACAACTGGCATACAGTCTCTTCCTTTCCTATTCATGTTGTTGTCAAGGTAGAGGTTGTAAGCTTGAAGGAAGAAAAGAGGCGCATTAACCCATAAGCCCTTAGCTTTAGCACTTGGAAGGTGCCAAAAGCATTGTAATGAAGGCTAGGGATCAGAGACTTCCCGTGATTGAAGTTTAGCATCTAATTTGTTAAATTAATCTATTTAGGAGCCTTAAGTCTGTTTTGTCAGTGAGGTGCCACCAAGATTTTGGGGGCTGTTTTGTGTTTTCAGATTATTCCGTCTCATTTTAGACCATGCTTGATGAATTCTTAATCATGCTTCCATATTTTTTTCAAACTTGAATGAAAACTTGCATTGTGTACTTGCAGAGTGACCACACAGCCAGTCTGGGGTGTATCAAGGAAGCCCATCATGTGGCTTAACAGTGTTTGGGAAAATGAAGGAATTGTATATGAAACACGAAAAAAAGCTGCCTTGTGTCATGGAGCAGGTCAGCAGTACAGTGGAGACAAGTGGAGAAGATGTGGAATGTAGAACCTTCAAATGTAGGGGTGCTTTCATGCCTGTGGCATTACCAAGGGCATCTCTTCTTGGAGGTGGGTTTTGAGCTGTTTTATAATTCTGACCGCTGGCCAGTGTTAGAAGGAAAACCTGGACATGGCAAAGCACATGAGTGATGGCACACAAGTAGGACTGAGGGTTGCCAGTAGCTGACAGCAAGAGAATGGAGTTTCTCTACGTGAAGTAGGAGAGCAGTGTGTGTGTGAAGAAGTGGCAGACACTTTGGTAGGGGTGGCATTGGTGAGAGGACTAGTTTACAAATGTCAGGACTTAATTGGAAAGCCAGGACCATTGGTGAATTTTGTCTCAGGCAGCATTAGCAGAAGGTTGGAAGGAGTGTGCACAGCATTTATCTGTGCCATGTTGACTGTATCCATTTATAATCAGTACTTTTCTTCATTGACAGCAAATAGCCACAATCTTTAAAAATTAAAATTGTGGTATGGTCCTCTTAATAATCACATTTTATATTAGAGCTGACAGCTATAATGAGGATAAGTAGAGAAAAAAGACATTTAACTCATCAGTTCTGAGAGGCTGCACCACTATACTCATTAAGTTTCATATGACAAACAATGCACTGCTCTAGTTGAAAATCACAGGCACACTTGTGCGTACCAGTGCTATGTGATAATCAATGGATTGCTCTGAGAACTTGCTGGATTTTAGTAGTGAAAGAGGGTAAAACAGTGAATGCTGATTCTGCACTTATGTGATAGAGGTTGAAGGCAAATTTAGATGTTCCATAATTATCATAAAGAAGCATAGGATTAGCTGCGTTTCTTTAAAAAAGATTATTTATTCATTCATTCATTCATTCATTCATTCATTTATTTATTTGTATACAGTATTCTTCCTTTCTTCCTGTATGTATGCCTGGACTCCAGAAGAGGACACCAGATTTCATTGTAGATGGTCATGAGCCACCATGTGGTTTTTGGGAATTGAACTCAGGACCTTTGGAAGAACAGCCAGTGTTCTTAACCTCTGAGCTGTTTCTCCAGCCCCAATTAGCTGCATTTTTGAAAAGTACAAATTTGTTAAAAAAATCATGTGATATTGTATTAAGGGTGTAAATATAGCATTTGAAAAATAACTCGTTAATAAATTATGTTGTAGAGGTGTGGCTTTATTGGATATTATCCAAAAGATATATAAGTATAAAGAGAAGTGGGGAATAGGGTTTGGAAAGTTGTGTGTGTGTTAAGGTAAGGCTTACCCCCAGGTATTGGTAAAATCACAGTAGTACACCTGTAGAGCATGGAAGGGTAGGGCTGATTCTTGAGGAGAAATGAGGAAAGCAGCAGCAACTGCACCCCTGTCCTCACTGAGTTCCACAGAGAGACCTATTACCTCTGGAAGCCTCTCTACCACCTCAGCCCATCTCCCCTGTCTTGAGTGTCCCTCACGGCCCTTTATTCATGGAATAAACTCCATGTTTATTCCAAGAGAAATATACATATCTGAAGATTCAAAGCTAACATTCACAGCCAGGAGGCAGGTGGATCTCTGAGTTTGAGACCAGCCTGGATTACAGGGCAAGTTCCAGGACAGCTAAGGATACACACAGAACCCTATGTCAAAAAACAAAACAAAACAAAAACTGCTAATAGCCACAGATGAGAGAGTACCTTCTCTCCCCATGAGAAGTATCACTGACTTAAAGATTAAGTAAAGCAGCATTCCAGGAGGTGTAGCTGTGCGTGCCAGTGCCATCCCTCCAGCACTTGGGAGGCACGAGTAGGAGGATCTCTGAGTTAGACATCAACTTAGTCTATATAGTGAGTTCCAGAACAGCTGGAGGTACATAGAGAGTTCCTGTGTCAAGAAACAACAACATGTAGATGTACTGTTTGATGTTTCTTTCTCTAAAAGAGAACCCATAGACTTTTTCTTTTATTCAGTGTAGTGTGGTTCCATGTGCCTGTGTGTGTGTGTGCACATGCATGTGGAAGCCAGAGGGTGATTGTTGAGATATCTTTCTCCATCACTTCCTAGCTTATATTTTGGCTAGTATGCTTCAGTCCTCTTGTGTCTACCCTCAGCACCGAAGTTACAGAATCTGCTGCAACTGGCTTCCTATATGAATAATGCAATGCAAGTCCCCATGCTGACGTGGAAGCACTTTACCAACTGAGGCATCTCCCCACCTCCAACACTTCAACAAATCCTTATCTGGAGTGAACTGCCTCTGCTGGTGGCAGGATTAGTCAGGCTGTGCAGAGCTGCTGATTTCCGGCACTATGTCACACAGTTCATTGTCACATTTTTGCTGGAGCAAGTGATTCTAGCTTGTAATTCATCAGTTAATGACAATAGTCACTTAGGCGTGGGTGTGAGAAATTTCTTTTTTAATTCAAGAATGTTTAGTTTGGTTTATATCTACATATATTAAAAAAAATATATATATAAGTCAGTCTGTGATAGAATTAAAATATACACATGCATACATAAGAACATTTCTTTGTGTGAGTTTGTGTGTCAGTCTGCCCACTGGGTCACAGCTGTTACCTTATTTTTAACCCAGTGGTAGGTTTTAAAACCTGACCTGCCTGCATTGCATTTTATAAAGCATTAGGTTTCATGGGTGAAATATTATGTTTAGCAGATAGTTATTAAGAATCAGCACTGCATGTATTGCTCTTCCAAGAAAACCCCAAGGGGCTACTGGAGAGATGGCTCAGAGGTTAAGAGCACTGGCTGTTCTTCCAAAGGACCAAGGTTCAAATCCCAGAACCCACATGGCAGTTTACAGCTGTCTGTAATTGCCGGGTATGGTGGTACACACCTTTAATCCAGCATTTGGGAGGGAGAGGCAGAAGGCAGATGAATCTCTGTGCATTCAAGGCCAGTCTGGTCTACAGAGTGAGTTCCAGGATAGCCAGGACTATACAGACAAACCCTGTCTCAAAAAACCAAAAAGGAAAAAAAAAAAGATGCCACCATTAAGGAATGACATTGGGGTAGCTGGAAAGATGGCTTAGAGGTTACAGGTTCAATTCTCAGCACCCACATTGGCTCACAGATGTCTATAACTCCAATTCTGGGGTCTCTGACTCCCTTTTCTGGGCTCTGTGAGGACCAGGTATGCAAGTGATACACAGACATACATTCCCTTCCCCCCACACAAAATAAATTTAAAAAGAAATGTCCCCATGAAGAGGAGGAGGAAAGGAGGCTAGCCAAGGAACCATAAAACCAAGAGAGAGTGTTTCTTAGGAACAGGAGAGGCTAGTGTGTGTGTGTGCGTGCACATGTGTTGTTGGAAATGATCCAGAAGAGAGGGCACATGGGAGGGATGCACAAGAGGAGAGATACTACTTATCTGGCAAAACCCATGTTTGTGTGTGCGTTCACTCAAGCATGAATATGTGCTTTTGAAAGTGTTTCCTTTTTTTTTTAGGCTTGAAATGAGTGGGCTTCAATTTACAGATTTGGGGGTTCACTATTTGGAAGTTGTGAAAAGGGGTGTTGCCAAAAATGTAGCAGTCACTTAAAAATAAAGTTTGTTGAATCATCTGGATTGTGCTTTTAAGCTGCTCTGTCCCCTTCCTACATATTCCGAATATTTGTAACAGTATGGTAACATTCCCTTGGGGGTGGGGTGGGGTAACATTTCGATGACCTGTGGCTTTATTTAATGCCAGGGTTACATCTAGAAGAAGTAGCAAGGGGATAAGATGGTTAAGAGGACTGGTGAGAAAGCTCGGCTGCTGAAGCTGCTTAAGCCGTAGAGCCCGCATTCAGTCCTCATTAGATACACATAGTAATAATTTAAAAAAGCTTAAAACGAAGAATGAAGTAGCAAAATAGAAGAGAGGGCCCAGAGGAGCTCACAGGAAGTGTTTGTGTTGGCTGTGTGCTGAGTGTCCTATCAAGCCTCAGTTAGTTTACTATGTTTAATACAGTTAGTTTTGGTTTCATAAACAGGGGATGGAGACTAGTATGTAGGGAGTAGATTAATATAAATTAGATTTAGTAAATATCTAGGTTTCTGATACAGTCTCTTAATCGGGGCATGAAGATCAACTTAGCTGTGAGCAATTAGCTTATCAGCTTATGGATGAAGTCACATGAAACGAGGGGAGTCTCTGTGGACTAAAAACAAGGTTGAAGCCAGGTGAAACAAGGAAAGACTTTATGACGGGGCCTTGCTTTCAACTGCTAAGTGGGCAGGGCCCAAGTTAAGCTGAAGCACATGGAACAAGGAGCGATCCTATTTAAGGACAAGTGGATGGAGCCAAGGGAACACATTAGAGAGCTAGAGCTCCAATGCTAGCCAATCCTAGGACAATGAGTAGTTTGTATCCTCTGATGGAGAAAGTGCTGGTGGACTGATGGCCAGATCTCCCTGAGGCAGAAAGAAGCTGGTGAGCAGAGAAAGCCTCAGCAAGACAGCAAAAGGCCAAGGACTAAACCCTGTGGCTCAGCTTTTGCCTAGAGGGGTTTGATCTGTCCAAACAGTGGCCTGAATGGAACTGTGGCCAGCTTTAAGGACTGAGGAAGAGCGTCAGAGTTGCTGATACAAAGGAAGTAAGTTGGCCTACCAACGGCTAAGGTCTCCCAGAGAGAAGAAAGCCTCAAGCCTTTTTTAAGGAGAAACCGTCATAGCCAATATACCCTGACGAATCTACGTCTGAGATATTCCAGAAGAAAGACTGCTAAGTGCATTAAAGGGTCTACCCTAGAGACTGTGTTCCTGGCGACTGAGGACCTGGCCCCAGAGACTGTATCCTTCTACAAGGATATGAAAATAGTTGTAACAGTTATCACTAGGTTTAGTGGTTAGGTCTTAGGGTTTGTAGGCATTCATAGGAGTTGAAGGAATTTATAAGAATAGTAGTTAAGTAAGTGTATTTGTTATAAGTGAATGTAGTTATTAATAAATAAGTGTTGAATAATTTTTAAAAGGTTGGGTTACACTAGTATTTCTCTTGGGTCAGAGCATTGGAGTAGAGACATAGGGTGCTTTTATGGTGGCAACATATACAAGAAGGCACCAGGCTGTTTTTCTTGCCTTGTTGCTGTTAGCCCACGGCTTCCAAAAATGCCACAGAGCTTTGGCTTCATGTCTTTAACTCAAATCTCAAAGCAAGAAGAAAGGAAGAAATTCACCTTTCTCAAGATGATGCCCAAGCCAGATAGATGCCTTAAGCAGAGTTCAGACAGTCATGGCTCTTCAGGGTCCCAGGATCCTGGGATATGTAGTCTATTTCTCCACAGTGAGACATGGCTAATGGAGTAGGTCTCCTGTATGCCTGTAAAGGTTTCTCCATTCTTGTGTGTTGTCTGCACTCTTCTCTACTATATAGATCAGCCTCGTGCTCAACCCTGTTCATCTTTCTCATCAGCTAGGCACACTGTCATAAGTCTTGCATCATCTGTGATTCCTATGTGTCCTGGCTAGAGTTGACTAACTCCTGGTATTCCCATGGTAGGCACATGGTAAAGGTATATGTTAAATGTTTCAAGGAAATGTGAGCAGGGAGTTCCACATAAGGTGAAGAAAGCAATTAAACAAATGTGAATGTGATTTGAGAACAGATTTAATTGCAGATCTGGTATGTCTGGTTTAAACTTAAAAATAAAATTCATTTGGGCATTAAAGATATCAAATGAAATACATAGAGACACTCGTGCATATATTAAAACAATCCCTTTGACTATTAGTGTTCTGTTTTAGTATTAAGAAAAATCCTGGAATGTTCAGAAAAAATGCATGTTATTTAGACTGTTCTCTCTTCCTCTTAAGTTGTATTCTGAGGTGGTATCTGAGGCACAGAGCAGAGTTGTTCTCTAGGGAGGGGATTCAGTTGCTGGATCAGGCTGGGAATTGGTCGCTATAACTACGTGGCACACAGGTGTGCTGTACATATAAATACAGGCTTTTGTGGTACACTGATGTTCTGTACATATAAATACAGGCTTTTGTTGTACTTGGAATCCTGGCCTTGGTAGTGTCAAGTAAGTGGCCTTAAAGAAACAATTCTTAGGTGTGTGTGTGGTTGATATTGTACCAATCATTTTCAGATGCTTGATAGTCAGGGAATTGCTCTTCTCTATCCTTGGTATAAATGTGTGATGATTTATTTTGTCACGCTTGTATTTCTCTTACAGAAAAGTATTATTGTATTTATGAACATCTTAAGATATGACACATATCAGTGAAGCACAGTATTGATTTTCTCTATTAAATGTTTGAATTGTGTGTCTGCTACTACTTGCAGAGGGAGTCAGAGCTCTGCTTTGGATCTGTCACTTTCAGGGATAGAGGAATGGTCAGGTGCTGTGTGACCTTTGTGAGTTCAAGGTATGTTTTAAAATATGTCCGTAGAAACAAATTGTGTTTTTAAGGAGACAGATATTTTGCGTTGGACATCCTAATGAGTTAAGAATTTTGAAAATTTCATGAAGTTGGAATATCTTTGCTAAAATAAAAATTTACAGTTAGTCATAGTTCTGGGACAATGTATTTCATTTTATTATGAATTGAAGTGTGTGTGTGTGTGTGTGTGTGTGTAGAATTAAACTTGACTGTTAAAATAACTATAGTAAATGCCACACTCTATTTTCTAATGTACTGTAAATTGTTTGAAAGCACTAGTTGGAATAAGTAAAATGAAGCCATGGCTTAGATATATAAGTACTTTTTATATACAAATTTAAATATCATATGGATCCTTAATGTGCTTAGCAACCAATTAGAACTGTACACATAGTATTAGTACTATTTTCTTAGCTGTTTCTTAATTTTGCTAACACATTTATGACTTTATAGGATTTATCTTTTCTACAGTTATATGTAAAATAGCAGAAATGTTTTTTTGAGTTCATCAAACCTTTTTAAAGTTATACTTTTGTATTAGTATGGGTTCTCTAGAAGAATAGAACTGATAGTGTGAATAGAATGAATATATATCTATTATATATGAGATTTATTAGAGTGGCTTACAGGCTGTGGTCCAGGTAGTCCAACAATGGCAATTTACCATTGAAAAAAAAGTCCAGGAATCCAGTAGTTGTTTAGTCTATGAAGCTGGATGTCTCAGCTGATCTGTAGTATATGCTGGAAACCCAAGGAAGTAGGCTTTAATGCTTTTGAAGGAGTGGACTTGCCAGCCACAGTGAGAAAGGCAAGCAGGCAAAAAGAGCGCTTTTTTTTATGTAGCCTTTTATGTAGGCTGCCACCAGAAGGTGTGGCACAGATTAAAGGTAGATCTTTCCATCTCAAAAGATCTGGATTAAAAGTGAGTCTTCCGATTTCAAATGATTTAATTAAGAAAAAAAAAAAAGTCCCTCACAGGTGTAAAGCCACCTGGATTTTAATTAATTCCAGACATAGTCAACTTGAGAACCAAATACCCATCACAGCTTTTGTCTTAAGTATTTGAGTCAGATATTTTGGGATAAATTTTATCTTTTATTCACGTTTTTATAGTTATAACTTACTTAGTTTAAGAATGTATAATTTCATTGTGATAACATTTATTTTTGCATTTATTTTTTTGTGCATTTTGAGATAGGGTTTCACTATATGACCACTATATGGTGGTCTCTAACTTGCTATGTAGACTAGGCTGCCCTTGAAATTACAGAGTTCCTCCTGCCTCTGCTTTTGCCTCCTGAGTGATGGAATTAAAGGCATATACCACTGTATTGGTTAGCCCAGCATTGGTACTTTTTTGTTTGCTTTTAGTTTTTTTATTTTTCAAGACAGGGTTTCTCTGTGTAGTCTTAGCTGTCCTGGATAAATGCCAAGGCATTGATCAAGCAAGTCCTGTCTGGCACCAGGATTTTCTACTGCTCTCTTCACAGCTGAGATCAGTTTCCCTAAAAAGTCTGAGAAGGTTTCCTCAGGACCTTGCATTATCTTAGTAAATGAGGTAGATCTTTTCCCAGCCTCAGCAACCATATCCTAAGCTCTCAGAGCTGTAACATGACATTGTTTTATCACAACATCTTCCAATTGAGTCTGTTCCTGTATGTTAGCATAACATCCCTTACCAAGCACTTGGTCTTTTATAGCATTTATTCCCCTTGTTATAGTCTGTTATTCTATTTCATGGTTTTATGACTCCACCATGACAACCATTGTAATTGTTGACTATCTTGTAGTACACCTGACATCAATCCTTTCCAATCTTGGGGAATAACTCTATTTTTTATAGCCCAATTACTTAACATTTGCTTAATGAATGAAGAATGCATTCCATACAATGAATGCATTCCATAAGAAACAATAGACTCCTTAAATTGCTTTAAATCCACCATGTCTATTGGATGCCATGTTAACTCCTGACTGAGCTGACCGTCATCATTACCAGGCCTAACATATTGGAAAAGCCGATGGTGACTGTGTGGTACCAAGCTCCTCTGGAGATGCACTTGGTTCCACATTAACACTATTACCTGCGTGGTTCTCTGCTGGTATACAACAGATGGTGAAAGATTGATCAGTATAGTTATGTCTGAAGGCACAGGGGAGACTTGGCAGCTTTAAACCATACCTTCCTGTTTATCATAACTCTGAAGAACAGTCACCTCTTGCCCATCTTACAAGGCTGTGCGGCAGATTGCCAGTGCCAACACAATGCTAAATTTCCTGGAGCTCACTGAATTTTGTAAATGAGGTAGTCTGGGTCTCCCACAAAATATTAATTTGTAAATAGTTGTTTGAATTGCCTCCTTCTGTGAATGTTCATGAATATGTGTGTGTGTGGGCAGTACGTTTTTATTGCTTGTGCTCTGTGATGTTTATTGAACTACATTGGGAACCACCACACCATTCTCCACAGTGGCTCTACTTGTTTGCGCCCATAATGGCTACTGAGATGTCCGATTGCTTCACGTTGTGTCCAGCACTGGACTGCCAGACCTTTTTATGTCAACCATTCTAATAGCTGTATGGTTTTTCTTGCTGCTGTTTGTTTTTTTTTGCTTTTGTCGAGGTGTTTTTTGTTTTGTTTTTGTTTTTGTGCTGGACTTGTACCAGGGCTTTTGACATACCAGGCAAGAGATCCACTAGTGAACTGTGATGACACCAGGCTGAGATTTATTTTCCATATGTTATTGGCCACTCCTGGTTTTTCTTTGGTGAAATTACTTCAGATTCTCTGTTTATTAAAAAAAAAAAAAAAAAAAAAAAAAAGATTAGGGGCCGGAGACATGGCTCAGCAGTTAAGAGGACTGGCTGCTCTTCCAAAGAACCCACGTTCTAATCCCAGCACACACATGGCAGTTGACAGCTGTCTATAATTGTTGGGTGTGGTGGTGGCTCACGCCTTTAATCCCAGCACTTGGGAGGCAGAGGCAGGTGGATCTCTGTGAGTTCAAGGCCAGCCTGCTCTACAGAGTGAGTTCCAGGACAGCCAGGGCAACACAGAGAAACCCTGTCTCGAAAAACCAGAAATTAAAAAAAGATTAGATTACTTATTTTGACATGTAAACATTTTGTATATTCTGGATACACTTCTTTTGATGAATCTATTTTAGAAAAGGTTTTCTCAATCATTGACCTGCATTTTTCTTAACTAAAAACCAAGGCTCAAAATTAAAAATACAGTATTTTTTTTCTCTCTCTGTCCCTGTGTGTGTATGTGTATTGATGTGATGTGCAGTGCATGCACAGAGGCACAAGGATGTTAAAGGACAGCCTATGGGAGTCGATTCTCATCTTCTACCATGTGAAACCCATGCACTGAATTTAGGTTCTCAGACTGAGTGGTAAACACCCTTACCTCTGGCTGTATTGCTAGCCCTAAACTGGAGGGGTTTACTTTTAATTGAAATCTATTTTTGTCAAAAACCTCATTTGTATTTTGTACTTTGGGTGTCCTGTTTATGACATCTTTTTTTTTTTCTTTTTGGTTTTTCGAGACAGGGTTTCTCTGTGTATCCCTGGCTGTCCTGGACTCGCTTTGTAGACCAGGCTGGCCTTGAACTCATAGAGATCCGCCTGCCTCTGCCTCCCAAGTGCTGGGATTAAAGGCGTGCGCCACCACTGCCCGGCTTGTTTATGACATCTTAAACTGGTGTCAAAAAAGATTTCTTAGGCTTTTTTTTCCCTAGAAATTAAATATTATCAATTTTTCCATTAGTGTCTGAGATCCATTTTGAGTTGATTTTTCTGAATGGTTTGTAGCTTATTTTTGCATGTGGAATGCACTAGTTTTAGGAAAATTCATTAAGATAATACAGTTCTTTAGGTATATATGTTTGTGTGGTGTGCATTTCATGAAGTGCATATGTGGAGGTCAGAGGACAACTTGTGAAGTTGTTTTTTTTTTTTTTTTTCCTCCCTTTATGTGGGTTCTGAGTATACGACTCAGGTGTGGCTCCTATCTGAGCCGTCTTGCTTGCCCCAAAAGAATATTTCTTATTTCACTGAATTACCTTCACATGTTTTAAGAAACCCCACTGAATTACTTGTAAAATGTTCACATAAAATGCTTAACTAAAAATACAAAAAACAAAAACTATTTAATCAGATCTGAAGTCTATGTGTTTGTATGTATTTGTGTAACCTAATGATACATTTGTTATAAGTATCAATTTTGTTCTTTGTCAGAATCATTTCTGTAGCTCGTCTTCCCATATAAATTTAACATCAGCTTATTAGTACTGAGAATTTTGGTTAAGATCTGATTGGATTGCCTGAACTTAAGTCAAATACCAACTTTCCAGACCATAAGCATAGTGAATCTTTTTATTTCAGGCTTTAGAAATTTTCCTTTCAACTATAGGTCCTGCATATCTCATAATAGTCTTAATCCCAAACTTTTTATTAGTAAGTCACAGGATTTCCCCACTTCAATCTATAAGAGAAGCTCTGAAACAGATTGAACAATGTCAGCAGTGTTGCATTTTTGGTAGAAATGGAAGGGACAGTCAGTCAGTTTGCTCATGCCACATGTGTGATTCATGAGAAAACCCCTCGTTTCCCTCAGCTGAGTTAAACGAATTGGCATTTTATTATTCGCTAATTTTGTAGTAAATTGCATGTATGCATGAAAAAAGTTTGTTCCAAACCAGTTTTGTTTGGTCCTGTTTTACAAAGACATAGCTAGCATTTTATCTCATGAAATGTGCTGTATTTGATAGCTGGCTGAGACTTGATGCCAAAGCCTGAGATGCTTGGTTTTTATTCCCGAGATGATATTAGGTTCTTACTGCTCTATGGCCAGTCTGAGTCATTCGTCAACTCACCTGCCCCTTTTAATGAATGAATGACATATTTTTAATGTTTTTTGGATTTTTTTTTGGCTTCTTCTGTGAATTTTACAAAACTTAGGTTGATTGTAGATAGTTGGTGGAGGTGAACTGCCTTCTCTGTTTGACTCTGTGCTCGGGTTTGCACAGTGAAATGATGAACAGTAAAGAGCCATTTTAGTTACAGCACGAGTCTCTGTGAAAGGAGAGTCTGCCATGGACCATAACTTTTAAAGACCCAGTCGGCTGACATCGGCCACAGCCCAGTGATCAGCAGAGACCTGCTTGTGCCACCGGACTGTAGACTGATGGCATCGGGTCAGGTTAGCTGAGCTTTCTGTACCAGATCAGTACGAGGACATAGATACTTTACCAAAGTGTTGTCCTCAGGCCACTGTATGAGGCTGGCTTGGGTTGTAGCAAGAGAGAAATCTGCTCTGTGCAGCCCAGTACATCTGACATAGAGACAACTTTATCTCTGGAATGGGAAGAGCAAGGGCCAAACAGCTCCCTCCAGCCTTGCCCATCTATGACGATGTAAATGTGTGTCAGTCTTTACCACGCTAATCACTCAGGCTGGTATACAATTCAGCTCCTTTTTGGTGGAGAGCAACCAGTTTCTAGCATGCTTTAGTTCATGTTAATAACAAACAAAAATCACAGCTGTAAGCTTATGTGAGCATTTGACCTTGAAGACAGGAGAACCGACATTGCC
The DNA here is from genome assembly GCA_907164525.1 of Lophiomys imhausi. Lineage (NCBI taxonomy): Eukaryota > Metazoa > Chordata > Mammalia > Rodentia > Muridae > Lophiomys > Lophiomys imhausi. Next base: position 4,719 of record CAJQZJ010027485.1, on the reverse strand, counting down.
GATTTCCCTGCTTGTCCTTGACTTACAAGAGTAGATAATGAATTAATAGAAATTGATAAAGAGTGTCTCTCTCCCTGGCAGCTGCTGAGGTCATGAGACTGGTATGCGGAAAGAGAGCCCATATAACATGCGTAATGCATAATGCAACCCAGAGAGGTGGGTGGGTCATGGAAGCAGGAAGCAAGCCTCAGAAGGAATGTTGGCTCTGCAGAGCCACAAGCCAGGAGCGCATAGGGAAATGGGAGCTCTTGCTGCTGCCAAGACGAGACTGCTCCCGCACACGGTGGCAGCACTGTTGCTGTACTGGGCCTTCAAAGAGATTGAAGACAGTTCAGGTTGGATTTTTAGAAACTAAAATATTCATACTACAAATACCAAATGCTTAATACTTCTCCTTAAGTAGATAAGATTATTAAGGGACTGAACAGGGGGTGGGACAGTAGTGGGAGCATAGTGAAGAGCCCTTCCTTGTTATTTTTGTATGTGCTACATTTGAAAGTAAAGGCTAAATGGTTTCCCTGTGTGGGGAAAACAGAGCTCTGCTGCCATTGAGTGCTTGCTGGTGCTAGAGTGTTTATAAACTGGCTGTGGAAGGTTTCTAGAGATGCTAAAATGTCTGTGTAGTTTCCAGATACTTAGGGAATTGTAGCCAGGCAATCCGTTCTCTTGACATAGTTTGTGATTCTCTCTCTCTCTCTCTCTCTCTCTCTCTCTCTCTCTCTCTCTCTCACACACACACACACACATCACACATATGTTTTATATGTTACTTGATGTATGATTTCATTTTTAAGTGCCTGCTAATTTTTGAGTGAAGCTAAAACGTTAAAAAGGATTCAGTGTATGTCTGTGGCAGGCTTTTCCATGCACTTTGCTGAATTTTCTCTTGATGTTGAGGATGAAATTACCCACTTCAGCTGGTGCTCAGGGCCTTTCTATTTGCTACTGTGCTTTGCACACACAGTGGGATTAACTCTTTCTTTGAAGTCATCAATACATAAGTTGATTTTGGTTTAGGAGCATCAGTTGGCTAGTTACATTTTAGTCAGCTACTTAGATTTATAAGGAGACTACAATTGAGTATCACTTTCTAGAAATGAAGAGATAAAAAAGGGCTGTCTTGCAGTTAGGCATTTTTAATCATTTGGTGAATTTGGATTGCCTGTCAGTCTCCCAATTTTACTACATATATCCTGACATGAGTAAGTTTACATTCCAATGCAAAGAACTTACATTCCGACAAGTGGTTCTGACGCACACAAGAATGTGGAGGCCCATACACAGGGCAAGGTTAGGGACAGTGATAGAGGAGGCATCCGTGCCCAGCTGCCGCCTTTTTCAGTACACTCACACTAACAAAACATGCTCTTGACTTGAGTTGGGAGAAAATGTGCTGACAGAAACCTAAGGTTGGCTGGCCTTACAACTTCACATGGATGATAACTATGGGAGCTTACACAGACTAGGTAAGGCTGACTTTCTTTGTGGTTATGAATTTGAGGGACTCTGTCTAGCATGCAATTATACAGACAGTGGTTTTTGGTTGCATATTTTGGATAAAAATAATGTCATGCTGTTTATACCTGTAAAAACAATTCCCTTAGTTTATTTTGATTTAAAGAACTGAGTTAATTTGTGATACTTAATTTTGAAAATTTTTTTGCAAAAAATTTGCAAAAAATTCAAATGGATGAGAATGTGGACTGCTATATGCTGTGTCCCTGTGTCACAGGTGGTCTGTAGCTCAGTGGCTGGTGACGGGACTTATATGTTTTTTTTTTTTTTTTCGTAAGGGAGAGAGAACCAACAGTTTGACAAACATGGACCTGTGTAACTGTCAGCTGTTATTTTGTGGCTGTTTAATGTTAAAGATTGTAAGGATGTTTACATTGAAGTTGTTGAAATCAAAGTTGAACAGTGTATTTATTCAGAACAACTTAGAAGGATTTAAAATAGGTTACAGGGATTTCACAAGCATTGTTTAAAAACATATATACCATATTTTCCCACCTTGACATCACTCTTCAACTTCATAGATGCTTGTCAAAATTCAGTGTATTTGAATGTTAAAGCCAAGACTTATCAGCAACTTTGGTGAGTGTACTTACGTGCACACACACACATAGTTTTGTTTTACACACAGGTACATATAAAAATTGAAACTACTAGCTGGGCAGTGGTGGCGCACGCCTTTAATCCCAGCACTTGGGAGGCAGAGGCAGGCGGATCTTTGCCAGTTCGAGGCCAGCCTGGTCTACAAAGCGAGTCCAGGACAGCCAGAGCTGTTAAACAGAGAAACCCTGTCTCGAAAAACCAAAAAGAAAACAAAAAAATAAAAAAATAAAAATTGAAACTACTACAAGACTGGAATGACTTTTAAAGTGTTTTAGTTCAAATGTAAACAAAACAACCTGTATCTTTAAAAATTCAGAACAGCAGCAGGCAACCTACTTGCAGATTACAGTCCTGGCAGTGACTTGGTAATAGTTGGTCTGCATTCAAATCTTTGGGTATTTTCATCTGACCTAAGCTCCTCATGCACTATGTGATTTTGCTGAACTTGAATTGGTCTGTGAATTACAAATGCTGAGTGGTCTTTTCCCACTCAGCTAGCTAGCTGGTCATTAGGCCTGGCCATTGTGATCTGCCTCTCATTGCAGGCCAGTTCTGCTTGTCATTGGGTTGCAGCTGTTTGAATAATCAATCATCTTCCATTGACTGTAAACTACCTAATAAATAGTGACTGTATTTTGCCTTTTTTTGGGGGGTGATAAATCCTTGTGTTAATTAAAGGGCTTATGTTGGTAATACTGATTTGTGTTACATGCTCAGTGAACACATTGAGAGGAGTGGATAGCAAAATAATGTATCTAAGAGATAATATGGGAATGTCTTAGTGTTGGTCATGGACAAATGGAAAAATGTGATTACGTTGAGTTAAAGGAAACATAGGTATAATTGAGTGCGCAGAACACTCACTGAGTACTTGTTATAAGTGTGCTTTCCCCATTTCTTCCCACTTCTTACTTTCACAGCGGCTATAGGTTATAGCATTATGACCAATGGAGAGAGGTGGCTTCAGCACTTCTTAGTACCGCACTCCAACCTCCAACAGCTAAATGTTTTGGTGGGGACTGGGATCTCTAATCATAGCCAGGACCTGAAGGGGTAGGCAAGCACTCTGCCGTCTCCATCCCCTTATTGTTTCCTTGGAGTTCCTGCTTTTTTTTTTTTCTTTACTCAAAAGCTGTGAGCTTTTGTAAAGAAACCTAAAGCCATGACAACAAACAGAAGCAGACTCTGGGATTTGTCCCTTTCTCTTCCCTTAATCCTTGATGAAGTCTCACTTTCTTTCTGTAAGAAATTGCCAGCTCTGGATATTTTATCTAAATGGAGTTTTTGTTACTTGCTTTTTGCCCCTTGTGTGATATTTTCAAGATTCATTCATTTTTTTTATCATGTGTCAGTTTTCAGTCTTTTTTATGTCTGAACAATCCTCCATTGTGAGCTGCATATGGTGTCACACAATTGTACTCCCAACACTTGGGAGGCTGAAGGCATAGGATCATGAATTCAAACCTAGCCTGAGCTGTGGAGCCAGACTTTTACCACCAACACCGTGAAATCTATTTTATGTGTACATAATACTGTTTGTTTGAATAGTAGAGTTGTTTCCATGTGTGGCCATTGTGAACTATGTTGCAGTGAGCTCTGCTGTACAGATAGTGGAGTCCCTGGATCCACTTCCCTGGGGCTGTAGGCACACTATCACAGCTTCAGGGTTTTATAAGGTGGTCTCTAGGGATCCTAATTCAGATCCTTGTGCTTCCAGCTGGGCTTTAACCAACTGACCGATCTCCAAAGCTCAGTTGGCAGTTTGATAAAAAGACATTTGTGCCTTGTTTAGATGTATTCCCAGGGTGCTAGCCTCTCTCTTTCAGCATATTTGAGAAATTAATCTGGTGGAGAGTTGCTTCTCCTGTTGACAACTTTGCGATGACTATAAGATGTCAGTCTTTTGGCTGCTCTTTGTCAAGCTCACCTGCAGTTGCCATCACACAGACCCCTGGGAATATTTTATATAGTGTGAACAGCATCCCGAAGCAGCAGTGTTAAATAGAATTCAAAGCCATGGAGTTCGAGAAACTGAGTCTTAGTTGGTCAGAGGATGTGCACTATAGAATAGGATGTGGGGAATTGGAACAAGAACTGTGTATACCAGAGATAACATGTAGTTTGCTATGTTAGCAATGGGGAACCACCTTTAGTTGCTGAAGTTTGTGGACAACTCTGCCAGAATGTTTTGATTTCTTTCATCAAGTATTGCAGGACCATTGTATGCATTACAAATACTTATAATTCCTTTACTGTGCTGCATTTTCAAAAGAAGCAAGTATGCTTCTGAAATTGTCTGGATCTGAAATGGAATAAAATATGACAACTGAGAGTCTCACAGTTGGGCTTTGACTTGCTTATTTATTTTGAGGTGTTGGCAATCAAACCTGGGAGGTGCCCTTGCTAATTACACATACCACACTGAGCTGCACAGCAGCCCCTTTCATTCATTTTTAGACTTCTGATGTCATGTTACTTAGTAACAAACCGTAAATATAGAATATTCATTTTTACCTAGTCATGCAATAGGATTAAAATGATGATATTGGTAAGCCTGTTGTGTATTTTACTAATATATCAAAATTATTTTTCAAGTTGAATACC
>CAJQZJ010027484.1:29588-64555 GCA_907164525.1 Lophiomys imhausi | reverse complement strand
TTTTTTTAAAGACTGGATTGTTTTTATATTATCAAATTACAAGGATTTTGTTTCTGAGAAAAGGTCACTTGTCGGGGTTGGCTGCAAACATGCTACGTAGCTAGGAATGACTTCTCCCACCCATCTGCTGCGATTGTAGGTTTGTATCACCACACTGGGCTTTAAGAAAAACTTTTAGAGATTTATGTCTGTGCTTGTGGATGCCTCCAGGGGCCAGAAGAGGACATCAGGTCCCCTGGGGTTGGAATTACAAGTGGTTATAAGCTGTATAAAATGGGAACAGAAACTCCAGTGCTCTTAACTACTGAACCATCTCTCTATTATTCCCGCCCCCACACTGTGCTTTTAAAGAACTTATACATTTATTTTAGGTATCAGTCCTTTCTCAGATATATGACTTACAAGAATTTTGGCAATCTGTGGAATGTCCTATCTTTTAAGAGAAGACTTATTTTTATTTTCTGTGTAAGAATGCTTTACCTGCACATAATGAACACCACGTGATGCCTGATGTCTGAGAGGCTTAGAACTGAAGTCTAAGTTTCTTACTTCCTAGGAATAATACCTACAAATTTCTATTGGCTTTAGATTTCAATTAAAAAAAAATTAAAGCAAACCTAAAGGCCAATGTAGGTCAGGTTACTATCTGAGAAGCCCATACTGTGTTCTTCAAAATGAAATACTAGTGTTTACTAGGACCAAATGGGTCAAATGCCCTAAAAAGTACAAAGGCAAATATAAATTCCAAGTCTCCCCATATGAGTAACAATATTATGGCACAACCTTGGTTCTCCTATTGGTGCTGGCTGTAGAGAAGGACAAGGCAGACACTGGTGTGACAGAGACCCAGCCCTCACAGGCCTGGGTTTGGAGTGGTGAGCCTCCCTAAGACTCACTTTCTCCATATGCACAGTGAAGACCATCACATTGTTCTCATGTGTCTGGTGTGCTTGGCACTTCTGAAAACACACTGATCCTCTGTTCACAATCAACAGCCTTACCAAGTTATAACTGCTGGGTTGGCCCCTGCTAACTTTCTCTTAGCATAGCGTATTTTCTGCTGAGGATACCAATTCTTTTCCGTTATATTTATTTCTTGAATCCATGATCCTCCTTTTTTCAGCATTTTTTGCTCAAAATACTAAAGGGAAAGAACACAGTTTTTTGTTGTTATTATAATAGCATATACAATTACATTAAAAAAAACAGTAAACTAAGTAATGAGCCTAAAACAAAGATCTATAACTGGGAACAGCTCTGTAGCTTTCTAGACAGACCCTCATGTGGCATATATCACCATGACCATATGATGCAGAGACGCTAGAAAGAGTCTCCATATAAAAAGATGAGCTCCAGTAGGCTTAATGCTTTGGAAGCCATATTCTGGATAACCTTTTCTTCAAACAGCATTATCTGTTCTTAAGGAAGAATCCACATGGAATGATTTCTAAATCAAAGGTTGTTGTTGGGCTGGAGGGATGGTTCAAGGATTAAGAACACTTGATGTTCTTACAGAGGTAGTTGTTTACAACCTTCTGTAATTCCAGTTCCACGGCCTCCCTCTTCTGGCCTCTGTGGGCACTGCATGAGTATGGTGCACTGACATACATGCAGGCAAAACACTCTTAAAAAACTAAATATTTTTGTAAAAAGTTGTAGCTTTGGAGGAGGTTGACTGTAATTCGAGAAACCAAGAGGTTGAGGCAAGATTCCCTTGAGTTCCAAGACAGTCTGAGCTATGTGGAGAGTTCTAGGGTAGCCCCGGCTACAGAGTAAGACTGTTTATAATTACAACAAGTTGTATGTGAAGAGAGAACGCAGACTTATTGTTACCAATGGGTCCACATTGTCACCTCCAGTTAGGATCAAACTAACCTTAGTAGTAAGTTTGATCCAAATAAGTCTTTTGCTTTTTATCTGACTTTTAGGTTAGTTTTGAGAACTATAACAATGTAAGTATTTCAGTAAATACAACTTGATGCATTTTCACCATGCAAAGGAGACACGAGTATATCTATACAAAACCAAAATGTACCTTCCAATCAAAAGAGGGTTCCTTCACAAAAACCTCCATGGTGTCAGTGAGCAGACCTGCACCCGAGCGGAAAGCTCTCAGTGCGTGCACCATAACTGTGCATACAAGGCCTGTTTCTTTCATTGGCAGCATGAGACTGACAAATTGGCGAGTTAGACGAAAAGGCATCAACTCAGGGATTGGAAGAAACTAAACAAGAGAAGAAAGTATATTTAGGTACATTGTGCTGGAAAGTTTTATGTCACAAGCTACAGTCATCTGGGAGGAGAAGAACTCAATTAAGACAATGTCTCCATAAGATAGGGCTGTAGTCAAATCTGTAAGGCATTTTCTTAATTAGTGACTGATGGGAAAGGGCCCAGCCCATTGTGGGTGGTGCCATCCCTATGATGTTGTCCTGAATTTTATAAGAGAGAGGGCTAAGCAAGTCACATGAGCCACACCAGTAAGCAGCACCCCTCCACGGCTTTTGCATCAGCTCCTCTCTCCAGGTTTCTGACCTGTTTTGAATTCCTGTCCTGACATTGTTCAGTGGTGGACTGTGATGTGGAAGTGTAAGCCAAATAAATCTTTTACTCTTCCACCATAGCAATAGTAACTCGAAAGTAAGACATACAAGAACTAGAATCCTCAAAATAACAGGCACAAATGCCACTAAATCAATCAATCAATCAATCAATCAATCAATCAATCAATCAATCAATCAGGCACAAATGCCAATCAATCAATCAATCAATCAATCAATCAATCAATAAATCAGGCACAAATGCCAACAAAGCACCCTATTTGCTTTTAGTGAAGCTATAAACTGCATCTTTTTGTTTTTAATGTTCACTTTGTACCAGCACAGGCTGGTTCTCTCCTACCTTGATGTCATTAGGCTTGCTGCCATACACTTTTACAAACTGAGCTGTCTCGCTAGTCCTGTGCTTTAAGCCAGGGTCTCACACTAAATGTCATGCTTGCCTTGAATTTGCAATAATCTTCCTGCCTCAGTCTCCCCTCTGCTGTGGTTATAGGCATAGCCATGCCTGGAAAACTCCACTTTTCTTAAAATCAGGTAATGAGATATGAATTCCTATACCCAAGAGTAACCAATTCAGCTTGCATTATCTTCTCAAAGCATAAACTTGTATGGAGAATCCAGAGCCCTGAGAGACTCAGAAGCATAACAGAAAAGGTTAATAGCAAAGAACAACTTAAATCACATTTTGTATAAGACACTCTAGTTAGGCTGGGTGTGGTGGTGCATGCCTTTTTTTTTTTTTCCTTTCAGAACTTTATTAGGTGGAGTTTGGGTGAGAGAAAACCCTGATAACCATTGTCCACTTGGTTCAGGACAACTGGTATAGAGGGGCCTTGGTTTGGAGACAGGCTTTCACTGAGATGGACACAGGTCTTTTATTTCTTTACAAGGGAGCTGACTGGCTGGACATCTCTGAGACCCAGTTCAGATTTTTTTTAATGGTTGATAAGAAAAGGCAAGTCCCTAGGGCAGAACCAGACCAAAAGCAAAAGCCCCTGCTCTGTGTGTAGGCAGACAGGTACCAGGCTTATGTTGGACAGAGGTCATCTCTGCTTTTCCCAGATTAAGATTTGTTGGAAAGGGGACCATGACAAATGACAAAAGGATGAGCTTCTCAAAAACAAATATGAAGTAATTACAGAGGGGGAAAATATAATGGTTCACAGGGAGTGAGATAAGTTGTGATTCTTCCTTGGTACTTGACCCCAGTCTCCAAACCACCAGTCCTTTAGTAGGACATCAAGCAGCTTACTGAGCTGGGTCCACATGGAAGACTGAGGCAAAAGAGTGGGGGTGGGGCCTACTTGGCTACAGTAAGGGTGTCCGGACTGGGAGAGCACACTTATATGCTACCCGTAGCCACAGACCAGCTCCCCCAGGCTTCTATCACAGTTACAATACATACATAAATACATACAGTGGAGGGTCTGGGAGCCAGGATTCCCACAGAGGTCTGAGTATTTAGGAGGCACAGATTTCTGTGAGTTCAAGGCCAGTCTGGTCTACAAAGCGAGTCCAGGACAGCCAGGGATAATACACACACACAAAAAAACCCCTGTCTCCAAAAACAAACAACACCCAACCAACCAATCAATCAATCAAACAAACAAAAACTCTAAAAGACACTCTAGTTACAGGTTTTCATAACATTGTAATATCTTCTTTTTTTCTTGGCTCTGATTACATGTCACTATGTTTCCTGTGGTCGTGTACAAGCCTAAAATAAGGGTGAGATTATTTCTTCAAGGAGTGTCAGATTTCAGGATCATGCCAAAGTCAATTTGACCCCTCATTCCTCCTTTAATTACTTTCTGGAGGTGTTATAAAGTCACATGATGTGATTACTAATCTTGGTTCTCAACTTGACCGAATCTGGAATCAACTAAAACCCAAGCTTCTGGGTGAACCTGTGAGTGGATTTCTTGATGGGATCATCTGTGGTGGGGAGATTCTCATTCTAAATCTGGGCCACACCTGGTGGTAGCCTATATAAAGGTCATGGAAAAAAGAAAACCTTTGCTTTTGCCTGTTTGCCCTAGGTCTCACTAACAAGTGAGACATTCCTCTGCTGGTGTTATAATCTACTTTTTTAGGATTCCAACACAGATTGAAGACTAGCAGCTGTCTAGGAATCTTCCAGGACTCTAGCACCTGACGGGGACTGCTGAGACATCCAGTCTCCAGGACTGAACCACTACTGTATTCTTGTCCTTTCTATCAGAAGACAGCCACTGTAAGACTAGCTGAACCATGGCCTAAAGCCACTCTAATAAATCCCATGTATATATTCATTCTATCAGTTCTCTTCCTTTAGAGAACCCTGACTAATGCATATTCCAACTTTAAATTGGGAATGAGCATTGATGACAAAATACCTGAGTAGCTGTTCCAAATGCATGTCCAAAGTCAATTCCAATCACGCTGCCTGAATCCATGGCCACCATGAAATTGCTCAGGTGTCTGTCTCCAACACCCAGGAGCCAGTGGCTGATACACAGCAGTGCGTGAGAGCTGGCAAAGTGGGAACGCAACACCAGGAAGGCTTCAGGGCTGGTGCTCATCTTTACAAAGGCTCGCCTAGGAGAGAGAGAAGTCACATAGTTTTTGCTATGCCACTAGGTTTGTGAAGTCACAAACATACTTACTTTAGGAGATCAGCAGGCACTTTATTTTCCCTTCTTCTAAAAGCCACTACTGTTTCTGTACAGTTAGCTCTCCTGTGATTTAAGAAAAACCTTTCATTAGAACAAATTTCTGATGATTTTAAAATTTAAAATTATTTATACTAAAATATAATATCAGCTGGGCATGGTGGCACACACTATTAGTCCCAAGTACTTAGAAGAGACAGGTGGATCTCTGTGAGTTCCAGGACAGCCAGAGATACATAGTGAGACCTTGTCTCAATTAAACAAAACAACAAACAAACAAGCAAACTTTCTCCAAAGAGAAAAATATAATATTAATCTCCAATAACTACATTTTGATGTAAATTTTGTTCTGGAGCAAAATTTATTCTTTCCTTTCTTCCGTCCCTTCCCAGTGCTGGAGACAGATGCCAGGGCCTCACATAAGCTAAGCCAGTGCTCTAACCACATCCTTAGCCAATCTGATGCAAATTTTTCAAGAATCAAAAGTATATACTTTTTAGAAGAACAAACAAAGGTAGTAAAAATCAAACTTACTTATACATTAGCTCGTAGGCTGCAGCACCATGTTTCCCTGACATTTTTATCAGCCAGTCTTTATAGTCATGAATTGGTGCTTTGGGATCACTAGCAAGTAGGAAAGAGGGAATTAGAATTAATGAGGTATTTTGCATGACAAAGAACATTGAAAATTTACTGAAAAGCAGTGAAGAATAAATACAACTTTTAATAGGCCATTATTCATTCTTAATGACTCCAAGAAAAACTCAAGCAACTACACTATGCAAAAATTCAGGCACAATACAGTCAGGTACAAAATGCTTCCTCTTCATACGGAGAAAAATAGGATGATAAACTAAACACAAAAACCTGTGACCTAGGCATGTCACCCTGAAAGGCAAACTGACAATGGTATCACTGCTGGTAGGCCTCATTTGACCCAAGTCAAATCTTTTACAAACCATTCACAGAATATCTGTTTTTTCTTACTTTTAGACTAGTTCCAGAAATTTATCATTTCCTGAATGTAGATACATATAAACCCATTTTAGGTAAGAAGAAGTATTTTCCTAATGTCAACAATGTCCACTGTGAATTTGAAAAACTTTCAGTAGCATTCAGCACCTGTGCAGGTGTGTTCACACTGTGGAGTGTTCACACTTGGCCACTTTCCATTTTGTGCAGAATGTCTTCCATACAGGATATTTGACTACTGTACATAGAAAACCTAATTATTAGCAAAATATAAAAGCCTAAATAGACATTGCATTTGTCATATGCAGTTAGGTATATCCTGAAAAGAAGTGGTTTAGGTGTGCCACTAAGTCTGTAAGAATGCTAAAGAACGGGAAAGTTCCTATTTTTTTTTTTACTTTATTTTTTTATTTCTTCAAGTTACATCTCAATCGCAATCCCCTCCATACTCCCCCCTCCAGTCCCATCCTCCCACTCTCTTCCGCCTCAACCCACCCAACCCCTTCCTTTTTTTTTTAAGTTTAAGGTATATTTCCGCCCCCCAACAGCTTCCCCTTTCAGTCCAAAAAATGGCTCTTTCTCTTATAATAATACATACAATGCAAAACAACAGAGGTAATTAGGCTACTGTTATGAGGGTTATATGGCTTAGCATACATTCCCAATGTCCAGTCCATATGTATCTGGCACCTGACTTTAACATTCTACTATCTAACCATCTCCATGAGTTTAAAGTTCTATATCCAACTCAGCTTTCATACTAACTTGCATCACAATTTTAAAAACATCTTCTTAGATCCATAACACTCTCTTGATTCCTAAACAACTCAAAATTTAATTATGAGACTCTAGCTATCTATTCTTCAACCACCTCAGAGACCTGAGAGGGATAAATATATATGATTATATAGCAAGTACAGGGCCTGCAGCTTCCAAAACTAAGAAATGACATACCAGTGGCTGCCTGGACAGTTCCCATTTTCTCTTCATACATTACAGCATCGATCTTCAGTCGTTTGGCCCCATTTCTCTGACAGACATTGATTGTAGAGCAGGGGTTATGAAGGACTTGCCTACCCTGTCTTGGCAGAGCTAGGCTGTCGACTTACCTGCTTCCAAGTTTTGTCCTTTTTGGACAGCATTCTGTCTACAGTTGGAGCAAGGGGTTTTTCCTGCCAAGAGATAGGCTTGCCACTAATTCAATCATCTCCCACTGGAGATTCTTCAATGCTCATCTTCTACTTGGAGTAGAATAGGGGGTGCTGTCAGGAGTTGACATGTCTCAATATCAAAAAAAAAAAAAATCCAAAGTTAAGAAAACATCTTTGAATGCCATATTCTGCAGATCTCTTGAGGTTTTTGAAGAGGCTCTATCTATCTCTTATATTAGGATAAGCAGATGTTGCTTGTCTCTTAGCAACTTGATTTCTGATTAGCTTAGAAAATAATTATAATAGACTGCCATAGTACCTAACACAATGACAAGCTTGCATGACTATTAGTTTGCATTTAATTATCCTAAACAATTTATGACAATTAGTAGCAGAAGGCCGAAACTTTACACTTCATTTTTTTTTCTTTACACCCTAACCCTTCCATCCCATTTCTCTGGAGTGGAGTGTCCCTATATAACAGTCCCTCATCTCAGTTCAGAGGGCGTATGAGGGCCAAGAGCCTCCTCATTCATTGGGGGGTCTATGAGGCAGTACCACCAGTGGAAAGTGTCTCAATGCCCAGGAAAGAGAACTAAAAAACAAATAAACAAATAAGCAGGCAAACAGATAAAAAAGAATGAAAAATAAAAAAATAAAAAGCCTATGTCAATGTTCCCTTTGGTGTGTTGGCTGCAGTACCGATATCCTCTACTATACAGCTAAAATCCTACTATAAGTGAATAGATGCCATATGCATCCTTCAGAGTCTGGGTTAGCTCACTCAGGATGAGCTTCTCTAGTTCCATCCATTTGGCTGCAAACTGCATGATTTCGTTGTTCCTGATAGCTGAATAATATTCCATTGTGTAGATGTAAGACAGTTTTTTAATCCACTCTTCGGTTGAGGGACATCTGGATTGTTTCCAGTTTCTAGCTATTACAAATAAGGCTGCTATGAACATATAGATGAGGAAACTTCTTTATGATTCCGTGAGGAGTCATTTGGGTGTATACCCAGAAGTGGTATGGCTGGGTCCTGAGGCAAAGCTATTCCAAGTTTTCCAAGATATCGCCATATTGATCTCCATAGTGGTTGCACAAGCCTGCACTCCCACCAGCAATGGATGAAGGTTCACCTTTCTCCACACTCTTGCCAGCATGTGCTGTCATTTGAGCTTTTGATCTTAGTCATTCTGACAGGTGTGAGATGGAATCTCAGAGTTGTCTTGAGTTGCATTTCTCTGATGATTAAGGATCTTCAGCATTTCTTCAGGTGTCTCTCAGCCACTAGGGCTTCCTCCTTTGTGAATTCTCTATTTAGCCCCGTCCCCCATTTTTTGATTGGATTATTTGGTTTCTTGGCATTTAATTTGTTGAGTTCTTTGTAGATTGTGGATATTAGCCCTCTGTCAGATATGGGGTTGGTGATTTTCTCCCAGTCTGTAGGCTGCCGTTGAATGACAGTGTCTTTTGCCTTACAGAAGCTTTTCAGTTTCATGAGGTCCCATTTATTGATTGTTGATCTCAGGTCCTGAGCTGTTGGTGTTCTGTTCAGGAAGTTGTCACCTGTGAAAGTGAGTTCGAGTGTTTTCCCCACTTTTTCTTCTAGTAGATTTCGTGTGACCGGACTTATGTTAAGGTCTTTGATCCACTTGGACTTAAGTTTTGTACAAGGTGATAAGTATGGGACTAATTTCATTCTTTTAAAAGTGGCCATCCAATTGGACCAGCATGATTTGTTGAAGATGCTGTCCTTCCATTGTGCCGTTTTAGCTTCTTTGTCAAAAATTAGGTGGCCCTAAGTGTGTGGGTCTATTTCTGGGTCTTCAATTTGATTCCATTGACCTACTGGTCTGTTTCTATACCAATACCATGCTGTTTTTACTACTATTGCTCTGTAGCACAGCTTGAAATCTGGGATGGTGATACCTCCAGATGTTTTTTTATTGTACAGGATTGATTTAGCTATTCTGGACTTTTTGTTGTTCCATATGAAATTGAGACTAGCTCTTTCCAAGTCTATAAAGAATTGTGTTGGTATTTTAATAGGAATTGCATTGAATCTATATATTGCTTTTGGTAGGATAGCCATTTTCATTATGTTGATTCTACCTATCAATGAACATGGGAGATCTTTCCATCTTCTAAAGGCCTCTTCCATTTCTTTCTTCAAGGGCTTGAAGTTCTAGTTGTACAGGTCATTTACTTGCTTGGTTAGAGTTACCCCCAGGTATTTTATGTTGTTTGTGTCTACTGGGAAGGGGGTTGTTTCCCTTATTTCTTTTTTAGCCCATTTGTTGCATAAAGAAGGGCTTCTGACTTTTTTGAATTAGTTTTGTATCCTGCCACATTGCTGAAGGTGTTTATCAGCTGTAAGAGCTCTCTGGTGGAATTTTTGGGGTCGCTTATGTATACTATCATATCATCTGCAAATAGGGATAATTTGACTTCTTCGTTTCCAATATTTATCCCCTTGATCTCCTTTAGTTGTCTTATTGCTCTAGCAAGAACTTCAAGTACTATATTGAAGAGATATGGTGAAAGTAGACATCTTTGTCTTGTCCCTGAGTTTAGAGGAAATGCTTCAAGCTTCTCTCCATTTAATTTGATGTTGGTCACTGGCTTGGTGTATGTTGCCTTTATTATTTCTAAGTATGGTCCTAGTATGCCCATTCTCTGCAGAACTTTTAGCATGAAGGGGTGTTGGATTTTGTCAAATGCTTTTTCTGCATCTAGTGAGATTATCATGTGGTTTTTTTCTTTCATCTTGTGTATATGGTGAATTATGTTGATAGACTTTCATACGTTGAACCATCCCTGCATTCCTTGGACGAAGCCTACATGATCATGGTGTATGATACTTTTGATTTATTCTTGAATTCGGTTTGCTAGTATTTTATTAAGTATTTTTGCATCTATGTTCATGAGGGAGATTGGTCTGAAGTTCTCTTTCTTTGTTGGGTCTTTGTGTGGTTTAGGAATCAGGATGACTGTGGCCTCATAGAATGAGTTTGGCAGTGTTCTTTCTGATTCTATTTGGTGAAAGAGTTTGAAGAGTGTTGGTGTTAACTCCTCTTTGAAGGTCTGGTAGAATTCCGTGCTAAAGCCATCTGGCCCTGGGTTTTTTTGGTTGGGAGATTTTTAATGACTGTTTCTATTTCCTTAGGGGTTATAGGGCTGTTTAGTCTGTCAATCTGATCTTGATTTAGCTTCGGTAGGTGGAATCTATCAAGAAAATTGTCCATTTCGCTTAAGTTTTCAAATACGGTGGAGTATAGATTTTTAAAGTAGGATCCAAATATTCTCTGGATTTCATCAATGTCTGCTGTTATTTTTCCCTTTTCATTTCTGATTTTGTTGATTTGGGTTTCTTTCCTTCTGCCTTATAGTTAATTTGGCTAAGGGTCTGTCTATTTTGTTGATGTTCTCAAAGAACCAACTCTTGGTTTCATTGATTCTTTGTATAGTTCTTTTTGTTTCTAAGTTGTTGATTTCAGCCCTAAGTTTGATGATCTCCTGCCTTCTGCTCCTCTTGGGAGTGTTTGCTTCTTTTTTTCCCAATTCATCCAGTTTAGCTGTTAATTCACTAATACGAGCTGTCACAATTTTCTTTTTGAAGGTACTTAGTGCTATGAACTTTCCTCATAGCACAGCTTTCATTGTGTCCCATAGGTTTGGGTATGTTGTGTCTTCATTTTTGTTGGATTTTAAGAAGTCTTTGATTTCCTTCTTTATTTCTTCCCTGACCCAGTGGCCATCTAGTAAAGAGTTGTTCAATTTCCATGTGTGTGTAGGCTTTCTGTTGATTCTTTTGCTGTTGAAATCTAGCTTTATTCCATGGTGGTCTGATAATATACAAGGGGTTACTTCAATTTTCTTGTATCTGTTGAGGCTATCTTTGTGTCCAAGTATATGGTCGATTTTGGAGAAGGTTCCATGAGGTGCTGAGAAGAAGGTGTATTCTTTTGTGTTTGGGTGAAACGTTCTGTAGATATCTGTTAGGTCCATTTGGTTCATGATCTCTGTGAGACTCATTATTTCTCTGTTTGGCTTCTGTCTTGATGATCTGTCCATAGTTGTGAGTTGGGTGTTGAAGTCTCCCACTACTAAAGTGTTTGGATCAATGTGCGATTTAAGTTTTAGAAGCGTTTCTTTTATAAATGTAGGTGCCTTTTTATTTGGGGCATAGATGTTCAATATTGAGATGTCCTCTTGATTAATATTTCCTTTAACGAGTATGTAATGCCCTTCTCTGTCTTTTTTTATTAACTTCAGTTGGAAGTCTATTTTGTTTGATATTAGGGTGGCTACTCCAGCTTGTTTCCTGGGTCCATTTGCTTGGAAAACCTTTTCCCAACCCTTTACTCTGAGATAGTGTCTGTCTTCAATAGTGAGATGTTTCTTGTATGCGGCAAAAAGATGGGTCTTGTTTACGGATCCAGTCTGTAAGTCTGTGTCTTTTTATTGGCAAGTTGAGTCTATTGATGTTGATGGATATTAGTGACCAGGGGTTGTTATTTCCCATTAGTTTGGTATAGGTGGTCGTCTTGTGCTTCTTTTTGTTTACTTGCTGTGGAGATTTCTATTTCCTCTGTTCTTGGGTGTAGTTATCTTCTCTGGGTTGGAATTTTCCTTCTAGGATCTTCTGTAGGGCTGGGTTTATGGGGAGATATTGTTTAAATTTGATTTTTTCATGGAATATCTTGTTTTCTCCTTCTATGTTGATAGAGAGTTTTGCTGGGTATAGTAGTCTGGCTGGGCACCTATGTTCTCTCAGGGCTTGTAGGACATCTGTCCAGGCCCTTCTAGCTTTTAAAGTTTCTGAGGAGAAGTCAGGTGTAATTCTGATGGGTCTGCCATTGTATGTGACTTGGCCTTTTTCTCTTACAGCTTTTAATATCTTTTCTTTGTTCTCTACATTTGGAGTTTCAATTATTATGTGGTGAGAGGAGTTTCTTTTCTGATCTAATCTGTTTGGTGTTCTGTAAGCCTCTTGGACTTTTACTGGCATCTCTTTCTTTAGGTTTGGTAAGTTTTCTTCTTATAATTTTGTTGAAAATATTTCCTGGACCTTGGAGTCGGGAGTCTCTTTCCTCTATGCCTATAATTCTTAGGTTCCGTCTTTTCATTGAGTCCATAATTTCTTGGATGTTGTGGGTGAGAGAATTTTTAGCTTTCTCATTTTCTTTGGATGTTGTACTGATTTCTTCCATCGAATCTTCCATGCCTGAGATCCTGTCTTCCATCTCTTGAATCCTATTTCTGGTACTCATATCCATAGTTCCTGTTCTCTTCCCTTGATTCTCCATTTCCACTTTTAACTCTGACTGTGTTTTCTTTATTGTTTCCATTTCAATTTTCATGTCTTGAATAGTTTTATTCGTTTTTGTACATTTCCTGCTCCAATTTGCTTGTCTTTGCCTGGAAGTCTTCCATTGCCCTCTCTTTTTCCTGTTCAAGTTTAGCCACCTTGTTTTGGAGTTCTCTAATAGTACTATCCATCGCTTTTGTTTGTGCAATTGTGGCTGCTTTGAATTCCTTCATAGATTTAAGTTCTTCTTGAACGGACTCTATCACTTTCCATAGTGTAGAATTGTCATCGTTTTCATGTGTTTCAGCTGTGGTGAGGTGGTGCCCGGGCTGGATGAAATAGCATTGTTTTCTTTTGTTGGAGTCATTCCACCCTGATTTTTTTTTTTTTCGGTCTGGGGCCTTTGGCCATTTGGAATTTCTTAGCTGTCTGCTCTTGTTTTCTTCTGGGCTTGGGTCCAAAGGGGGCGCTTTGGTGTAGCAGTCGAATTGCCTGACTCCACCCCTGTAAGGTGAGTTATTCAGCCCCGCCTCCTAGGTGGAGACCTAACTAATCCAGGGGGTGGAGCTGTATACACATCAGCTCTGGTTCCCCGCCGAAAGGGCCAGTACTAGCAAAAAGCCCGATAATAATAATTGTAAATACCTCACAGTTTGCCCAGGGTTGGATCCTGTGGTGGGTAAATCTGCCTTCACCCACTGTAGCCTTGCCGCTCCCACGGCCCCATGTGTGTGTGTATGGGGCCAGGTCTGGAAACCGGCAAGTGACGTCACGGTCGACCAAGTTCCCATATACCACAGTGGATGGCAATCTGCAGCCGGACGGGTACTCTGCAGCCGAGCCGCGCGCACTTCCACGAGTCCACAACCCTTCACGAGACAGCCTGATCGCCTGTGCAGGGCCTGGGGTGGCCCAGCAGGATGGAGAGTATCCCTGGGTGGAGTCCGAATCTATCCACGGGGTATTAGAGTGTATATTATCCAGCATGTCTCTCCTGGTGGGGGTTTCCTGATTCCCGGATTCAGCGGCTTCCGTGCGTGTCCGAGAGTGAGAGGGAGCGTCCTGCCCAGGGACTTTTAATTGTCCCTGGGTAGTTGGGTGAGACCCAGGGGGGTCGAGTCATTCAGAGTTGTTTGTATAGTGCCTTATAACACTTGCCGTTTTGTGACTGTTTTCCCCGAGATTAAAATGCGTCCGTGCGGGCCGCCGCCATCTTCGATCCCCCAGTTCCTACCTATTTTAAGGCAAGTTGCTTGGGATTTTCCTCTATGACCTGAGGCAAGGTAATCTGGGTGGCTACCCTGTAGAGAGCTGCGACGTGTCGCGCCTTAAAGATGGCGCTGGTCTCCGCCTTCCACCAGCCCGACAGTGAGTGCTCTCGGTGGTAAACAAGTCCATATTTGGCTAAGACTGCTGATCTGGCTTGCTTCCGCATACGTGGGCCTCTAAGATAGCACCACGTGGCTTTACTTGATTGGCTGTTCATTTAGTATTTAGCCTATGGGTTGGGTCTGCCCGGGCATTCGGAAGACTGTTTTCAAGGGACCTGAATAAAGTGCTTGAGAAGAGCTTTTGCGAGTTGCGTCGTTCTTGTTGGTCGAGAGGGACGCGACAAGTGGAAACCCGTACGGGGAATCCAGAAAAGACTCAGAACTCCTGCAGTCAGGGGCAACACGTTGGTAAGTTCCTGCGATAAATCAGGACAATAAAGTTTCACGGAGATAGCGAACACAAAGTAAAGATTCGCGGATAATAGCAAACATACGGTAAAGTTTCGCGGAGATAGTGAACATATGGTAAAGTTTCGCGGAGATAGCGAACAAAAGGTACAGTTTCGTGGGGAAGCTGCGAACCGAAAGTAAATTTTTAAACATGGGGTTGTCTGAGTCACACCCAATTTTTCTGGCTCTTCAGGAGCTACTTTTAGCTAGGAATTTGAAGATTAAGAAGTCTACCCTAGAAAGATTTTTGAATGAATGTGATTCCGTGGCTCCGTGGTTTGCGGTGTCTGGGAATCTTACGGTATCCTGCTGGGACAAATTAGGCAGGGACTTGGATTTTGCTTGGGAGCAAGGGACTCTGAAGCATGGAGTAAGACCGATTTGGAAAATGGTAAGGAGTTGTTTAGAAGATCAGAGATGTTGTAATGCAATCAAAGAGGGAGAGTCAGCCTTGGAACTGCTGCAAGGGGAAAGATCTGAGCAAGTAGACAGTGAAATGGAAAGTAACAAAGGCGAAAGATTTGAGCAGGCAGACAGTGAAAAGGGAGGCAAAAAGAAAGTTCCTCTCTATCCCGATCTTACAGATTTTAGAGATTTTGAGGACTCAGAGAGCACAGATTCTGAAGGAGAGCTACACGCTCTACTAGAACAGTTGGAGAGGACTGTTATTAGAAAAAAGGAAAAGAAAAGGGTAAAAGAAAAGGACATGTCGGCGGCAGTCAGTGTGGGTGGAGCCGTTGCTATAGCGCCTGACACGTCAGCAGCAGTCAGAGTGGGCGGAGTCGTTGCTACAGCGCCTTCAGCCATGCTGGCGGCAGCTGGTGTAAACAAAGCCGTTGGCATGGCACCTTCGACTCCTCCTCCATATCCAGAAGCCACTCAGATAGATCAGCCAGTTCAGTCCCTGAAAGTAGGGAGATCTTTCTGCCCGGGGATGTGGACACAAGTAAGAACAGAATTACAGTTTGCCTATCCGGTATACCAAGACCCACAAGGGAACAGGTACGAGGAACCGCTTGATTTTAAGGTGGTAAAATCTCTTGCAGAGTTGGTTCGTACCTATGGTACTACCGCTTCTTTTACAATGGCTCAAGTGGAAGCATTAAGCACACATTGTATGACTCCGAGTGATTGGAGTGGCCTGGTCCGCGCCTGCTTAAGTCCAGGGCAATACTTAGACTGGAAAGCTTTCTTGATTGAGTATGCCACTGAGCAAGCAGCCAATAATCAGAGAGATGGAAATCCAGCCTGGGATAGAGATATGCTGCTTGGGCAGGGGAGATTTGCCAACCAGCAGATAGGATATCCTATTCAGATTTATGAGCAAATAAACAAGATAGCTATCAAGGCTTGGAGATCTCTTCCTAATAAAGGGGAGGTGAGTGGGAACTTAACTAAGATTCTACAGGGCCCCATGGAGCCCTTTTCAGATTTTGTAGCACGAATGGTGGAAGCAGCGGGGAAGATTTTTGGTGACCTGGATGCTGCTTTGCCACTAATAAAACAGTTGGTCTATGAGCAATGTACTAAAGAATGTAGAGCCGCTATCACCCCTTATAAGAATAAAGGCCTAGAAGCCTGGATGAAAGTGTGTAGAGAACTTGGAGGGCCGTTAACTAATGCTGGTCTCGCTGCCGCAGTAATACAGTTGGCCAGAAAAGGTGGAGGAAGTTCAGGAGTTTGTTTTAAGTGTGGCAAGATGGGACACTTTAAAAGACAGTGCCCCAGGGGAAGGAGTACAGAAAGTACAGGAAGTGTACAACGCCCCAGGCGACCGGGGTTATGCCCAAAATGTAAAAAAGGGAACCATTGGGCTAATGAATGTCGTTCAGTGATAGACATCCATGGCCAGCCTTTAACTCAAGGTTATGGTGGCGCTCGTCCAAAAAACGGAGAGCAGGGCCCACGACCTCAGGGCCCACAAATATATGGGGCAGTAGAGAATCAGGACAAAGAACAGAATCAAGAGAGATGGACAACCCTCCGCCATCTGAGAGACCGCGGAGAGCCACTGCAGGCTCAGCAGGATTGGACCTCTGCTCCACCACCAGACTCGTATTAACACCCCAAATGGGGGTCCACTTAATTGAAACAGATTTTTTTTTTTTCGGTTTTTCGAGACAAGGTTTCTCTGTGTATCCTTGGCTGTCCTGGACTCACTTTGTAGACCAGGCTGGCCTCGAACTCACAAAGATCCGCCTGCCTCTGCCTCCCAAGTGCTGGGATTAAAGGCGTGCGCCACCACCGCCCGGCTTGAAACAGATTTTAAAGGACCCCTTGAACCTGGTACAGTTGGTTTGTTGTTGGGGAGGTCATCATCAGCCTTGAGAGGACTTATTGCGATCCTGGAGTTATAGATCCAGATTATACAGAAGTGGTTAAGATCATGGTAGCCTCCCCCCGTGGTATAACGGCTATCTCTCCTGGAGATAGAATTGCTCAATTGATCATGTTGCCGAGCTTACATGACCGCTATGCAGCAAGGGATCGAGAGAGAGGAAAAGATGGTTTTGGGTCCACGGCCACGGATCTGACTTTTCTCTCCTTGGATTTGGACCAACGCCCTGTCTTGGAGTTAAAAGTTGATGGTAAAAAGATCTTGGGCCTTTTGGATACTGGGGCTGATAGGAGTATCATAGCAAAGAAAGACTGGCCTTCAGGTTGGCCCGTACAAGCCTCTTCTCAAACACTTCAAGGCCTGGGTTATGCTAAGACTCCAGATATGAGTGCAAGATTATTAAAGTGGCAGGACCAAGAAAATCACTCAGGAGAAATGCAGCCATATGTACTTGAGCTCCCTATCTCCCTTTGGGGAAGAGACCTTTTAAAGGATATGGGATTTAAATTGAGTAATGACTATTCTGATTCAGCCCAACATATGATGCAAGATATGGGATATGCTCCAGGCTTTGGAATAGGAAAATATTTGCAGGGGCGGAAAAGTCCCATATCTATGCAGCAAAGACAAAAGAGACAGGGCCTGGGTTTTTCCTAGGGGCCACTGAGGAGGGCATTCCCATAACTTGGAAGACGGAGGATCCAGTATGGGTTCCTCAGTGGCCACTTTCCTCTGTAAAATTGAATGCAGCCAAAGATTTGGTGGATGAACAGATGTCTTTAAAGCATATAAAACCATCTGTATCTCCCTGGAATACACCTATCTTTGTTGTTAAAAAGAAATCTGGAAAATGGAGATTGTTGCATGATCTGCATGCCATAAATCAACAAATGCAGATCATGGGCCCAGTGCAACGCGGCTTGCCGCTTTTATCATCTTTGCCAGCCTCATGGCCCATTATAGTTATAGATATAAGAGATTGTTTTTTCTCCATCCCTTTGTGTGCCAAAGACAGTGAGAGATTTGCATTTACTGTTCCATCATGTAACCATGAGGAACCTGATCAGCGGTTTGAATGGGTTGTATTACCCCAGGGCATGGCAAACAGCCCCACTATGTGCCAACTGTATGTGGGGGAAGCCATTGCTCCCTTGAGAAAGAATTTTCCAGATCTGAGATGTGTTCATTATATGGATGATATCTTACTGGCAGCTAAGAGTGAACAAATGTTAGATCGGGCCTATGAAGAATTAGTTCAATTATTAAAAAAGAAAAGGTTGTTTATTGCTCCTGATAAGGTTCAAAGGAAAATGTAGTTGATTATTTAGGAGCGAAGGTTGGACCTGAAAAGATAATACCTCAAAAGATTGAGATAAGAAAAGATAATTTAAAGACTCTAAATGATTTTCAAAGGTTGTTAGGAGATATTAATTGGGTAAGAGGCTATTTGAAGCTACCAAATTATGAAATAAGACCCCTATATGATATTTTGAAAGGTGATTCAGCACTTAATTCTCCTAGGCAATTTACAGAAGAAGCAAGAAAAGCTTTATGTAAAGTGGAAGAAAGGTTGCAGAATGCCTTCCTAAAGAGATGGCAGGAAGGACAGCCCATTACATTGTGCATATTTGCCACTTATGGTCAACCTACAGGATTGTTATGGCAGGACGGACCATTATTATGGACCTATTCAAAGATTTCTCCGAAAAAATCCATAGAACATTATCCCACTGCACTTGCTGCTTTAGCCTTGAATGGTATCCAACCATGCTTGCAGTCTTTTGGAGTTGCTCCTGCCAGTATAATAGTGCCCTATTCCAGTTATCAAATTAAGATTTTGTGTGGCACTGTAGATGACTGGGCAATATTGCAATGTAGCTTTGAAGGAGTGATTGATAACCATTATCCTAAACATCCATTGCTATCATTTTTTAAGGAGCACCCAGTGATATTCCCTAAGGTTACTTCAGCAGTACCACTTCAAGGGTCACCAAATGTGTTTACTGATGGCTCAAAGACAGGCTGTGGAGCCTATTTGATAGAAAGACAAGAGCCCGTGTTATGTCAATTTCAACCGGGCTCCCCCCAAA
The DNA here is from genome assembly GCA_907164525.1 of Lophiomys imhausi. Lineage (NCBI taxonomy): Eukaryota > Metazoa > Chordata > Mammalia > Rodentia > Muridae > Lophiomys > Lophiomys imhausi. The sequence continues at coordinate 45,757 of CAJQZJ010027484.1, read as the reverse complement.
TAGTAGAGTTGAAAATAGTAATTGAGGTGTTTAAAAGATGTCAATTTGCATTCAATTTGATTTCAGATTCAGTTTATGTGGTCAACGCAGTGAAAGTATTAGAATTAGCAGGTCCTATTAAGAATAGTAGTACTGTATGTGCCTTATTACAAGAGTTACAAGTTTTAATCTGGCAGAGAAAAAGGTGTTTTTATATTCAACATATCAGAGCACATACAGGATTACCTGGACCATTAAGTGAGGGTAATGATAAAGTTGATCAATGGACCAGGATGGAATGCATTTTTTGGAGCTCATTCCTGGACCAAGCCAGACAGTTTCACCAATTATTTCATGGAAATGCAAAAACTCTACAGCAAAAATTCCATTTGTCTAGAGCAGATGCTAGACAAGTGGTTTTGGACTGTCCTCAGTGTGTGATTCATCATCATCCTCCCAGTGTGGGAGTGAACCCTAGAGGGTTGATGCCACTCAAAATCTGGCAAATGGACGTTACCCACATTTCAGAGTTTGGAACCTTAAAATATATTCATGTATCTGTGGATACCTGCTCAGGTATCATACATGCTACACCTATGAGTGGAGAAAAGGCTCGCAATATCATAGGACATTGCTTAGAAGCCTGGGCTGCATGGGGAAAACCACAGCAGCTGAAAACGGACAATGGACCAGCCTATACGGCACAGTCCTTTGTCTCCTTCTGCAACCAGAGGGAGGTACAGCTTAATCACGGATTACCATACAATCCTCAAGGACAAGGAATTGTGGAGCATGCTCATCGCACCTTGAAAGAATGCTTGCAAAAACAAAAAGGCGGAATAGGCCAAGGCCGTACCCCCAAGGAGAGAATATCTTTAGCCTTATTTACTTTAAATTTTTTCAATTTGGATGCTCAAGGCCGCTCAGCAGCGGACAGACATCAGGATTCCCATGGTTCACCTAAAAGTATGGTGAAGTGGAAGGACATTCTGACAGGCTCTTGGCGGGGGCCTGACCCCGTGCTAACATGGGCGAGAGGGTCTGTTTGTGTTTTTCCTCAGGATCAACAAGATCCAGTGTGGGTGCCTGAATGCCTTGTGAGGAAGATTCGTCATGAAGACCTTCCTAAGGATCCTGGTGTTAGTAGCAGTGAGTATGTCAGGAATGACCGAGCCGAGATGGGGGATCCTGTCGATATTCCCAAAGCCGATGCCGGTCAGACATGATGCAACTGTGTTTCCACGCTTATTTAGCAGTAATAGAAGCTTAGGCTTACCCTACCTTCCCTTTGATGATCAGAGAAGCCCTATAGAGGGTAATAGAAATGTCAGCTTGAAGGGTAGTTTGTGCTTTTTAATGAGCTTCAATAGGTCAGATGATACAAAATGCATTAAATTGTCTCAGCAGTCAGCAGATTTTTTACCACAACTGAGGTTTGGGGGTAGGAGTGGTGGTTTGTTTTCAGGCAATGGTTCTCGCCTTGAAGGATGGTGGCCCACACGAGTCTCTGACCGGGACCCCCCCCAGACAGCCACGCTGGGCACCTTTTTGTAAAGGATCCACAGGAGAGGTAGGACCTTTTCCCTGGACTGGATGTCAAGAGCGCAGAGCAGTTTGGGTTCAACAAGATTATTTTTCCTTTAGCCCCATGATTAGTAATATAGTGAATAAGTCTTGTACAGGAATGCTTGATATATCTATTAGGGATCCTCAGCAGACTGCCACCAATCCTTTTGATTTGTGGCTTTTGTGTGGAGTAAATGGAAGTTGCATGGACTTGGGACCTGTCATTATGCTTGGGGGAGGAATTTATCAAAGAGGTAATTTTTCCCTAGGGTCCGCTACCAAATTGGATTTTTCTAGCGGTAGTGGCTCTGGTACTTGGAATTCTTTGTTTCATTCTTACCGCAACAAGACTTTTTTAGCTTCGCCAGTATGTCTCTGGCCTCCTTTTCTGTGGATTGTAAGTAATGGGAGTGCATCCTTGGGTGAAGAAAAGTTAGTATGCACTCCGGGCACATGTTTTTATGCCCTATGCTGGAATGCCACAGCCTTTCCTGTGGCTGTGGTGACTAGAATGCCTCGATATGTACCAGTTCCTGTAGAGGCCCCAATACCATGATGCTGTTCAGGTTTAAAAGAGATTTTGGCATCACTGCAGCTATTGTTACTGCTATCACTATTGCTGCTGTGGGAGCTACTGCCTCAGCTATTGCCTTGTCTAGTTCTATACAGACTGCCAATGCCCTGAATAACATCTCAGCCACTGTGGCACAGGCATTGGATACTCAGACCTCTATGAATTCTCATCTCAAAGGAGGTCTTATGATAGTTAATCAACGCATAGATTTAATACAAGAACAGATTGATTCTCTTTGGCAACTAGCACAATTGGGGTGTGAGTGGAAAATGCAAGGTTTGTGTGTTACTTCCGTGCAATCAAAATTTTACAAAGGCTGCTAATTTGTCTAGACAATTGTCAAAGTTCCTCTTACAGGACTGGTCGGCTGAGTTTGAAAATTTGATGAGAGAGCTGAGAGCAACAATTGTCCACATCAACTCCACTCGGGTGGATCTGAGCCTGGCTACTGGCTTGACTTCCTGGATACAGACGGCTATGGATCATCTTAAGGAGTGGGCGGGCGTAGGCTCTTTGGCTATACTGATGATACTAGCCTGTCTGGTTTGCCTATGGTGCATCTACAAAATGAGAGCCACACAAAAGCGTAATGCAGCCATGATTATACAAGCCCTTGTCGCCATTGAGGCGGGCCAGTCCCCTCAGGCATGGCTTGCTGCCGTGAAGTAAATCTTCACTAAGCATAGTCCCTGCCCACTGAGGTATTCGTTCCACGGATATTAGGGTCTGGCAAGTCAATGACGGAGTAGACGGGTAAGTCTCAGCCACCTAAGACAGGGCAGTCCCGAGTGGGGAGGCTGACCCAGAGATGGGTAAGAGTTTGAGCACCGCCCTCCTACAGGCTCAGGCCCACCGTGAGATCCCCAGATAGGGGGATTACGAAACCTTTCCAGGGACTTCTACCAACTTTAGAAAAAATAAAAAAGGAGGAACTGTAGAGAGCTGCGACGTGCCGCGCCTTAAAGATGGCGCTGGTCTCCGCCTTCCACCAGCCCGACGGTGAGTGCTCTCGGTGGTAAACAAGTCCATATTTGGCTAAGACCGCTGATCTGGCTTGCTTCCGCATACGTGGGCCTCTAAGATAGCACCACGTGGCTTTACTTGATTGGCTGTTCATTTAGTATTTAGCCTGTGGGTTGGGTCTGCCCGGGCATTCGGAAGACTGTTTTCAAGGGACCTGAATAAACTGCTTGAGAAGAGCTTTTGCGAGTTGCGTCGTTCTTGCTGGTCAAGAGGGACGCGAGACTACCCCACTATAAAGGTGAAATGGTTTGGCCCCTACTGACTTGATTTGGAACCCCACCATGACAGTAACATGGTTTAGCCTGCCAAGCATGTAGGGGAGGACTTAGAGAGTTCTTTTATAGCAATTGGACCTTTGATACCTCTCTCTCTTTTTTGACTTAGAAAAGCCCTCAAGAGCTCCAGGTAAGAGATAGGGCTTCTCTCCCTGTGCTTGGAGGAACAAAAGAGAAGCAGGACACAGTTAAAACAGAATTCTAGGAAAGAGAGCTAGGAGCTCTCATGGGTTTGGAGGAGCTCAAGGGAAAGGGAGACTAGCTAGGTAAAAGGACACAGATAGAGTTTACTTGTAGAATCAGGCTTGTAAATAGATAATTTGTACATAGTTAAGAAAATTAAGTTACCTCACTGAGCTAGTAGGTTTTTTCTTTTTTACCTCAGTTTACATCTCCTGTGCTTTTATTGGTACAAATATTAGATTAATATAAAAGGACAAATATTACATGTCTTCCTAATGAGCTTTCAGATGTCAAAACAAACAATTACAAGTGGAGGGGCAGGTTGGGAGTATGCATCTGTGATTCCAATTCTGGTACTGAGGACCATGAGTCCAGTACTAACATGGACTACACAGGGACATTCAAACAGGCAGATCTCTGCATTTCTAGGCCACCCAAGGTGATATGGGAGACACTACCTGTTATAAGCCACTTTCTCTTCTTGTGACATACTACTCAAAAGAAGGTCCTTCAAGGTCATAGTATTCTCAATCCATTCAATTAATCCTAATCTGAAAAATAAAATGTTTACAAATAAGTGCAAACACATCCCAATTGTTTCTTCATCAGAAAAAAAAATATTCTAAAGAATCAAAGCAAAACGATTTGTTCCCATCCAGTCTATAGTTCCTCCCTGTGTAATTCTAGCTGATTTCTGCCCATGGGATGCTTCAAGTACCCACAAACCCACTTTAGGGCTCAGCCAAGGTGAGATATATGCCCCCTGCCCATATAAAAAGGTTCACTCAGGCAGCACCTGGAGGTCATGGGAATGACACGGTAAGTCTTTAACTGCATGTTTCTCTGACTGCAGGCAGCGTCCTGAGAGAGGATAGCATTCATGATCTCAAAGAGCTGCTCCATGCGCTGATCCTGACGGAGGTCCTCACCACCTTTTACCAGGAAGGGGTACTCCTTTTCATCATGGCCTCGAATAATGATGCGTTTAGGTTTCCTCAAGGAGAACATTACTTTTACCTTTAAACATTAAGAGACTTGTTATTGCTGGTTTTTTTTTTTTTGTTGTTGTTGTTTTGTTTTTCGAGACAGGGTTTCTCTGTGTAACAGCCTGGCTGTCCTGGACTCGCTTTGTAGACCAGGATGGCCTCGAACTCACAGAGATCCACCTGCCTCTGCCTCCCGAGTGCTGGGATTAAAGGCATGCACCACCATGCCCGGCCTTGACATTATAATTTGCTTACAACATTTCTTCCTCTTCTCCTTCCAAATCCTCCCATATACCTCTCTCCACTCCTTCAAATTCATGGCTTGTTTTCATCAATTGTTATTACATGCATATATGTATTTGTCTATAATATATATTTCTAAACATAACATAATAAGTCCACATAATTGTTACTTGCATGTATATTTTCATGGCTGATCATTTGGCACTTAACTTACAATACTTTTTTGTTGTTGTTGGTTTTTTTTGAGACAGGGTTTCTCTGTATAACAGCTCTGGCAGTCCTGGACTTGCTTTGTAGACCAGGCTGGCCTCAAACTCATAGAGATCCACCTGCCTCTGTCTCCCAAGTGCTGGGATTAAAGACGTGCACCACCAATACTCTTAAATACAATTGATTCTGAAACATTATCTTTAGGAATTTGGTCAATATTATAATTTAGGAATAATATGCTAGTGATAATTTTATCAGTATATGTCACAGAGACAAGGATGAAAAACACAACTTACCCGCTCATCAAATCCAGAGACCTGCACATGATATTCGGGTAATGGTTTGCTCTTGCCATCATACTGGCCTAAAACAAATACAGAGCCTCACTTAGAAACAGTGTATGATAAAACCTACATGTTTTAAAATTTACATATTTGTTAATCTAATAAAAATGGTTATGTAACATGGTACTTATTACTTTTTAAATTCAAAGTTTTCATTTATAGAAATCAGTCATAGCCAGGTGTAGTGGTGCATTCCTTTAATCCCAGCACTGAGGAGGAAGAGGCAGGTGGGTCTCTGTAAGTTCAGGTCAGCCTGGTCTACAGAGTGAGATCCTGTCTAAAAAAGAAAAACAAGAAAAAGGAAAAAAAAAACCTAATTTTTCTGAAAATGATGAGTGCAATTGTACAGTTGTCAATACAAGTAAAGAGACTGTGCCTCCAAAAAGGTTTCTGCTTGCTCAGAGTGGAAAATCAATCACTAGATTAAAACATTCCTTTCTAGAGAAAATAGACATGGGATGGAAAGAAATTTATTCTGACAGTCTATTGCATGTGTCCACCTTCAGTGTCACAGTCTGTTTTCCTGTTGCTGTTCTCTGTTTAGGAACAGCTGTTGCCTTATAGGAAGTGACCTCTCTACATTTATATTTATTTCTGAAGAAAAGCTATTCAGGAGCAAAATAGGAGTCAATGATTTGGAGTTACTTATAAGGACTAAATGGAAATCTGAACACTTGCCATAATAAAAAATATAATAAAGAGTACTAATCCATAGTAATGACAGGCTTTCCTAATAATGAACATAGTTGGGGTAGGACACTGGAGAGAAGCCTCAGCACTTAGGAGCATTTGCTGTTCTTCCAGAGAACCTGAGTTTGGTTCCCAGCACTCATGACAGTTGACTAACAACCACTTATAACTACAGGTCCAGGGATACAACAACCTCTTCTGGTCTGTGGGCACTTGCACACAACCAAAAATAAATACATCTTAAAAACAAAACAAGCAAATATCCAGATGCGCTGGGGAGATGACCCAGTGGGTAAATGTGCTACCATCACAAGCACTAGTTCAACCTGCCAGAACTGAAGCAAAAACCTGGTATGATAGCTAGAGTTATCTGTGGTCCTACTTAGTGCTCTCAGGAGAGCTGGAAGCCAGAGACAGAAGAAAGCACAGGTGCATACAGGCCAGACAGTCTGCTGCATGACAAAGGAAAACCAAGGTGTGTCCTGTCTCTCAAGCAAGGTGGAAAGCAAAGACAAATATCTGGGGTTGTTCTCAGACCTCCATATGCATATTATACATAATACATGCACCCCTGTATTCACACATGTATGCACATGTGCATTTGCATGCACACACACATAAACACAGAGAGTCAAGATCCCAATGTCATTACTTAGAAAACACAAACTCCTGATGCTATGTTATTCTCCTTAAGAAGTGTTATTGTATAATACTTACTGTTATAAGAGAAGGAACCATCTGTTGGACTGAAAGGGGAAACTTCTGGGGGGAAGAGGGTGGAAGGGCAGGATAGGAAGGGGGAATAGGGAGGGGTTTGTGACTGAGATGTAACTTGAAGAAAAAAAAAAGTATTTAAAAAAAACTGTAAAATAACTTAGAAATAATAAAATTGTAACAAAAAAAAAAAAAAAGAAGTGTTCTTGTCACTACTGCATGTTAACTCACCAGGAATCTCCAGTTCAAACTGCATTTTGAACTCACTCATCCAGGGGGAATACTCTTTCAGGTTCCCAGGTGGATTTAAGTCTTTTCTCATCCTTCCAAGAAGTGAGTCAGTGAGACTACAAAAGTCACTGACCTTCATTGTAGGCAGATTAGAACCACCATTCCCAAAGCTTTTGTCAAATTCTTTCCCAAAGTTCTGAAAATTAAAATTTTAACCATAAAGATTAATGTTTCCTTTGTGTATTAGAAAAAGCTCTAAGCTTATGAGTATTTCAAAACTCTAAAACATCTTGAATGTCCCTTTTGTCTGTGTCTCATTTTCCATTAGACAGGTCATTATTAGAATGACTCCTGTGCAGTGCATGGTGATGGACGCCTTTAATCCCAGCACTCAGGAGGCAAAAGTAGGCAGATCTCTGTGAGTTCAAGGCCAGCCTGGTCTACAAAGGGAGTTCATTCAGGACAGCCAGGGCTGTTACACAGAGAAACACTGCCTTGAACCCCCCCCCCAAAAAAAAAAAACCTCCTAATTACAAATTCTAAAAGAGCTTCAAAAACAACAAAGGGCTGGATGTCTGGAGGCAGAGGCAGGTGAATCTCTGTGAGTTCAAGGATAGCTTAGCCAACATAGTGAGTTCTTGTCCCCCAAAACAAAACAAAAATGCTAAGATCATCTAACTTCTTTGTACACTCTGCCTACTTATATTCCTGCTTCATTTTATGTAGAAAGAAAGACATGAATAATTAGGAAAAAAGTTAAAAACAAAATGAAGGGAACAATGAAATAAAAACAAATAGTTCATAATTCTTCCTATGAACTAAAGAGAAAAGTAAAAGAATGATACTGGTAAGAGTCTACTGAGACAGTGCTTTAGATCAGTATAAACATTATATGATCAATAATTATAAAAGCAATTATATACCTCAGAATACATTAGTTCTTTTAAAAAATATTTATTTGAATGAAAATCTTGAAATCAAATAAAAAATAAAGCAAGGCTGGGCATGTTGGCACATGCCTTTTATCTGAGCACTTGGGAGGCAGCGGCAAGTGGATCTCTGTGAGTTTGAGGCCAGCTTGGTCTATAAAGCGAGTCCAGGACAGCCAGGGCTCTGGACTGTTACCAGAGAAATCCTGTCTCGAAAAACCAAAAGCAAAACTGCATACTGTCAAAATTCAGCAGACCATCTTTTTTGTTTTGAGACAGTCTTGTGCAGCTCAGGCTAACCTTGAATTTCTGCTTCTCCTGTCCCCACCTCCCAAGTGCTATATAATGGATTACTCTTTTTTTTTGCTGGGGGGGGGGGGATCAAATTGGAACATTTGATAGTTTCTTCTAAGAAAATGGGCACATAACGATATTTTTGCCTTTGACTTGGAAATAGATTAAAAGAACCACACACACACAGGAGTTTCTAGCTTAGTAAATGTATATAAACAAATTCTTAGTGAAGGACGAGTGTAGCTGTGCAACAACAGTGATGTGCACTGATATACTTTTAAGGCAGGCTTATTGGATCCACTATGCGGGGAAAGGATTTAAATACAAAGGAGCTATGTATTTAAGGAGATTGCACACAGTTGCTCCAAGTAAGGCCATTCTCACTCAGTTTAAAGATAAGATACTCACTAGGGTAGGACAGGCTAGAGCAAGGAACCATGGAAATGAAGCCCTTTCACAGAGATGCTGTAGTGCAAGGAATTCTGGGTCTAGTTCTCTCACAGCCTGGCACACAAACAACATCTAGTTCATTGCTTGTGTTCATAAACACGATCCCACTAAATGATGCCAGGGGGGCTCACCTGACACTATCTAGTGAGTTCACATGATAATGGCAGATGCAGGCTCTGACGACAGATGTCTACCCATGTTTAAGCTATAGGGAGACTTGCATGCTTCTACAGCTCTACCTTTAATCCAAAGTACACTAGGTGTAACCCACAAAAGCAACCTCTACTCAACCAAAGTTATTTTAGTTACCTAGTTTAAGATGACTGTTTCACACCTGGGATTATGTTTAGATGGACAAAAACAAAAACAAAAGCCTCAAAAAACAAAACCAAACCTCAAAATCCCTGTATATAAGTCAAAATCAGGAAAGCACTGGCTAAAGAGAAAAGTTGCTTTCTGTTCTTGAGTATGTCCTACAAGAATTGAAGATACCTTCTTACAAAAGCTGTCAGACCTGCAGAACAGCACTATTCACAAGAAGAGCAAGAATGTGTACTATCTGATGAAAGGATCAATAGAGGGTGAACACAAAGATCAACTTAGTAATAAGGAATGAATATAAAAACATGCAAAGTGAAAGGTCTAGAAGGAGCCATTCCTTAAAGATAGAAACTATTGTGGTGGTTACCAAGTGCTGGCAGGAGCAGGAAATGAAGAGTAATTGCAATTAGGCATAGGGTTGGCTGCTTTCTATGGTGATAAACATGTTCTAAAATTTATGTGGCGATGACTTTAAACTTCTATAACTATGCTAAAAGCTACTGTACTGTATATATTAAATGGATGAACTGTGAGAAAACATAACTTATATCCTGACATAACTACAGTGTTGACAGTGGGCTGGGGAACTGCCCACAGAAGAGCCAGACTTGTTTATAATCTTTAGTGTGTTGAGGGTGAAAGGATGAAGTTAGCTTGGTGGAACAGAGATAGGAAGGAATAAGCTTGTGTAGGGAAGGCATACATGAGGGGTGAAGAGCATTCTGGCTGACTGGTGGACCAGTGAGAGGTGAGGGCTAAGGAGAAAGGATGCTGATGGTGAGTATCCACACCAGAAAGAAAAGTTGCCACAGGGGTCCACTGAAAGCATCCCTACATGCACTTCTTGGTGGGGACCAGCCTAGGTCCTTCCCACCAACCTTCTCAGCTTTCCCTTCTAACTCATCACCATTCCTTTGTGACAGCTGCCCATCAATAACTATTGTTTATTAATAACTCTCAATATTAATGTCTCAATTCTCCAATAAAAGGACAAACACACTGGATTAGAAAACAGGATCCATTTTTCTTTTTTTTTTTTTTTTTGGTTTTTCGAGACAGGGTTTCTCTGTGTAGCCCTGGCTGTACTGGACTCACTTTGTAGACCAGGCTGGCCTCGAACTCGTAAAGATCCTCCTGCCTCTGCCTCCCAAGTGCTGGGATTAAAGGCGTGCGCCACCACTGCCCGGCTAGGATCCATTTTTCTAATGCATCCAAGAAATATCTCAACATCACCTCAGAGTAAAAGGATGGAAAAATATATTCCAATCAAATGGACCCCCAAAAGAAAGCAAATGTAGGTAGTCATTATAATATCTGACAAAATAAACTTCAAACCAAACACTAACTAGTACAGGAAAGGATACTACAAAACTAAAGGAAAAATCCACCAAAAAGATATTGCAATTCTAAACATCTTAGTTAGGATTTCTATTGCAGTGACAAAATACCATGACCAAAAAACAAGTTGGGGAGGAAAGGATTTAGTCTCTATTTCTCTCTCCCTTTTTCTCCTCTCTCTGCTTCCTGCTTCCTTTCCCTACTCCTCTCTCTCTCTCTCTCTGCATGTGCATACTGTTTCTCTTCCCCTCTCGTATCCAATAAACCTACCTTTTATATAACTTAAACAAACAAACAAACAAACAAACAAACAAAAAGACGGCTAACCAAGGAAAGCCCAGGGCCAGATGTGTAGAATTCTAGTAGACCTTCAAAGAAGAGCTAACACTAATACTCCTCAAATTATGCCAAAAAATAACACCAAAGAAAAGATTTCTTAGTTCTTTAATGAAGCCACTATTTCTTGATACAAAACTACATAAACACCCAACAACAACAACAAATAAATTATATACACCAATGTTCCTCAGGAACATAGCTGCAAAATTTCTCAATAATAAAAAAATCAATAAAATAATTACAAACAAAATTTAGGAACATATCAAAGAGATTATTTACCATGATCAGATTTGTATCATCCCCAGAGATGCAGGGACGGTTCATCATATGTAAATCAATAAACTCCGTCTACCACAAAAAGGCATGAGATAAAAACCACATGATCATCCACTTAGATATGGAAAAGGCCTTTCACAAAATCCAACACCCTTCATTATAAAAGTCCTGAGAGAATGGGATAACGAGGGACATACCTCAACATAATAAAGGCAGTTTACAGCAAGCCCATAGCCAACAACAACCTAAATGGAGAGAAACCTGAAGAGTTTCTACTAATATCAGGAACAAGGGAATATTGTCTACTCTCTCCAAATCTATTCAACTTTAAGTCTTAGCTCAGTGGTACTCAACATTCCTAATGCTGTGACCCTTTAATACAGTTCCTCATGTCATGGTGACACACAATCATAAAATTATTTTCATTGCCACTTCAAAACCATTATTTAATTTGGCCACTGTTAATTAATCATAATGTAAATATCTGTATTTTCTGGTGGTCTTAGTTGAGCCCTATGAGGTCATTTAACCCACAAAGTGGGGCAATAACATAAGTGAAGGATAAAGGGATAAAAACAAAAATGTCAGAAGTCAAAATATCTTCATTTGCAGATGATATGATTTTACACATAAAAGGATATAAAAACTCCACCAGGAAACTTCTATAACTGATCAGCACTTTCAGCAAAGTGTCAGGATGGAGAATTAACACAGAAAACTCAACAGCTTTCCTGACACAAATGACAAATGGGCTGAGGAAGGAATCAGAGAAACAGCACCTTTCACAACAGACTCAAACATTGTTAATATTTTGGTGAGGGAGGGCAAGTGAAAGACTAGTATAATAAAAACTTTACAACAGTGAAGAAAGAAATTGAAGAAGATATCAGAAGGTAGAAAGACGTCTAATTCTCATGGATCAGTAGGAATAATATAGTGAAAGTGGCCATCCTACCAAAAACAATCTACAGATTTTACCAATCCCCCAAAACCTTGGAATTTACCAATTTCTTCAGAGAAATTGAAAACACAATCTTGAACTTCACAGGGAAACACAAAAATCCCAGGTTAACTAAAACAACCCTGAGTAATAAAAGGACTGCTGGAGGTCTCTCTATCCCAGCTGTATTACAGATGCAGCACAACAGACACACTGATCAATGGAAATGAACTGAAGACCCAAACACAAGTCTATACCTATGGACACCTGATTTTTGATGAAGAAGCCAAAAATACATGCTGGAGGAAAGACAGCATCTTCAACAAATGGTGCTGGTCAAACTGGATGGTTACATGTAGAAGCATGAAAATAGAGTCATACCTATCACCCTTCACAAAACTCAACTCCTAGTGGCTCGACTGACAGAAGTGAAAGCAGGGACTAGGCTTGAACTCACTGGCACAGGTAAATACTTTCTGAACAGGACACTAATAGCATTGGCACTAAGACCAACAATTAATAAATGGAACCCATGAAGCTTAAAAGCTTCTGTACAGCAAAGGACACCATCACAGAAGCAAATCAATGCCTATAAAATGGGAAAATATTTTCATGAATTATTTGCATCTGATAGAGAAATAAATGATTGTAAAAATGGGGTACAGAACTTAGCAGAGAGAGATCTCAAAAGATGAACACAAATGACCAAGAAACACTTAAAGGAATGTTCAACATCCTTAGTAATAAGAGAAATGCAAATTAAAACTACTTTCATATTTCATCTTATGAAGAGAATACTAATTTATTGCTGGTGGGAGAGTAAACTTGGAAAAGCCACTATTGAAATCAGTGTGATGATTCTTTAGGAAACTGGGAATAGATCTACCTCAAGATCTAGCTATAGTAAACACTCTTGGATATACACCCAAAGGATTCTATATCCTACTACAGAGATAATTGCTCATCCATGTTTATTGCTACTCTATTCATATTACCCAGAAATTGGAAACAGCCTAAATGCCCATAAACTCATGAATGGATAATGAAAATGTGGTACATTATACACAATGAAATATTATTATTCAGTTGTAAAGAAACATGAAATTATGAGATTTATACTTAAATAGAGCTAGAAAAAAAATCATCTTGAAGTGAGGTAATCCAAATCCCAAAAGACAAATACTATGTTTTCTCTTATATGTAGATGTTAGCTTTATTTTGTTGTTGTTATGTTTTTTGAGACAACTTTTTTCTGTAAACAATCCCTGGCTCTCCTGGACTCACTTTGTAGACCAGTCTGGCTTCCAACTCACAGAGATCTGCCTGCCTCTGCGTCCCAAGTGCTGGGATTAAAGGCGTGTGTCACTACGCCTGGCTAGATATTAGCGTTTAAGCTTTTGATAGACATGCTACAATCCATATAACCACAGAAGTTAGGCACCTATCTAATACTATAGGATTCAGTGAGTGGGGTTGGACCTCCCAAAGAAGGAAAAATAGAATATACTATTGTGGAAGGACAAAGGGGAAACTAGAATAGAGGGATTAAATTGGGAGAAAAAATAGAAGGATAAGGAGGGAAGAGCCAGCTAACACTAGGCCATTTGAAAAAATATGAAATCCTATTATTGTAGAAATAATACTTATGTGAAAGATATCTAAATGGAGTCTCCAAATAAAAGGAGGGACAATGTCAACTATATATGTTATGTCAACTATATATGTTATGCCACTGAGTGAAACCTCCAGTGCCATGAATGGGTTGCATTTTGTCAAGTTATTGACTAAAGTGGCCCCATGGAAACCCCCAAACATCAGAGGGAATAGCTTTTACTCTCCACAAACTGGTTAAGCTCTATTGCTAAAGACACACTTTCTTATGCTATTGAACACAGAGAAGTCAAGTAGGTGCCTAACTAAAAGCTTTACCCTATTGATTAGTGTTCATGGTATTAGAAGGTACTTTGCACACTACCAAAGGAGAAAGGTTTTTTGAGACAAGTTTTCTCTGTGTAGCCCTGGCTACACTTTGTAGACCAGGCTGGCTTCGAACTCACAAAGATCTGGCTGCCTCTGCCTCCCAAGTGCTGGGATTAAAGGCGTGCGCTACCACTAGCTGGCCCAAAGGAGAAAGTTAATCATCAATATCAACCAGCTATAAACCCTGTGACCCACAATGGTGACATGTCTGCAAGATATACTGTGTAATAGTGGCACAAATGTTATGAGAGTAAGTAAGCACTTTTTGACTGGATTTAAAGACCAACCTTACATGACATTACTAAAATCGCCAAGCACTTGAGACTAAATAGTTCAGGGGCTAGGGGAAAACCCACTATTCTGCCAAAGGAACACAGCAATAAAATACTCCTAATACATAAAGACCAGTGCCTCACTCAACTCACATCAGAGAAGCTCCTCTTCTTATCCTAGTAGATGGGAATTAACACAGAGACTGTCAGCTAGACAGTGTGCAGAGAGGGACAGACTTTGAAGCACTCAGTCCTAAATGTGTTCAACAAATCCCTTTCTACAAGGCTCATGGTGGAACAGGAAGTGGAAAGGTTTTAAGAGCCAGAGTTGATGGATGACTCCAAGGAAATAGTGTCTTCCAGACACAACAGGGGTGATGTGTGTATGAACTCAGAGACTGTGTAGTACCACGTACAAGACTCACACAGTTTCAAGCCAGACAGAGTTCCAGCACTGAGAAGGGGAAGTGGAAGCTATTTGCAATTGACACCTGCTTGCCAAAAAAAAAAAAAAAAAAAAAAAAAATGTGTTTTCTCCAACTGTCTCAGTGGGTATACTAACCACACTTCAGGGCAGGCCCCATGCCAAGAACTATATGTCTAATAGAAAATGAACTCAATGGTATTTATGTAGACTTTATTTTGTTTTATTTTGGTATTTTTGCTTATTGTTTTTCTGCTTATTTGATTTTTGTTTCTCTGTGTATGTGTGTGTGTAAGAGAGAGAAAAAGAACATTAAGTTCAATGTGTAGGGAGATGGGGGGATCTTGTAAGAATTGAGGGAAGGGAAAATACGATCAAAATATGTTATATGTAAAATTTTTTCAAAATTAAAAAAATATGCTCCTCACTTCATGACTTTTTCCAATACTAGAATAACTAAAAAATCTCTCCCTTGTTACACTTGTCTGAAATACAACTTTTTATAAGCAGTGTGAGTCACGCAATCCCTCTGACCATGAGTACTGGGTATGTACTATTTCTAAGTACCCAAATTGGTGCCCTAAACCACATGTTTCAGAACACTTATCATCTTATATAAAACAGAAATACTTTCTCAATCCAATATCTAAATCATCCCGAGAATTAAAAATACTGAAACTGAACTACATACAATCTTCAGATATCAGAATCTAAGTATGAAGAGAACATAGTAGAACCCCAAAGTTTTGCCCAGTTGCCACCACTGAATGGAAACATTGGAGCACCATATCTTACAGAAAGCACCAGATCCAAAGCAAGCTCATCAACAATAGAAAATAGTCAGGAAGCAATCTACTGTGAATGCTGTGCTCCCACCAAGGCCATGGTGCCAGCCATACCTGTATGAACCTCCGTCTAAAGGGGCCCAAGCCTGGAGCCCAAAGGTCACCCAAGGCAGCATACATCCTTTCATACAGCTTTTCAATATTGTTTTTATTCACAGGACTCTTTTCGAGTTCATCTTTTGTCTCAGTAACCCAGTCCTGTGCCGAAAGAGAGAGAAAATGATCAAGAAAGAAGCTAGACTATACACAAATGCCATCCACATTCATTTTTATTGTCAAAAGCTGTCTTCTTACCTTAAAGAGCAGATCAGGATTGGAGAGCTGATCTAGGGCGTTAATAAAAGCTTGAACCACTCCTTTTTTATCAAGTTTACTTTTTATCCTATAAAAAAATTACCAGGTTTAGGCCAGGCATGGTGGCACACATCTTAAATCCCAGTACTCAGAGGCAGAGGCAGATGGGTCTCTGTGAA
Source organism: Lophiomys imhausi (assembly GCA_907164525.1). Lineage (NCBI taxonomy): Eukaryota > Metazoa > Chordata > Mammalia > Rodentia > Muridae > Lophiomys > Lophiomys imhausi. Next base: position 29,858 of record CAJQZJ010027484.1, on the reverse strand, counting down.
TCCAAGGCCAGTCTGGTCTACACAGTGAGTTCCAGGACAGCCAGGGCTACATGCAGAGACCCTGTCTCAAAACACCACCACCAACAACGATACCATGTTTTGGTAGCTAAACATTTTCTAATGACCAGGGCCTATTTTCATATATTTGAAATATAGATTTATAACATGCTTTCTCTATATATGTTTACTATGATTATACATACAAACTCATTACACACACACACACACACACACACACACACACACACACACACACACACACACACACAC
>CAJQZJ010027484.1:0-22849 GCA_907164525.1 Lophiomys imhausi | reverse complement strand
GCAAACACTGACCTTCGGCCTGGGCACTCATGCAAATGCGCAAACACAATGAGAATACAGATCTTGCTACATACAGCAGCAGAGTACCAGTTAGTCCTTTCTAAACTCCTACTGTCAAGTTAAAGCTTGGGTCTATTTTCTAGTTATAAATCTGTAAAAATATGAATGAACCTTTCTTTTATAGATGGAACCTTCCCTATGCAGATAGGGCCCACAGGATAGGGGCGTGGTCGGCATGTATACATCCAAGTGACTTATGGAACAAGGGTATGGAGGCTGCTGGCTGGTGTATGTGTATACATGAACTTCTCAGTTCCCACTTAGAGAGCCCTAGGCTAAATAAAAACTAAGCAAAAGATACCAGCAGATGTTACAGACTATAGAATTCCATAGGAAGTCCCTGTCTTGGCTCCATAAATATTCTTACATGATTGATTGATTTGGTTCTTGTTCAGATATAGTGTTCTTACTATACCCACAAAGGAAAATAGGTAAATGTGGTAGTACACAGCTGTGATCCTGAGATGCAGGAGGAAATAGAAGGATCACATCAAGTTGCAAACAGGGCAGAAGGTGAGGAATGATATCTGAGATTGTCCCCCTGACTTCCAAAGGCACACACACAAAGGTAGGGAAAAAAAGCCAGAACTTGTATATAACACACACTGAGTCCGGATATAGGTGGAAATGTGTTTTTAATTCCTGAAAAGCTCTCTTCCGCTCTCAAGGTTACCAACCTCCTTTGTCATTATATTTAAGGTCTTCTCTGAATGCTGCTCTATTATCTGAAGTAATCTAGGAAACTTCAGCCTGGCTTCTGAGGAGTTTAACTTTAATGCTTTCAACATGTTCTCCACCACAAGTGCTGGGTATGCTTCCAATTCTACAGAGTCAAAGAGAGCAAGAGGAAAGCAATAGTTAGCACATAAATGTGACAAATGATTAATTTCCCTTTTTGGCTTCTTTTTTTAAGTCTATCACTGTGCCCTCTCCAGGGCTTTCTTTCAGCCAAGAAATGTCATACACGCTTGTCTAATAGTCCAGGAAGCAGTTTTCATCCTGTAGTGACAGCACACATTGGATTGGATGAAGCTCCCAATTTTATTCTCAGAGCAAAAGGCAAGTAAAATAAGTTTCATGAAGCAAATAAGCCATGCAGTGGCTCATACTCGCAATGGTAGCACCTGGGAGGCGGAGCAGAATGGCAAGTTCAAGGCCAGCCTGTGCTATATAGTGAAACATCATTAGCCTAATGGTGGAATTCTTGACTAGCATTATCAAGGCTGGTTAAAACCTCAGAATTGGGGCTGGAGAGATGGCTTAACAGTTAAGAGCACTGTTTGCTCTTCCAGAAGTCTGTTGTGGAGTTCAATTCCCAGCAACCACATGGTGGCTCACAACCATCTATACTGGAATCTGATGCCCCCTTTTGGTATGAAGGTATACAGAAAGGGTTTTCATCTATGTAAAATAAATAAATAAATCTTAAAAAAAAACTCAGAATTGCCAATAAATAAACATATTCTATTTAAATGAAGGAGTGTTGTTTGGAGATACTCCTATTTCTAAAGATAAAAACGAAGTAAAATATTTGTCATTTGAAAAAAAAAAAACACATGAGATCAAAAGCATCTATATGTTTTCCAAGCTTGCATATACAACACTAACCTGTACTTGTCTTCTGTGATGCGCTGGATGTACTCTCTTCTACCTTTCGGAGCTGTTGGTCACAGAAACTTACCAGTGTCATATAAGCACAGGCCTGCTTAGCCGCAGCCTCACGGCCCCAGCAGGAAAGCTGGGTTTCATCTTCAGCTGAATGCACGGCCTTGGAGAGGTGATGGAATACTGTCTGGTACAGACCTGAGACTACCTGGAATCCAGAAGATGCATGACCAGATCAACAGCACTGCAAACACACTGACAAGTTAGGTGGGGTGTGTGCAGTCCCAGCTGAGGCAAGGGGATCCCTGGGCCTAAGAGTTCGATGTCACCATAGTCAACAGTGAGACTCCTTTAAATAAAATAAACAAATAATACCAAAAGCTATGTTAACTGTGGTGTGTGTATGTGTGTGTGTCCACGTGCACCCCAAATGCAAGGCAGTAAGCAATCCCAGTAAAATCTGGAACACACAACAACCAGACAAACTAACGAGAACATGCCAGTCTCTCAATGAGTCGCACAGAGCTGGGCCAGTCTAAGGCACCGTGAACTCCATGTAATTCACACAAAAGGTCAAAAGCTGGTGCTGTATGCTCATGTCCTGCAAAGACGCCAGTGACACTAAAAAGGGAGCAAACAGGACCATGTGACTGCCCTGTGGCAGGGCAGAAGATAAAGATGAGGCTATTAAAATTCCAAAATTACCTGAAAACCAAAACAATAAAACCACCTGCACCACTGCCCCACAAACTAAGTGAAGCAACCCTGAATACAAAAGGGGGAAAGGCTGTTTTATCATACAAGCTGGTGAGAAACCATCGCAATGGAAACTAGTGATGAAATTTCATACGCAAAGTTCATTTTAAAGATATGTATTACTGAGTTGGGCATGTAAACCCAGTATTCAGGATGCAGAGGTAGAAGGATTGTTCTAAGTTTGAAGCCGACCTGGTCTATACAATCAGCTCCAGGACAGCCAGGGCTACACAGCAGGGAAAAAGAACAAAACAACAACAAAAACTCTATATTATTCAGGAGGCTAGGATGCAGTTTAGTTGGTAGAGTGTTTGCTTAATTTACATGAAGCCATGAGTTCAGTTTACAAAGCCACATAAACTGGGTATGGTGGCACACATCTAGCACATGGGAGGTATAGAAAGTTCAAATTCATCCTTGGTTAGAAAGCAAGTTTAGAGAATGCCTGGGATACATAAGACACTGGCTCAAAAAAACAAATCAAAAACAAAACAAAAACAAAAAAGAAGGTATAATTCAAATAAAAAAATAGGGACTATGTGGACTGTTCAATTTTCCACATAAGAAACTTGAAATAGTAGTTGTCAAATCATTTCATTTCATTGTGTTTTTGAGACCAGGTCTCCCTCTGTAGCTCACACTGTACATGGTGGCACCTCCCGAAGGCTAGGCTTACATCTGTCAGCCACTACACCTTTACTTTGTCCTGAGGGCAGCACACAGCACAAGAACTGCCCCTCTTGCGTTCTCCTTACCCTCTCTGTGCTTTCTGAATTAGATCCAGAAAGTGCCAAGATTGATTTGGCCTTGCTTTCCTCCAGGTCAGACAGGCAGGATGGCTCCCTGCTGAGAGCATCAGCCATGATCCTGCAAGTTGTGCCCAAGAGAATGTTCTGGTCACAAGAGGCCTGAATGTTTTTATTTAAATAGCTTGAAATATTGTTTTCATCTGTTGGATTAAAAAAAAAAGATTTTTTTTAAATAAGAAATTCATTCAGTAAGTTATTTTCTATTAAGAGATTAACTAAAATAAATCTTAGAAGTACAAGAACCTGGTCTCAGTTTCTGATGAAAGAATTTCTTAAACTCACTGATTAACAGAAAATGTTTTTTGTTAAAAGTAAACATTGAGATTCAGAGTTAAGGCTTAAAAATAGGAATAAACTATTTATTCTGGTATCATCCATCACATCTTATCAAATTCCTAGTTTTGTCTGTTGAAAAGAAGAGAAAATGGTTCTTATTAAACAAGGATTCTAGTTCTGCTTCTTATCACATGGTGCGGGGCTAGGAACTCCAGGCTGGAGCACCCAGCTGTACTTAGAAAGCTTAGCAGCTCATGCCCTGTTTGTGCCAGTCTGGTTCCCCACACAGATCACTGCCATTAGCTTGCTCAGCTCATACAGCTCTGTGTCTGTGCTCTGACTGCAGGACTGTTAGTATTATGGATATTCAATATTATTACTATTTACTGGGGGCAAAGCCACACCCTTAACCATGCCAGCCAATTGTACTCATAATGTTAATATCAGCACAATGATCCAAGAAGCTCTAGGACCATTTTCACCTTCCCCATTACTCTCTGCATTAGGTTCTTTTGTTTTTGTCTTTGTTTGTTTTATTTGTTTTTTTTTTTTTGAGACAGTATCCCTATATAGCACTGACTGGTTTTGAAATTGTGGCAATTACCCTGCCTTGGCCTCCTCAGTGCTGAATTACAGGTGTGTGCTACCACATGTGGATGCTTTCTGTCCCTAGGGTTAAATGGACAAAGCAGGCCTTCTCTTGGATCCTTTTACAGAGCCTGTGACAGTGCTCCATCTTGTGGCAGAGTTCCACTGTGCACCCTGAGGTGAATGGCAGCAGGGTGTCAGATCCAACACATGTCCAAGAAAGCTTTTCTCCTCTTGTACTCAGATACTAAAAACTAAGTTAAATATCAAAGAAGAAAACTTTAATTTCCACTTTCTTTTTGGTTTTTTGAGACAGGGTTTCTCAGTATAGTTCTGGTTGTCCTGGACTCACTCTGTAGACTAGGCTGGCCTTGAACTCACAGAGATCTGCCTGCCTCTGCCTCCCGAGTGCTAGGATTAAAGGCGTGCACTACCACGCCCAGCTCCACTTTATTTTCAAGGTAAATATAACTCTGGATGTTGTACTGTATCAGTGCACGAAACTCCCTAGGTCTGGATGATCTGCTCTCCTCCTAAGGAAACGATGTCACTCTGTGGCATTCTTTACTGTTGTCTGTAATATGCTTAAGGCAGATTTAAACTCTAAGATGAAGTAGCATAAAGAATAGCTTCTGAAGACAATATAAAATAGCATTCTCAAATCTATGCAGACAATAGGAGGCTAATTACCAAGCAGTGTGATGGTTTTGAGCATGGTGAGGACTTGTTCCCTAGGGCTCTGGGTGTGGCTCCGGCAGTGGTTCAGCTGGCAGTAACTCTGCATCCACTGCATTCTCCAAGTCTCTCTTGTTTTTGACTCTTTATGCAACTCTTTCAGGAGTTTCATGGCGAGTGAGAAATTACTCTACACAAATAGGAGAAAAAGAAAGAGTTTTAAGACATCTCATTATGTAGCCAGAGGGGCTCAAGCTTGTGCTTCTAGGAACTCTGCTGCAGACAGCATTAGAGATATGACCTGTGTCTAAGAAAATTAGACTTTTAAGACTTTTGCTGTCATCTCCTTTCTTTAAGGCTGCCATATTACTGTTCCCTTTCTGTTACATGGGATGTATATATCAGGTGTGAAAATGTAAAATACTGTCCACATCTGATCACTACAGAAAATTACTTTTAAAACGTTTTTAGCTGGCTTGTTTCCCTTGTGTTCAGGTCACAATATACTCTTGAGGAGTCACATTCATTTCCTTAGCTTTATATTAAATATATATATATATGTATATATATATATATATATATATATATATATATATATATATATATATATATATATATATATATTCTATGTGCATGCATATGTGCATAAAGGTTTCAGGTCAACCTTACATGTAATTTTTCAGGTGCCATTCACCTTGATTTTTGATACAGGGTCTCTTACTGGCCTGGAGCTTACAGAGTAGGCTAGGCTGGCTGGCCAATGAACCCTAGAGATCTTGTCTCTACCTTCCTAGAACTGGGATTTAGTACACATGGGTTCAGGAGATGAAACCTGTGCTTATACAGCAAGCACTTCATGAACTGTGTATGCTGTACATTTAAAGAATGTTTCAGCATTTCTTTTTACCATATTTAAAAATATTTACAGTATTTACACCAAACATCTAAATTCAAAACATTTTTTAGCATCCCAAAGAGAAATTTTTTGCTTCTCAGTGGTCATTACTTAAGTTTCCCTAGTGAGGGGTGGACAGAATGTATTTTCTGTCTCTTTAAGCCCTATTCTGGATATTTCAAAACAATGGTATTAGAAAATAATTCATTTCTTTCACTCAATGTTTCCAGGCTCATCTATGTTGTAATGTGCCAGCACTTCATTCTTCATGGCCAAGTAATGATCTATAGCACAAACAGTATTTTCTTAACATATGTACATATAGATGGCTATTTGCATTGTTTCTATCTTTCTAGGTAACTTGAATGCTGTGAAAAACTGTTTACACATTTTTATGTGAACTTTTCTATCTCCTTTCTCTTGGGTATGTCTAGGAATGGAAGTTCTTGAGCACATGACAACTCGGAAATTGCTAAACTGCCCTATTTTACAGGAGACACAGCAATTCACATTCCCAACAGCAATGTACATTTTTCTGTATTCCCTACCCCTTCCTCAAGCAATGATTCTTTGGTGCCAGCCACCCTGTGTTGTAGACTGGTATCTCACTGTTGTGGTGACTAATGATATCAAGAACTTTTAAAAATGTGTTTATTGTCCATTTGCATATCTTCTTTGAAGAAATGTCTCAAACATTTAAAAAATTATTTTAGCTTTATTCATGTATCTTTCTATGTGTATGTGCATTTGCCCATGGAGGCTAGAAAAGAGCATTACATATCCTGGAGCTGGAATTATATGTAGTACTGAGCTGTCTAATGGGGCATTGGGAATTTCTGCAAAAAGAATGCTGGTACTCTCGCATGCTGAGCCATCTCTCCAGTTCCATTCCTTTTTCATTTGTTTTTGAGGAAGCCTCAACTTAATTATTTTCCTGGTTTCATGTCACTCGTGCTGGGAATACACGTGCCAGCATGCCTGATTTGGAGAAATGTCTACCCAAATTTTTGCCCATTTTAAAACTGGTGGAGACCATTACAAAAAACTATAATCAATCAAAATGCCAAGCTGTAAACCAAATCCAATGGATACATCTATAATGAAAATCCTGTACCTAAGGTTCAGGGGATCGTTGAGAAAGAAGGGGCAGAAAGACTGTAAGATCTGGAGAAACAGAGTTTGCTCTGAGATCATATCTCTTAGGAATGTCAGAAGCTACACCCATAGTCTCTCAACATGAATGCCTACATCTGAACTGAACAAGAACAAGAACAGACATGCTAATACAGATTGGGGAAAGCCAAGGAGGCCTCAACCCTATACAAAGAGAGAAACAGTCTCCCCCACAGAGGAGCACACCAATTGCTTATCCAACACCAAATGGTCAGCCCTGACAATATACAGACTGAACAGGTTGTATTATGCATTTAGGAATGTGTGCATGTATATATGTATGCACATATACATATGTGTGCAACAATAATTAATGAAAAAAGAAGTCACAGATTTGAAAAAGAGCAAGGAGGGGCATATGGGAGGGTTTGGAGGTAGGAGAAGAGGAAAATGATATAATCATATTATAATCACAAAAAAGAATAATTAAAAAACAAAAAAGGACTTTTTTTTAAACCCCAGTACCAGGAAGAAGAAACTCCCTTTCAAATGGTTGATCAAGCTAGTCCAAGTAACTGGCAAAGCAATATAGACTATTTATATAGCCCTTGGTTGCCACTCAGCAGTTGAAGCTAGCCTCTATTGCTGAAGACATTGAACACTTAGGACACTCAGAAGATTTGAGCTGATCTGACCTGAAAGTCTCCTTCCTGCAGTTTAGCTTCCATGGTAGTTTAAAATACTATGCAAACTGCTACAGGAGGGAAACACTAGTCCTATCCACACCTATGAGCCACAGTGACCAGCATGGCAAGGAATCTGAAAAGGTGCAGTAAGTGGTACTCAAATGTTGGTGGTAACCAATAACTGTTTAATCGGTCTGAAGGTCCACTTAACAGGAAGGAAACCATGCCTGGTATTGGAAACCTTGACAATTTCCCCCGTTAATGAGGCCAGGTATGGAGAAAAGAATCTACTGCCACTTTGCTACATGAGCATAATTCCTTACCACATTCAAAATCTTATCTTTATACCCACAAATAATGTATATCTAACCCTCATCAAAGAAGCTTCTCTTTACAGAAAATGGAGACCATCACAGAAAACTACAATTGGATATAATTCAGAGGTCAATGGATGGTGGAGAGTCCAGCACCAATTAATACATATATATCATAAATCTTACATGGTTAAGGGAACATTCCTGAAGAAGGGACATAGAAATTATTGAGCCAGAATATCAGAAGTTTGCTGTGAAACAGTCTCTTCTAGAAATGGCTGTATAAGCATGACCAGAACAATGTCAATGTCAACAGACATACTAACATGGAAGGGAGGTAATATCATGAGCTCCACCCTCAGTCAAAAACTAAAGACAACTAATATTTTGGGAAAAGAGTACTTGAGAGGGGCTGGAGGGAGAAAAGGGAAGGGGGAAATGATATATTCCTATTTTAATTAAAAATATATTTTAAATATTGTTTCATTTTGTTTTTTTAAATCCTGTGTAGTTATAAAGCGTTGTATCTCTCTCATTCAAATAGGATCTCAGGTAATCCCTATTGGTAGTTGAGGGTAACACTGAACTTCTTTCTGGTCCTGCCTCCGTCAGAGTGTTGGGATTGCACCATGCCAAATATTATGCAGTTCTGGGGCTTCGTGCATGATAGGCAAGCATGCTATTTGAACTACATCCTCAGCTTACATTGAGGCAGAGATCTTTCTGTATTGACCTGGCTGATATTAGACTCAGGACTGTCCTGCCTCAGCCTCCATTGCTGGGATTACAGGTCTCAGCTACAATTCCTGTCTATGAAACATTCTTCATATACAGGGAATACTGTACCTTTATGAGATATACAATCTCCAAACTTTCTGTTATACTGCATGTACTACCTCTCCACTTTATTAAGCACATATTTTGAGGTACAAAAAGTTTTAAAGTTTGACAAAACAAAATTTATGTTTATTTAGTTGAAAGTCTCTTTTCCTTTCCCTCTGTTGTCTACATCTTTTTAATGTAATTAGTGTGCATGATATCCAAACTCCTCAGGTACCATATCCAGCCTCCATGCTCACCTGTGTGGGTCATGATTCACCCTAACCTTGTCATCAAGAGGCTCCAGCATCTCTGCTCAGAGCAGGCTCTGCAATTCAAATGTCTCTTTGGCAAGTGTCCCCTGTCCATGTGTTCATAGCACTGGGGTGCCACTCTTCTTCACCTGCCTGTTTTGTTAGAATGGAGCTAGTCTTTTCCTTCCAAGTGAGGAACTCACCTTTTACCCAGAACATCACCTCCCACACCACACTAAATCCTTAAATGAAAGTGAATCCTGTTGTGGCCTTTAGTTCCCAAGTAGACATAATTTCCTTTTTCTGTTCCCAAGAATGAAGTGTCACAGTCCTTTAGTTCTTATCACCAATGCCATAATTGTTCATCATCTGTTGGCTCTACAAAGCACTTTCTGGTATATAATGAAGGGCTTGGCAATTAAAAGAATCAAAACTCAAATTGTGCATTTACTGCAAAATAATGAAGGTTTCCTGTGATCCTTAGATCTGCACTGTTATTTTTCCCTCTATCCCTACTATTGGTATTGCGAGCCATCATTTCCATGCAAAGATATTGTCTAAAAATGCTAAGGAAAAGTGAGTATCACAAGAGAGTTCCAGTTATTTCAGTTTCTCACAAGATCTCTCTCTTTTTTTAAACATTTATTTATTTCTTCAAGTTACATCTCAATCATAGCCCCCTCTCTCCTTCCCCTTCGGATCCTACCCTCCTACCCTCTTGCCCCTCACCCTCCTATCTGCTTTTTTTTAAGTTTACGGTATATCTTTTCCCCTCAACAGCCCCTATTTTAGTCCAATAAAAAGCTCTTTTTCTTGTAACTATAAATACAATACAAAACAATAATAGGCCACAATTATGATAATTATAAGGTATAACGTACATTCCCAATGTCTAGTCCATACTTATTTGGCAACTGATATTAATATTCTATTATCTATCTATCTCAAAGAGTTTAAAGTTCTATACCTAACTCAGCTTCCAACCTAACTTGCATTACCAACTTAAAAACATCTTCTTAGACCTAGAACATCCTTTCAATTCCTAAACAAGTTAAAATTTAACTCTCACAAGATCTCTTTAATGGTGTACTCATTCTCTGCTTCCTCCTTCCTGTCTTGTCATACTCCACCCCAAGCAAGGTGTTAGAATATGCTAGAAAGGCTGGGCAGCAGTAGGAGGTGTTCACTGTCAGTCCCTTGAGGACTAGCATTCTGGCCTTCTCCATATCACATGCAGCTTAGTTAAAGTTTGGATATGCCTCTCCTGAGGCAGTCAGAGTCAAGCATGAAGACAACGATGGAGCCTTTTTGAAAGAAGGTGTTTGAAGTGCTGTAGGAGTACAGTGACATGTCTGAAGCCATTTCCAACTACTAGGGCAACCCTGCCACTGCCGGGAATACTATGTACAAGTGCACATAAAAGCAATGCAGGACAGAGAGCCAAGGGAGAGGTGCAGACCACTGTACAAAGTACTTGAAAAATGCCCAATGCCAGTCTTTCAGAGGTCCTTAATTACTGTGACTGATTAATTTCTTTTATTCTTTGATAATATACCCCAAAGAAAAGAATTTAAGCATTTAAACTGATAAAATAAAATGGAATTAATTATTTCTACTAGACTACAGGTTATAAAGGTTTCAAACAGTAGTCAACAAATGGTATTAAAATAAAAAACTGAATATATTAAAATATAATTTATATTTTAATAAATATATAATTTTCAAGCAAATGAAAGACAACTAAAACTAGACCTTAGAAATCTGTAGCCATCAAGAACTCATTTTTAGGAATGATATAAATTTGGCATTACATTTATTTGTCTCCTCCCCCAAGACAGGGTTTGTCTTTATAATAGCCTTGGCTGCCTTGGACTAGCGTTGTAGCTCAGGCTGATCTTGAATTCAGAGATCAGTCTGGCTCTGCCTCCCAAGTGCTGAGATTAAAGGCATGTGTCACCACAACTGGCTTGTTTTTTAAATAATAGAAAATAAATATTTAAAAATAATAAGCAGGCTTGTAATACACACTTGAGGTTTTGTGGATAATTTAGAGTAAGTGTTTCTTAAAACTTATTTATTTTCAAACTGTTGGATATGGAACCCAGGACCTTGGCAGGTAAGAGTTCTACCATGGAGCTACATCTTAGCTTCCAAAATTACTTCCTTATAAAGAGAATAAGTAGATCAAGTAACTATTTTTAAGGTTCATCCTTTAGAGGAAAGTTAAGAAAAGAGTTAGTCCAGGAAGTCTGAAAGAAGCCACAGAGGAGCACAGATGGGCGTGTACCTGCTTCCGTGCGCTGTCCACCATCTTCATTCTCATGGTGAACCTGCAGCTCTGGATCATGGGACGGACATCTTCCTTTGGCTCATACTCTTCCCTCCTGTCAATGGACTCCTCATCCTCATCCTCATTCATACTGGTGTCACCCGAAGAAGCAGTCAGTCTCTCCTCTATTTTACTGAGAAAAAAGCAGCTGTATAAAACAATAAAAAATGAGCTTCAATGTCAGAGTCATGAAAGCTACCTTGCTGTCTGGGAAGAGACTGTACAGCATCATCATACCACAGAGCTGGACAGGTACTAAAGTTTCACTTTTATTACAGTATAAATATATACTGAAGGATTATATTTCTCTGCATTTAATAAATGTACTCTTGAAAGATTACCAAAAATATTTCGACAGATTTTTTTTCTAGATTTCATTTAGTACCTCCATTTCCATAAAACAAAGCACTAAATTTAAATGTTTCTCTCTAAAGGAATGGGCAGTACACTGTATCTTAGATCAGAAGCCATTTATGTCATTGTATCTTTAATCTAAGGTCCTATTCCCAGAGACAAAAATGTAAAGTAACAAAGAGGTTATAAACAATTGCTGATGAGTCTGGATATAGTGGTACATATCTGTAATCTCAGGAGGAAAGAGAGGCAGGAGAATCAGCACAAGTCTGAGGCTAGCCTGGATCACGCAGTGAGTGCTCGGTCACTGTGGACTGCACAGTGAGTGCTCATGAAATTCTGCTTGAAAAATTAAAAAGTAGATCTGTTCCAAGTTTGATTTCCCTGCACATGCGGCCTGTATCCTTGATTATTCTCCATCCTCAGGGATTTATTTTTAATACTCAAGTAGAAAGAATCATTTTTATAATTGGGAGATTTAAAATTTTAGTTTTAGGACAGAGGCTCAATATGTAGCCCTGGCTGGTCTTGAACTTGATATGTAGACTAGACTGGAATCAAAATTATAAAGATCTTATTGCTTCTGCCTCCGGAGTGTTGGGATTATAGGTGTGAGCTACCATGTACATAAATTGTAATTTATATACCATTTCATACAAATACACATAAATTAAAATTAGATGTAATCTACATATACATACATTATAATCTATAATTTATGATAATGTAAATGTCATGTAAATAATATATGATTTTGTGATGTATTTTACATTACTATCAGTAGCACTGGCAACAGCTGTAATATACAAAGCTTATTTATCAACAATCAAGTAGCTTCCAGTTATTCATCTAATTTTTTTCTTTCTCTTCCTTCTTCATTTTTGTGGGACTTGGGGTCTTGCTATATTCAGATTGGTCTCAACTTGTAGGCTCAAGCAATCCTTCCACTTCAACTGCTTAAATACCTGGGACTATCAGCATGTACCAGTACACCAGCTTTCTCTAATTATCTTAGAGACATTATGCTCAGACAAACTAGTATGTCTCTTATCTACCTATAATTTCCTTCCTTTTCTGGAAACCTCCAAGGCACCAGACTTTCCTGCCATGGATCTGTTTCTATTCTTATCCCATTACTCAGTACTCCTGGCTCAAAGCCAGCTAGCTCATCCTGTCCCTCTTCCCCCAAAGCTACTACTGTTTTTAATCTTTCACTGTTTTAAATCAATTATAGATATAAGCAACAAGTGTTACAAAGTGGGCACTTGATCACAGATCAGATAAGGAGGCATATGCACATGTGAGATGGGCTCTCCTAAGGAGAAATTAATCCAATTTCAGGCATCAGAAGGGATAGAAGTGGAAATGGAGTTTAACCACATTAGGGAGGACAGAGCAGGAAAGAGAACTGCCTTTCCCAGAAGTAACAGCTTGGACCCTAGGATGACAGTATGAGTCCCTGACAGTCTACCTCTATGTTTTCTCGAAATGTGTAAAATGCAAAATAAAATTCCCTAGGATGGAAAATAATTAAAAGATGAAGGTAAGAGAAAGTTCTGACTCTAGAATGACTTTCTTGCTTTTGTTTTTTTCTTTTTCTTTCTGATTTTGCCATATGAAGTCAGTGCTTGGTGCTGTGGGGTGATGTGGGAGTGCTAGGGCCTGAGATGCCGTCCAGGAGGGTGGAAAGGGACTCAGGCAAGTGAGGACTGTAAGAGCTCCTGAAGGGTGTGGCCACAGAAGGGTCTGTAAGAGTTGTGCACAAGCCGGGCGGTGGTGGCGCACGCCTTTAATCCCAGCACTTGGGAGGCAGAGGCAGGCGGATCTTTGCGAGTTCGAGGCCAGCCTGGTCTACAAAGTGAGTCCAGTACAGCCAGGGCTACACAGAGAAACCCTGTCTCGAAAAACCAAAAAAAAAAGAAAAAAAAAAAGAGTTGTGCACAGAACTCCATGGAATCAGAATTGTATATGGAAGGCTGACGACTGGACTATGAACAAGGCAGAGCCTCCTTAGTCTCTAATATCAGTGCAATCACTTGCCAAACTATCACATAAATCCAGAGTATACACAAGAGAATATTCACAAATCCAAGATACAACTCAAAATTGATTTTTTAGAAAATCAAGAAAATAAAAGGATTATCAGTGGAAAAAAGTCAGCAGACACATGAGCCAGAATAATCACTTTAAACATGCTCCAAGACATCAAGAATACACACATAAGTGGGCTAGAGAGGTAACTATGTACTTAAGAGTCCACACTACTTTCTATGGAAAATTAGCTCAGTTCTCTGCATTTGGGTCAGACAGTTCACAACTGCCTTGGATCTGCAGGTCTCCATACTCACATGTACACACACACACGTACACGTACACACACATTCACACTTAAAACATAAAAACAAATCTTTGAAAAAAAGAAAGCCAGGCATGGTGCCACACACCTTTAACTCCAGCACTCAGGAGACAGAGGTTTGTAGATCTCTGTGAACTCAAGGCCAGCCTGGTCTCCACAAGTGAGTTTCAGGATAGCCACAGAGAGACCCTGTCTCAAAAACCACAAAAGAAAAGGAAAATACACAGAAAAATAAAAGACAGGTTTCTCAGAAAAGAGAAAAAAGAAAAAAATGTACAACTGGAAAATAAATTACTTGCAATAAACTATTATAGATTACACTATAGAAGATGGAGGAAAATGATAGCACACTTAGAGACAAAACAGTATAAATAGTGTAATCTGAAGAAAAAGAGGAAAAATGACTACAAAATGAACAGATGCAAAGACCTATGAAACAGTATGACAATGTCTGATATACACACACACAGAATTCCGGAAAGTGAGGAAAAAGTAGGGAAAACATATGATACAACTTCCCCAAATTTGGTGACATGTATGTACAGATTCAAGAAGCTCAGTAAACTCAGGATAAAAACCAAAGAAAGTCACATCTACATATATCACTATCAAACTGCTGGTTAATCAATGATCAAGAAAATAGTCTTGAAAGGAACCAGAAAAAGAACACATCACCCATGGGGATGACTACTTGAATAATCAAGATTGCTTCTTCAGAAACAGAGACACTGGAAGAGACTACTGTGAGGGAAGAATAATTCACTCAGATTCTGTATTCAGAGAAAACACTCTTCAAGACCAAAGAGTGAAATAAAGATATCTTCAGATAAAGGCAAGTTAAGGGACTTTATCACAGAACTGGTGAAGGAAAAATATTTCAAGCTGAAAGAAAATGGTACTACAGGAATACCTGGATCTTTCAGAATAATAAGCATCAAACACAGTAAGTATGGGAGTGAGGATGTACCAAGCCCAGCAGCTTGTCTCCTGTGTGATTCTGACCCGTGTTTGCTTGGCAAACATGAGGCCTTTGGTTCAATGTCCAGCAATGGGTGTGACAGGTGGGATTAGTACAAGAACGCTTTTCCTCATACAGTCTTTAGAATACATAAGACTGCTAAAGCAAAATATAATAACTTGTGGCACTTTCACTATATATTACTTTATATAGACATGAAATACACACAAATCAACATATAGTTACTTTACAGTGATAAAAGAAGCATTTCATCAGGAAGTAATAACATCTACCAATGTGACAGTTAATAATTAAATGTCAACTTGACAGGATCTAGAATTACATAGGAAACAAGCCTCTGGGCATGCCTGTGAGGGATTACCTAGACAAGGTTACTCTCCTTCAGCAGGCCTGTGAGGGATTATCTAGACTAGGTTACCCCTACCTCGGGATGCCTGTGAGGGATTATCTAGACTAGGTTACCCCTACCTCAGTATACCTGTGAGGGATTATCTAGACTAGGTTACCCCTACCTCAGTATGCCTGTGAGGGATTATCTAGACTAGGTTACCCCTACCTCAGCATGCCTGTGAGGGATTATCTGGATTTCCTTGGACTGGGTTCCTTGACTACACAAAGAGAAAAGCTAGCATTCAATATTCTTTGCCTTCTACTATGGATAACATAATAACCAGCTGCCACAAGTTCTTGTTGCCATGACTTCCAAGTAATGATAGACTACCTCCTTAAACTGTGAGCAGAAATAAAATCATTCACCTTAAATTGTTTTCTCAGGTTATTTTACAATAGTAACAGGAAGATTGAAAACCAAAGGGAGAAATAGACAATTCCACCATCAATAGAGTCTGGCACCCCTGCTTCAGCAGCTGAGGGAGTGAGACAAAAGGTAACCAATTGTCTATATCTATGATAGTTTGAGAT
Organism: Lophiomys imhausi; assembly: GCA_907164525.1. NCBI lineage: Eukaryota > Metazoa > Chordata > Mammalia > Rodentia > Muridae > Lophiomys > Lophiomys imhausi. The sequence continues at coordinate 7,060 of CAJQZJ010027484.1, read as the reverse complement.
TAAGAAACAAACAAGCAATGAGGACCCTATCATAACAATGTTTCACTAGGAGACTGAAAAGCAAAATGTGATATTCACTACCTCCTTAACCTTGAGATAGTCTCTATTTTCACTTTTCAGAGTGTCTGCACCTTCAACCACTGGCTTAATCCTTATAACAAAATTGCAAGGAATTAACAGCATATGATACTCCACAAACATTTCTAAAGTAACTGAAAGATAATGGATACAAAAACAGTTGGAGAGAGGGGAGGGTTCTGTCTTACAATAAGGTTTAAACTGATAACCATGGAACAAGAGTTAACACAAGAAATAATGATTCTCAACTGTTCACATGAGATGAGTCAAGGGTCATCATCAATAAGAACTTGAGAAAGGTAAGAGACACAAGAAGCAGGACATTTGCACATCTCAAACTATCTCCCATATTAGTTTCTTACTGGTTTCAAGGAAGAAAAAAAAAAAAAGGTGAAGGTAACACAAGAGCCTGAGGACTTTTATATGGTAGGAAGAATCACCCAAGTGTCATCATGAGGAAACAAGACAAATCTAAATGAAGGAAAATTCACAAATGTCAGCATCATATGAGACACAAAAGGGCTTAGGAACTGTTACAGAGTTCAGAAGGGTAAATTAATAAAGCCAAATGTAGCCCATAATTCTGGACTAGATGTGATCGTACAGGGGAGAAATGCTTCAAAGGACACTGATGGGACATCTGATAAAATTGCAACTGGACAGCAGGCTCAAGATGAAAACAGGAAAATTTATCAATGTATTTGTGTAAAAGAAATGTACAGATACGTAAAAAATAAGGGTGCATGAGGCACACTATTCATGTGCAGATGATTCAGGAAATAGGGACATCCATGGAGGACACAGAAAGGACAAGGTTTATGTGCTTATCTAGTAAAGTGTCAGAAACGTTAAAACAAAATGGGTGAGCCTTAAGAGGTGCACAGGAGAATTCTACATTTCTTGCAATTTCCCCACAAATAAGAACATTACTGAAAAAAAAAGATATTATATGAAAAACAGACCATGATACTGGGGTTGGAGTCACCTGAGTACTGCTTGCCATGGACAGTGCACAAATGATTGATAACTTCTGATTCCATGGCCCCTTTCCTGAGGAGAGGGTGACTATCACCCTCTAGACAACACAGGGTTAGGTCTGGACAGGACAGGAACACGAACTCAGAACTGGTAACTAAACACATGCATTTGGGAATTAGGAAGCAAAAGGCCAACTATTAAAAACCCAAGTTTTAAAAACAGAACAATAAAGAATCACTACACAGAATTCTTGTGGAGTAGATGCAGGGCTGCCCCATCACAGTAAGTACTTGCAATCACAGCTAGTGGACAGCAAGGACCTCCTAGAAGGAATGTAGGACTGAATGAGGCAATCAGACATGAAGTTTTGTTAGCACGGCTTATAAGGGTGATCAGTGTGAGAGAGGTATGCTAGGCTCATTTTTATAATCTTGGTTTCAAAGAACCTCCATGCTGGCAATTCCCAAAACAGAATCCTCATTTGGCTCAATAAGACCATATCCTACCGATTTGTGATGATGTCATCCCAGACGTGCATTGGGTCTGTCAGAGCATCTGGGTACCTGCTTGTCCAGGTTTTTAGAAGTCTCCTAAGTGGACCCAGAGATGATAAATCACCTAAAAATAATATTAGAGACTGATCATATCCACAGCTGAATGACAAGAAGAACTTACAGAGTAGAATCAACATTAATAAATATAAACCTGACTCAAATTTCTTAGTTTTTAAGAATTAAAAATAAAACAAATAAAAAAACCCCAACAAATTAAAATGAACAACAAACAAACAAAAAAATCCCAGACACCCATTCACAAAAGGAACATGTCACTATATGAAATGTAATACATATACAAAATTTAATACATTCTGAAATGTAGACTCCATCACTTCAAGATAAAAAAAAAAAAAAAAAAAAAAAAGACGGGAAAATGAACATATACAAACCTTCTTACATTCACCATAGGGCTATAGTCTTTCATCTGTAATTCTAAAACTGAAATAGCACTGAAAACTAAATGCTTCCATAGGTGATGGTGCATTTCCTGGAACAAGGTGACTCAGTCTACCATCAGTGTGGACACTAACAACTTACACTGGGTACACATCATTGTACCTAATAAGCAAATATGTCTCAGTTTTAGAATCACACAGAGACATCCCTAATATCTAAAATAATCTAGTTTCAGAATAATCCTCATGATTTGAAATCTCACACTGCTAATGTTTAAAGCCTTGGGTTTCTGTTTCTATGGCTGGGAAGCAGCATTTAGCAGCACTAGCTTAGCCCAGATAGCCTTGGGTTCACATCTTAACTGCATCATTTTATACAACGTAGTTAATTAGCCTCTAGGATATTATAAAATAATAAGAAAAGCTCTATATCTCATAAAATTGTTAGACAGTTTTAAAACTAAGCAGAGAGTTCTCAAAGGATGAAACACAAATGGTTGAGAAACAAAGAAATGTTCAATATCCTTAGTTATCAGAGAAAGGCAAATCAAAACTATTTTGAGATTTCATCTTATTTATACCGGTCAGAATGACCTAGATTAATAGGACAAACGATAGACAGTTCATGCTGGTGAGGAAACAGAGTAAGAGAAACACTAATCAATTGCTGGTGGGAGTGCAAATTTGTAGTCATTATGGAAATCACTGGCAGATCCTCAGGAAGCTGGGAATACATCTACCTCAAGACCCAGCTATAACACTCTTAGACATATACCCAAAGTACTCTCCATCTTACTAGAGGCACTTGGTCAACCCTGTTCATTGTTGCTCTATTCATATTAGCCAGAGACTGGAAACAGCCTAGATGTCCATCAATGGATAAACAGAGAAAACAGAGTGCATTCACACAATGGAATATTACTCAGCTGTTAAAAATGAAGTCATGAAATTCACAATAAATGGATGGAGGTAGAACAAAAATCATCCTGAGTGAGATAACCCAGACCTAGAAAGACAAATATGGTATGTATTCACTTATATGTGAGTGTAGGGGTTAGATAAATTAGATTTAGAAAATATATAGGAATTTCTGATACTGTCTCTTAATTCGGGGCATGAAGAGCATTATCAGCATGAAGTCAGGAAAACCAGGAAAGACTTAATAGACTGAAAAACAAGGTTGAAGTCAGGAAAAACAGGAAAGACTCAATAGACTTGAAGAAACAAAGTATCTGGCCTGACATTGTTTTCAGCTGCTAAGTGGGCAGAGCCCAAATTAAGCTGAAACAGAGTTCCTCCTATTTAAGGACAGTGCATGGAGTCCAGAAGAAGAAGAGGCCCCTGATGCTAGAGAGCTCCAAGAGTCCTGCTGAAAAAAGGGCTGGCCATTGATGGCCAGCTCTCTCCCTGAAGCAGAAAGAAGCCGGTGAGCAAAGAAAGCCTGAGCAAGACACCAAAAGGCCAAGGACTGGACCCTGTGGCTCAGCTTTTGCCTGGAGGGGTTTGATCTGTCCGATCAGTGGCCTAGGGGAAACGATGCCTGGCTTTAAGGACTGAGGCAGAGCAGCTGAGTTCCTGATTCAAAAGAAGTAAGTTGGCCTGCAGACGGCTGGGGTCTCCCACAGAGAAGAAAGCATGAAGCCTTATTTAAGGTGAGACTGCAATAACCAACTACCCTGACGAACCTGCATCTGAGAGATCCAGAAAAAGGACTGCTAAGTGCGTTAAAGAATCTACAACAAAGACTGTGTTCCTGACGACTGAGGACCTGCCCCAGAGACTGTATCATTCTAAAAGGTTATGAAAATAGTTATAATTATCAATAGGTTTAGTGGATAGTTTAAAGGGGTTGTAGGAATTTATAGGATTAATAGTTAAGAAATTGTTGGTGTTTGTTATAAGTGAATTTAGTAATAAATAAGTGTTAAATAATAACTTAAAAGTTCGGTTACATATGAGCATGGGTCCTGATAGATGGCTTGTCTTCATAGAATTTTCAGTTTTAAAGTCTCTGAATTTCGTTCATCCCCTTGTGGTCTTAAGACCAATTAACACATGAAAGTTTCCCAGGTGGCTCATGGATTCAGATGCTTATGGCCTGCAAAGGCCCAAAGGCCCAGAGCAGAAGTCTGAGCACTCTGGAATCTCAGGGAGAATCTGTCCTGATTCAGACCTGACAACAGGGTCAACATCAGAGGGTGAAACTTTCCGATGAGATTGTGATGCGTGGTCTTTCGCCAGTTGAGGAAAACCTTGAGTGAATCAAGAACAGGAGAGAAAGCCCACCCTTATTCCAAGTTCCCTATGCTATATATGCTAACACTAAACCTACCACATAGGTTACCAGGTGAGAATCTAGAAGTCTATAGATTATAGTTTTGGCAGAATGTATTATGTGCAAGAAATTATCTATTCCAGAAAGGACAAAGTGCTATCCTCTCCATAATGAAAATGGCTTAATGTAGTCAACTCATCCACCAAGTCACTGGCTAGTCACTGTAGGGAATAGTGACAGTATTGAGGGTTCAGTGTTGGTCCCTGCTGCTGGTAGATTTTTACACTCAGCAGCAGGTCTAGCAGGATCAAGCTTAGTAAGTTGGAAGTCCATGTGAGCCCAAGTATAGCCTCCATTTCTGTTACTATGGCTACTTTGTACTGGGCAATGACAGGGATATCCAGAGAAAGAGGCTGACTGTCTACAGAATAGGATGTCATATATATTTAACTGCTAAACTCCTCCTCATGTTTTGATGAACATTTAAAAAGAACACAAGTATCTTCACATTGATTTGAAGAGAAATCCTCATACCTATTTCCCAGATGTCTTATCAGCTTTCTGATCATGGTCCTTCTAAGTTCCCAAGCACCCAGCCAAACCATTGGCTACAGCCCATGAATTAGTATATATCTCAAATCTGGCTATATCTCCTTCCAAGAAAAATGCAACTGTATACATACCTGAAGTTCTACCCACAAAACAGGTGGTGCAGCTTATCACTTCTAGGTGGTGAGTGCATATCATACAGAACCATCAATAAACCAGGTCCTAATCTTTCTCAGACAATCTTAGAGCACACTTTTTCTTACTATAGATAAATGCTTGGAAACCTAAGGTATTATTAAAAAGTAGGAATCAGAGGCATTTGGGAAAGTTCGTGTTACTTGCTTGTGCTCTCAGGCCCAGATACGTGATATATCACTTCCATTTGATGATGGATTGCTTCTGTGCACATACAATTTGATGGCTTGATGGATCCAATCACACACCCAGCTCATAGTTGGCCGCTCAGGTCACGTGGTAACTGCTGAAGTTCATTTTCCACTAAAGCCTAATAACAGGCCAAGAGCTGTCTCCTAGTGTGAGAATAGTTGTCTACAGATGATAATAAGGCCTTTCTCCAAAATCCCAAGGACCTTCTCTGTGATTCACTTAGGGATGCCTTTCAAAGCCTCCTAACAATATCCCTATCTGCTTTTGATAGCTCATACGCCATTGTGTCTGCTGGATCTCACAGTCCAGCTGGTAGAACAGCTGCCCAGCAGCGTATCCTGTTCCAGGCCCTATTCAGAACTATCAGCTTTCCAAGGTCTCTTGGTATATGAGCAGGAATAACACTCAAGTGAGGGATGTACTATCTCAAAAGCCCACTAAACATTGTGCTTCTTTCTTGGTGGTAGGTGTGGCCAGGTCCAACAATTTATAATTTATATTTCACCTCGGAAGAAATATATGGAGAAAAAATTATATATCTATTTATATAATATATTTTTATATATGTATGTATATGTGTGTGTGTGTATATATATATATATATATACACATGTTGTCAGGGGGCGGGGATGAGCTGGCACAGAGTCAATGACCCAGACTCCGGGGGTCTGGTAAATGGCAAAAGCAGACCTGTTTATCTCAAAAAGAGGGTGCCCCCTTTATAACCTTGGCCCAGAGTCCTATTGGCTCCCAAACTGTAGGCTGCTGCTGGTTTTCCTCATTGGCTTGTGTCTCATTACCCGTTGTGGTGTCATCAATCTCTGGGCAGGCCTCAGGCATGGCATGTTCTGGCATGCCCAGGCAAGTCTCAGGCCAGTTGCATATGGAAGCCCAGCCACACATTGTTTAGCAGCAGGCCTTGTTCCATACACACACACACATATATATATATATATATTTATATATATATATAATTATATCTGTACCCTATCAGTTCTGTTCCTATAGAGATCCCTGACTAATACAAATTGTAATACCAGGAGTTTATTTGATTAGTTGGCTGAAGTATTTGTCAAAAGTTGCTCTGCTGAGAAGCTGTAAATCTCTTAATATTCTTTGGCATAATATTTTAGGGATTTTTAAGGCTCAGAGATATTGGAATGCCAGAGTAAGATTTACTGTTTAGAACCTATTCCTCCACAATGGGAGGGCCCAGAAGGCATGCCCTTCACTAATACTGTAAGACAAAAATGGTGAGGTAATTTGGAGAGTTTTGTCATTGCTCTTCTCCTCATGCCAGACCTTAAGGTACAGCTGTTCAACTGGGTGGATTGAATTGAGGCTGAGTGTCTCAAATGTAACGGGTTTAACTAGACTCTGAGATTCACCTCCACAATCTCTTTGGCCCAGACAAGCCTCACAGCTGTAACCCTCTCCAAACAGCTTCCAAACTTCGCTCTCCTCACTCATTATTTTGGCACTCTGGAGCCCCAAAACTGACACCTTCAAGAAACTCTCTCAGCAGGTTTCATGCCATGCCTTTGCCTCTATAGCAGTCTAAATTCTGTTAATGGCATACCTTGCTGTGCGCTTCTTCAGCATAACTTCTCAGTCAGTGAGGGCAGGAGGAAAAGAACAACTGCCTAGAGCCTCTGGCTTATGTGTCACATTATCTTGCGATACTTGGCTGTCTCAAGGGTCCACAAGATTTTTCTCGATGTCTAGCAATCTTGTTGCTTCTCACAGCAACTGATGTCATATTTGTGGCTTTTGTGGTTTCTTAGCCACGCCCCTTGTGGGGAGCGCGGTTTGGTCATCCAAATCCCCACACCTCCTTCTCT
>CAJQZJ010027483.1:18790-82595 GCA_907164525.1 Lophiomys imhausi | reverse complement strand
TTTCTTTCTTTTTTTTTTTTTTTTGGTTTTTTTGAGACAGGGTTTCTCTGTGTAGCCCTGGCTGTCCTGGACTCAATTTGTAGACCAGGCTGGCCTCGAACTCGCAAAGATCCGCCTGCCTCTGCCTCCCAAGTGCTGGGATTAAAGGCGTGCGCCACCACTGCCCGGCTCCCTTGTTCACTTTTAATGGAGTATAATCTTGTGTCACCACTATGAAAATCAGTATGGAGGTTTCTCAATAACAGCACAACAATTCTAACAAATATAACTGCCATGTGACCCACCTGTACCACTTCTGGGCACACAAAAAAAGACCGAATTCTACCATAGTGATACATGGGCATCCATACTGATTGACATTCTAATCACAAGGTAGAAAATGGGAGCATTGAGATATTCATCAACAGATGAATAGATAATGAAAGTGTGTCACACATACACAATAGAATGTTATTCAGCTGAAAAAAAAAAAAAAAAAAAAAAAAGAGAAAGAAGAAATGTGCCAGAAAATATATGGATCTGTAAATTACATCGAGTGAGGTGCTCCACACTCAGAAAGACAACTCAAGTTTTCATACGTAGATCCCAGTTTCTAATATTTATACACATGTGTATAAGTGGGCTGTTTGAGTGTGGGTATAGGTCTTAAAATCAGAAAAGGGATACTGAGAGGGGAACCGGAGCTTTTAAGGAAGGGAAGAGGATAACAATACATACGGGACACCGAAGTGGAAGGTAGAATGCTGGCGAGAGAAGGACCCAGCCAGGGGTGACAGAAGGGTGGGAAAGAAGTGGGGAGAAGGATCAGCAAAAACAAGAATATACAAAAATGACGCAATAAAACAAAGAGTATTGTAGGCTAATTCAAAAGCAAGCAAACACGTAAAAAATTCCAGGCTGAACTCTTCCTTTAGTCTGATGCCTCCAACACTTCTGTTTTGAACAAAAATACATTATAGCTGGGAATTTACTTCAGAGGAGGGGTGTGCAAGTCCTTGGGTTCAATTCTAGCACTGCTTAAAGTAAACTCAAAAATATGGAAAACACTATAAATTTTACAGATCTTCTATTTACCTTATAAGGTCTTTGGAGGCTGTGGTGCCAGGGTTTTTGTTTTGTTTTGCTTTTGTTTTTGAGATTTATTTATTTTTATTTTATGTATTTGTCTGAATGCAACATATGTGTGCCACGTGTGTACAGTGCGCCCCAGAAGCCAGAAGAAGGTGTTGACTTTCCTGGGGCTGGAGTTACAGACTGTCGTTAGTCACCTATAGGTGCTGGGAATTGAACCTGGGTCCTCTGGAAAAGCAGGGAGTGCTCTTAACGACTGAGCTGTTCCTCTAGTGCTAGTGACTGGTATCTTGATTTCCTTCAAATACCATCTCCCAGTCCCAGATCCTACAGGCATCCCTGCATTCATCCCTCCCTTTCTTCAGCTCTGATAGCTGCTAACACATTCACAGCTCTTTCATACCTGTTCCATTTATTTTGAGACAGGGTCTCACTGAGTAGCTTTGGCTGGCCTAGAAATCATCTTGTAGACCAGACCAGTCTTGAGTTTACAAAGACCTGCCAATATATGCCCCACAAAAGGAAGTTCAAAGGCTTGATCAGAATACATTTTTGAAATGTGGTTACTCTGCACTCAGTCTCAGGGGCCTAAAATTCTCTCTATCCATGTGTTTTCCAAGCCTCACCTCTTGCTTATGATTATAATTATAACCTCTCTCCTCAGGCCCAGTGCTTCCCTTTTTGTTTAGGAAACAGTAGAATAGGAAGACTCAGAGAAAAGTAGAAATGATGGTTTGAGCTCTGTTGGGAGAGGAGGGTGTCTTCTTCCTCCTCATCAGATTCTTCTCCATCCAAACTTAAGTAGCTAGCTGGCATGCTAGGAATTGTCTACATGCCCACTCTGGCATGGGTATGATTTGAGTTAGCTCCAAACATCAATGGTGATTTATATTTTGGCCTCAGGATGGTGATGTTGGGATATTAATGAACTTTTGGGAGGTGGAGCATAGTGGGAGATTTTTAAGTTATTGGGGTTATGGAGAAATTTTCATAGGACTGGTAGTTGCCTTGGCTTTGATCCTATCAATTACTCTCTTTATAGTGTAAGATGTATTAATTTGCTTGATCTTTAAAAAACACTATCTATGATCTATAACTATATGCTACCTTCACCTAAAGCCAAATCAATAGAGCACCCCCCAAAACCCCCCCCAAAAAACTGTGAGGTATATATAAAATTTTCTGCTTTTTAACCTTAACTGCCTTAGGTGTTTCATTACAGCAATAAAGAGCTGACTAATATATCCACCAACATGCAGAAGGTACTTTCCCACACAATTCTGTGTGTGTAGATTCAAGAGTCATTTTATTCTTTAGAGAATTACATGTTGTGAATACCTCAGAAATAGCATTTTTCATTTTTCTTTTTGCTTGTAGCACATACAGGCATGAGATGACTCTTTAGTTTTGCATTCTCACAGAGCTGAGCAACTTTCAGGCTTCCTTGTGTCTTCAAAATTTATTTCTGACCATGTTTCTATGTTGCATGGAAACTACCAGCTTACTAATAGGTCATCTATCTTATATAAATGATGTCTACAAAGTGCTTTTCAAATTCTGACTGGGAAACAATGTCTACTATAGTACTTTTTGTTGAAGGAAATGCTTCACAGTAGAAAGTCCGCTGGTTTGCAGCCAGACAGTTAGATCCACCCCTGATTTACTCTAGTTTTTTCTTCATCTTCTTTCATATATATAAAAGTCTAGAGAGAGTTTAAGACCAATATGTAATGTTCATCTGCTGGTGTGGTAAAGGAAGTGATTTAATCTATATGACGACAGATATCACAAATATCTTTATGACTTCTGTAGTCAGGACATGAGACAAAGTTTTAAACATGTGTTCCCAAATACTGAAAATTGCTTCTGTACAACTATATTCATCTGGGATGTTGAATTGAATTGAAAATATTAACAATATTTGCTAGGTTTCAGTGGAAAAATCACAAGGCAGATGGGTACTTCAGTGTTCTTGATTGCTTTATATTACTTGCCTCAACATGCACCCCTTTCTTCTACAGCTCCTCAATGGGGGTACCCCTTCTCCCCACCTTGCCAATGCACTAAACTCTTGGTCCAATGCCCTATCATCTATAACCGTTAGAGCTGTTTTCTTGACTGCCATTTCAAGAGCACCTTTGTAAGAATTCTCCCTTCCTACCTAGAGAGAAAAGCACCCCAAACCCTTTTATTAAACCATCTGTTCTGATAGAGTCATTGGGAGAGCTAGCAGAAATGTGAATTCAAAGATGACCTTAAGAAGCTCAGGGCTCCCTGGAAAGACAAATCCCTAAAGGTATAGGAAAAGCAGTAACACGAAAATGATAGGTCTAGAGGTTAAACGAAGAGGAAGATTCTGTCTTCCATCTCTTGTATCCTATTTTCTATACTCGTGTCTGCAGTTCCCGTTCTCTTCCCTTGATTCTCCACCTCCAGGATTAACTCTGATATGTTTTCTTTATTGCTTCTACTTCCAATTTCAACTCTTGAACCATTTTATTCATTTTATACATTTCCTGCCCCAATTTGCTTGTCTTTGTCTGCAAATCTTTCAAATCTTTCGAATCTTTCATTTTGCCTTGTCTCTTTCCTGTTCATGTTGGGCTACCATAGGCTTGGAGGTCTCTAATGGTATTCTCCAATGTTTTATTTGTAAAATTGAGGATTTTTGTATTCTTTCAGTGTTTTCGTTTCTTCTTGAAAGGACTCCATCATTTTCCTAAGTGTAGATTTGTCATAATTTTTGTGTGTTTCAGCTGTGGTGGGTTGTTCAGGGCTTGCTGTGTTAATCTCACTGAATTTCACTGGAATCATATTTCCCTGATTTTGGTCAATTTTGTTCTTTTGCTGACCTTTAGCCATCTGGTTGCCCTAATCTGATTGTTCCTGATGTCTTCTGGACCTTTTCAGTAGCACTGCCAGTCCTCTTTACACTGTTTCAGTGACCGTGTGAATATTGGGCTCTCCGGTAGCTGGGAGGTACCTCTATCTGGCAGTTGGGGTTACTTCCCAAGATCCTGCGGTAATCAGTTCTGCAGGAGACTGTATCCGGTGCAGGAAGAGTAGCCCTCTGCCCTGTCTAACTGCAATGTTCTTCAAAGTGATTGTATATCTGTAGAGGGACCTTTATGTCCAATACCTTTCTGGGTAGGCCCAGAAATACTTGTGCCTTCCTGCCAGCCACTGCGTGGCTTTTGCCCACTTCTGCAGCAGGGTCCGTGATGGCCTCTGCTCTGGAGGATGTCCACTTTCACCATATCTCTTCAACATAGTACTTGAAGTTCTTGCTAGAGCAATAAGACAGCTAAAGGAGATCAAGGGGATACAAATTGGAAACGAAGAAGTCAAATTATCCCTACTTGCAGACGATATGATACTATACATAAGCAACCCCAAAAATTCCACCAGAGAACTCTTACAGCTGATAAACACCTTGCTGAAGGTGGCTGGATACAAAAATAATCAAAAAAAAAATCAGAAGCCCTTCTTTATACAACAAATAAATGGGCTGAGAATGAAATTAGGGAAACAACACCCTTCACAATAGCCACAAATAATATAAAATACCTGGGGGTAACTCTAACCAAGCAAGTGAAAGACCTGTATGACAAGAACTTCAAGTCCTTCAAGAAAGAAATTGAAGAGGCCATCAGAAGATGGAAGGATCTCCCATGCTCATGGATAGGTAAGATCAAAATAATAAAAATGGTCACCCTGTCAAAAGCAATGTACAAATTCAATGCAATTCTTATCAAAATACCACCACAATTCTTTATAGACTTGGAAAAAGAAATTCTCAACTTCATGTGGAATAACAAAACACCCAGAATAACTAAATCAATCCTATATAATAAAAAAACATTTGGAGGTATCACCATCCCATATTTCAAGCTGTATTACAGAGAAATAGTAATAAAAACAGCATGGTACTGGTATAGAAACAGACCAGTGGATCAGTGAAATCAAATTGAAGTCCCAGAAATGAACCCACACATCTATGGTCACTTAATTTTTGACAAAGAAGCCAAAACCGTACAATGGAAAAAGGACATCTTCAGCAAATGGTGCTAGTCCAACTGGATATCCACATGTAAAAGAATGAAATTAGACCCATACTTATCACCGTGTACAAAACTTAAGTACAAGTGGATCAAAGACCTTACTTAACATAAGGCCGGTAGAAGAGAAAGTGGGGAAAACCCTCAAACTCATTGGCACAGGTGACAACTTCCTGGATAGAACACCAACAGCTCAGGACCTAAGACCAACAATCAATAAATGGGACCTCATGAAACTGAAAAGCTTCTGCAAGGCAAAAGACACTGTCACTCGAACAAAATGGCAACCTACAGATTGGGAAAAAATCTTCACCAACCCCACATCTGACAGAGGGCTAACATCCAAAATTTACAAAGAACTCAAGAAATTAAATGCCAAGAAACCAAATAATCCAATCAAAAAATGGTGAACAGAGCTAAACAGAGAATTCACAAAGGAGGAATCCCTAATGGCTGAGAGACACTTGAGGAAATGCTCAACATCCTTAATCATCAGAGAAATGCAACTCAAGTCACCTCTGAGATTCCATCTCACACCTGTCAGAATGACTAAGATCAAAATCTCAAATGACAGCACATGCTGGTGAGGTTGTGGAGAAAGGGGAACACTCCTCCATTGCTGGTGGAAGTGCAAGCTTGTACAACCACTATGGAGGTCAGTCTAGCGTTATCTTAGAAAATTTGGAATAGCTCTACCTCAAGACCCAGCCATATATATATGTATACCACTTCTGGGTATACATCCAAATGATTCCTCACCAAATTACAAGAAAGTTCCCTCATCTATGTTCATAGCAGCCATATTTGTAATAGCTAGAAACTAGAAACATCTCAGATGTCCCTCAACTGAGGAATGGATAAAAATCCTGTGGTATATATAAACACAATGGAATATTACTCAGCCATCAGAAACAACGAAATCATGCAATTTGCAGCCAATGGATGGAACTAGAGAAGCTCATCCTGAGTGAGCTAACCCAGACTCAGAAGGATGCACATGGCATCCATTCACATATAATCGGATTTTAGCTATATAGTACAGGATAACTATACTACAACAAATGCACCAAGGGGAACAGGAACATAGATGTTGTTTCCTGTCAATGAGACACTTTTCCCTAGTGGTGCTGCCTTGTAGGTCCCCAGTATATGAGGAGGCTCTTGGCCTTTATATGACTGCTGAACTGGGATGGGGGACTGTTATGTAGGGACACTCCACTCCGGAGGAGTGGGATGGAAGGGATAGAGGGTAGAGGGTGGGAGGGTGGGATTGGGAGGGGTGGAAAGAGAGCACTGTGGTGGAAATGTTACCTGAAGTAATAAATAAATATTTTTAAAAAAAGAAAATTTGAACACAAAGCATAGCTGTGGGGTATATAGGGAGTTTGCTGCTGTGGGCATTTGGAGGATGATAAACACAGTGAGATTTTATTTTTATTAAAAGTCTATTTGTAATGTTTATTTCTGTACCTGTGTGTATCTGTGTGACTTTATGTGCACCATGTGTTTGCAAATGCTCTCAGAGGCCAAAGGGTGTCCAATTCCCTAGAATTTTGGGAGTGATGTCTTAGGTTTTAGCTCAAGATGTTTAACATTCACTCTTGTAAAGAAACAATTTAAAACATCAATCATCATCAAACTCAGTACAACTGGTTTAAAAATCCACTGTTCTTGATAACCTCCAAGTAATTGTGTTTTCTTTATCTGCAGTTTTACACACCAGATTTCAAATGGATTAGTTCATCTCTCTTTCCTTCTTTTTCTCCCTCCTGTTTTCTTTCCTAACCTACAGATTTTTGAAAGACATCAGGAATCTTAACTGGGTGTGGTGGTGCACGCCTTTAATCCCAGCACTGGGGAGGCAGAGGCAGGTGGATCTCTGTGAGTTCGAGGCCAGCCTGGTCTACACAGTGAGTTCTGGGACAGCCAGGGGTACACAGAGAAACCCTGCCATCAAAAACCAATAGATAGAAAGATGGATAGATAGATAATTGATAGAAAAAAATAAATCGTTACCCAGAAATTCAAGTACCTCAACTTGTTAGAATTAGATACATTTGAAATCCTAATAACTACTCCAACCCCACCCCTGGTGAATTCCCTGTGGATTGGAATCCTGAAATATTGGTTTTAAGAGGTTGGTTTTGTCGTTGTTTTGCATTTGAGTTAGTTTTGTTTGCTTGTTTGTAGCATCTCATTTTAAATGTTTACTTTCACAGAACACACTCCCTTTAAGATTTTTGTAAACTAAATCTTCGAAGAGGAGTACGTGCAACAACTCAAGTTAAGCATCTCTTTCTTCCAAGTCTCTGCCTCTCCTCAGAAGTAACTCACTCTGGGCCCCCGGGGACTGCCTGCTCTTTGTACCCACAAATTTACGCTTCCCATGAGCTGAGAGAATGGGCAGGAGATGCCATTTCTGTTTTGGTGGAATAGAACAGCCGGTGCCTGAATGGTGGGAGGTGTGACTGTAGGGAATTTTTCACCTTATATGCAAACCGGGGTGGAACTTTTACATGTCTCCTTGCAGAATTAGAGCATAAAACATCACCCCCAAATTCCAGGAATGTTACACCAAAATTATTCTGGGATGTCTTCACTCCCCTTAATAGCCATTTGTTGCCTACCTCTGTATCTGGCCCATCATCATCTCTTTTGATTGTCCCATAAAACCTTGGGAATGGATCAACTTGGCTGACTACTGGCTTCCACTGTCCCTAAAGCTAAGAGACATCAGGTAATATCTGAAACTGATGGCTGAGTTTCCCCATTTTGCTGTAGCCCATGGGCTCACCCATCTGCTGTCCCCATCAACACATCAGTATTTGGTTAAACGCATTGACTTGTGTTTGCCCTTTGTTCTGTGAGTATGTAAATTCATGTAACTTCTTGAATAGAGGAGGTTTATGCCATTCAGGGCAACCTGAATCCATGGTTCTGGGGCCATGCCCATTTATATTTGGCACAGAATGAACTACATCTTATAGTTTAGAAGAAGAGTCACATTTTTCATGGTCAAAAGGAACTCTCATTTTAACAGTTCATGTCCCTCAAGTCCTCACTTGGGTTGAGCGAAGACCCTTATAGGAATTTTCCCCTCATACTGAGGAGAATAACACTTTGTTCTCTGGGCCTTAAAGTTTCTAAAGAAGACTTGATCTTTGAGTTGTTAAATGAGATGTTATTTGAAAGAAGAGAGGAGACACTTGGAGTTCTCTGAGGAAATGCCAATTTACACTAGACTTTTGTTCTGCCAGCTTTCATAAAACTCCCTTGAGCCCCATGAACAAAGGTACCTTGCAGTGTGCCCTTCTGGTTTGAACTAAGTTTTCCTTTGGTTTGGGGGAATAGTGAAGAAAGGGTAAGAAAGAAGTGTCTCTGTGGACTATGGACAAGAAGGAGGCACTGACCCCATTTCCAGTGATTAATCTTCTCTCCAAGCAGGTAGATGCTGGCACTCAGTATGTAACTGGCTGAGAAGAAGATGATAATTCCCAGAGGGCTGAGAGAGACAAACACAGGGTACACCCAGTTCCCAGTCTGAGAGTAGCACCACAGGATCCTGCATGGAAAAGAAATCAAGATGATTAGGATTACGGAGGCCCACAAGTTATTTTCACCTCAGGTTCAGCAGGACACTGGAAGACAGCAGGTGAAAAGCAGCCACGAGGAACATTTGTCAACACCAGAAGTGTTCCCACAGATGTATAGATAGGAGTCGGTCACTTCCCAGCATCATTGCTTGTTTTAATAAGAAATCTTGTTTCATGAACTGAGTGGGCCTTCTTCTCATCTAATTAATACTCTGTGGTCCATCTTGGTGAAAGGAGAGGAGAAAACTATAACACATCACCAGCGTAGGAGGGTGTGTGAGTGCACAACTGAATTATTGCTTCTTTGAAATGGACAGTTGGCTGAGACATTGAGCCTATGAAGATGGAGTCCATTTTGTTGCCTCCAGCAGAAGGAGTGATGTGTGTTGCTGTTGGTTTTGGTACCTAAGAGGACAGTGCAGCTTTTCTCAGCTCTCTGAGTGCTGTTAACACAGGAGGTAGAGATGGTGCACATTCACTGTAAGGCAGGATGCCTGTGTTATCCCTGGATTTTTTTTTTCACAGGAATCCTTAGGGACCGAGCACTAGGTAGGAATGGATGAGGTGGTAGGGAGGCTCACAATTTACTTGCATGAGGATAGAATGTAGGTTGTTTCTGTGAGTCAAAGGAAAGAAAAGAAATGCTGGAAGAGAAGCCATGATGTCTAAGTGAAGCCTAAAAATGCAGTTTGCTGGAAGCCAACTGCTCTGAAGATGCCAAAGTCTGGAATAACTTAACACAGAGAATATGTGTTAAGGGACGATGTCACCTCAGCTGCAGCTTACAATTGTTAAGTGTATAGGATCTGGAAGAAGATCCTGTGACTTAAATGTTCAGTCTGCCACCGATTAGCTGTGTTATGTACAGCAGTTTATGACTCTGCTAGTGTGGACCTGGGATCCTGTGGTATGAGTTTATTAAAAAACCAATTATGAGAACGATTTTGTTTAATCTCAGGTGTGAGGCTGCTTAAGACATGGGTGTAAAGTGTTAACTGTCTCGTGAGCTGGCAGGGGCGTGGCTTAGCCAGCTTAGCAAGTTTAACTCAGAGGACTTGAGAGAGGGATAAAAAGCCAGAGCCCTGAGGAAAAGGGGGCTCTACAAAGAAGTAGAAGAGAGGGGGCTACAAAGAAGAAAGAGGTTGCTGCTCTTCTGGCTGCTGGTGCTCCCCCAAACTGCTGCTTGTTCTTCCTGCTACTGTCTCCTGGTTTGCTGGTTTTCTGGACTAAGATTGGTATTACCCTCAAAGAACTCAACAACCCTAATCAGAAGGAAGTAGCCTAAAGAGAACTACACCTCCTTTCATCTTTAACCTTCTTTATCTCCTGCATAGAGTTGAGGGGTTGGTAGGAACAAAGGGTGGAAGGGAGGTAAAGGTATTAAATATAGTAAAATAAATTGGAATGTCTAATTAATATAATACAAAAATAATAAAAGCCTCTTGCCACAGGATCCAAACACATGCCCCTCATCAGGAGGCTGCAAGAATTACTGGAGTGAAACACGTGTTTGTTACCGTGTATGTCAGGAGTGAAACACGTGTTTGTTACCGTGTATGTCATGTGTATGATACATAAGATGGTGCCTGGCATGACAAAAGTTCCTAAGTGATCATGTTCTCAGAGGGACAGCATAGCAGAGCCCTTGTGGAAGAGGAAAGATAGGCCAGGCCTGAGAAATAGAATTCCAGTGTGGCCGTCCATCGAAGGAGTTCAGGCAGAAAAATGAACTTTTGTGCTTAATTAAGCTTTCAGAGACCTGAATTTGAAATGCATTCAGTTTTGTGAGTGTTTTGTGGACAAGGGCTAATATTTGGGGCCAGGACTAGTGTGAGGCAAAGGGATTCACAGATTCATCTCTATGCATCAACAGCGTAGAGGGGCTGTCTATGGAATGCTGGAAAATATATGCAAATCATATGTATATTAATAGGCTAACATTCAGAATACATAAATAATTGACCTAATTCAAAAATACTCCCAAACTACCTAATTAGAAACAGATGAATGAGTTAGACAGACATTCCATAATGTAACATAAACAATATGAACAAGGAACAGGGCCACATCAAAAGATGGCAGGTGTCAACTAATATCTGAGAATGCAGATCAAAATCATGGGCGACCACACTGTGCCACTACTAAAACAAAACCCCAAACAAGCCAAACCACACAACATACGTGTTGGTGGGGACATGGAGGAAATGGATCTCTTCTATGCCTTTGGCTAGGAAACCTGTATGGGAGTTCTTCCGAGAGTTAAGATGAGTTATCACCTGCCCCCAAAATTCTACCACTAGGTAATACACTCAAAGACTTGAAATCAGGGACCCAAAGATATCTGTACATTAGAATTTATAGGCCAAAGGTGGAAACAGCCCAAGAGCACATTGATGGGTGAGCGGAAGAATAAATAATTCATAGAGCCAGAAAGGCCAAAGGTAAATATGAGGGGTGGGCAGAGAAGGAATAAGGAGATGCTGTTTCGTGCAGTCAGAGCTCTGGAGGGGGACACTGGTGATGGCTGTAAAATGTGAAATGTGCTTTAATGCAGCTGAAGTACACACTTCAAATACATAAAATGGTTGATTTTATGCTATGGTTATTTTGTCACAATTAAAATCAATTGCTAGGGCACTTGAAAGCTGCTAGCTGACAGTGGGCATAGCAGAAGAAAACCTAGTGGAGTTGGAGGCAAGTTTGCAGTAGGTTGTTAAAGGGCACTGAACAGGGACTGAGCAGGAAGAGGCCCTGAGGCAGATGGAACCACTTCTCTATGGCTTGCTTAGATATAATGAGAAAAGAAGGAATGAAGTAGGGAGAGGGAGGGAGAGAGGAATTTTCTTGTATCTCACCTGTATCTTCTGCATGGACTGAATTTTGAAACTTACAAATGTCATCCTGATACACCTTTGGGTGTGAGGTGTCCTCCTTGTTAAAGACCATGGGGATTCTTGTCTGCCTAATCTCAGCTGTCTTCTATGTCAGCTGCCCTCCTGCCTCATCTGATCATTAAATCAAGAGAATTTCCCCAGTTTTTACTTCCTAATTCGCTTACTTATCTTTGACTCAGGAAATCTCATCCTGAGATATGAACTACCTGTGTCTCTGACCACTCATCTTTTCAAAATGCATGCAATGGGATTCCTCTTGGTGGGCGGGTCTCACCCTTCACTGTAGAGAGGAACTGCTACGTGAGGTGTGTGACATGTGTGAGGTGTGTGAAATGTGTGGGGTGTGGGGTGTGGGGTGGGGATTACCTTCCTAAAGTCCAGGATGCATCCTATAAACAAATTGAACCAGCATTAGATTTTAGTAGAACCTAAACATGTGATTTTAAACTTGCTATTTTAAAAACTATATTCCAACTATCTTTTTTTTCCCCACAATTCAACCTCGTCTCTATTAGTGAAACCCCTGTCTTTCCTGGCCACTGTGTGAAAATTCCTAAGCATATCCTTAGTGTATCCTTTACATTTATCCATCACATGACAATCAATCCATAAACCTATTCTGTTCCTTCAACAATATATTTCTGGTAAAGTCTTCAATTCCAAAGAATCTGGTACCTTCTTTATATTGTTGTTATGTCTAGTTTCTGTTACAAGTATTGTAATTACTTTTTAGCTTGTTCCCCCCACCCTCCACAGAGGTCCTCCCCTAAATGCTGATGATAGAAATGCATTGTGTGACATCTTGGTAGATATTTTCATACTACAATGTGAAGGCTGGCGAGTGTGGCTATGGGAAATGGGCCAGGGATTCTAACCTTTGCTAAGATTTGAGTTTAAAAGACCCTGTTTAACCATGATGGTTCTAGATGAAGGTTGCATTTCAGAAACAGCAAGCAATAGCTCTTAGAAAGACTTCAGCATGGTAAACTAATTGTAGGAGTGTGGGGGATGACAGGCTGGTCTGAACTCAGCTTGGTTAAGCTCTTAGCAACATGTAATATATTCTTGAGATACGATTTATAGTTATGTGCATACATGAGGAATAGATTGAAATAATGTTTTTCTTAAGGAGTATGATGGTTATTGTTGACTGTTAACCTTATAGGATATGAAATATCATCTACGAAACAAGCCTCTGAACACATCTGTGATGGGTTATTCTGATTTGGTTAGTGTCTTCAGTTAGGGATTTATTGCTGTGAATAGATGCCATGACAACAGAAACTCTTATAAAGGAAAACATTTAATTGGGACTGGCTTACAGTTCAGAGGTTTAATCCATTGTCACCATGGTGGGAAACATGGTGGCATGCAGGTAGACATGGTGTTGGAGGAGCTGAGAGGTTCTACATTCAGATGCACAGGCAGCAGGAGGAGACTACCACATTGGGCCTGGCTTGAGAATCTGAGACCTCAAAGTCCACCACCACCACCCCCCCCACACACACACACGTTTCTTCCGACAAGGCCACACCTCTTTAATAGTGCCACTCCCGGTGAGCCTATGGGGCCATTTTCTTTCACATCACCACAGTTAACTGACCTCTTGGGCATGGCTATGAGGGCTTATATTGATGTTAACTGAGGTGGGAAAACCCCCCTAAAAGTGAATGGTACCATTCACTAGTCTGGGACGCTGAACTGTTCAAAAAGGAGATTAGCTGACTCAAGCATTTACTGTTCTCCTCTTGCTGACTGTGCATGCCGCGTGAACAGCTTGTTACAGTTCCAAACCTGCTTGGTCTTTAGGGTCCCTATTTATGTCTTCCGTGATGCCTTCCCACACCACTTCTTCCTTCTCTGTGTTCTTGCAGCTCCTTGTGCTTTTGCTACATTTCATCCAGCTCAGGCTCCTGAAGTACGTACACACACGGCTCATTTCCACTTAGTAAGTGACAGTCCCTGGCATGGTGGAGCCTGGCCTTTTATAACTGCTTTTCCTAGCAGGACCAGCTCTGTATTGGGACAAATAATGTGTTCCAATCCTCTTTTTTTTTTTTTTTTTAAGAGATAAAGCCAGCATCAGGAACATTCCTTTCACTACCCTTCACCATTGCTTTAGACAGAGTAAGGTGAGGTGTTTTGGGGGTGAGAGAGCAGGAAGGAATGAACAAGCCACCAGATCTATATGTGACTAAAACTTTCCAAAGGAAATGAAAGATTTTTAGTCATTACTCCTCTGCAGGACTTTGTTTTCCCTCTGCAGGGCCAGACCTCCAATTTTGCAATCTGAAAAGTAGCAGAAAGTGAACAGCACAGGGGAGACAGTCCCCCGGGGTCCATGTGGATATTTTTAGGTCTCTGCAGCGTGGTTCTATTGGAATGATGTCTCTCTGGTGCAGTTAGCACCTCCTTGCAGACTCATGTTTGTTTCTCATGCCCCCTGTGGCCCAGCCCAAGTTCAGAACCTCATTGCTGCTACGCTATCACCCCATTTGACCATCTCGATTGGCACACACCAAGAACTGACCTGTAGCGCTTCTCCCTGGGTGTCTACCAGTGTGGAACTTACTATGGCCATGTGTGCTCATGAGGGTCTGGAGGTGTGTTAACAGGGCAGGGCTAGCAGGCAGCCACGATCTTAATGGGGACTACACTGAACTATGGAAGTGTCTACTTTGGGACAACAACAAAATGCCCTCAGGTATAGTTATATTCCATGTACTCCAGTACAAAGCTGGGTCTAAAGCCACCTTAAACTGGGGTCTTCTTGTTTCCAAATCTAGTTCTTTCTCCATAGTGAGCACGTGGCCAAGAGTCTACTCAGTTCCCAATGTGTACAAAACCACTATGGTAGAGGTTGCATGGGTGAGTAGGCAGGCATAAAGCTTGCCCTAGTATCAGCACTTTAAAATCTTTCTTAAAGCTTTCTTCCCAGCTTTGTACTTGTATTTTGTTCCTTCACCTACTAGGTCCCTTTGCCTTATGACCTCATGACCTTGAGCATGCCATCTAACCCCCTGGAACTGCAGTGTTCAGAGGCTAGCTGACATCTCTCTAAGTCACCATCCTCTATTCATGCTCTGAGATTAACTGTAGTTTTTGAGCATTTGGCTGACATCCACACTCCCGAGTTTCTACTTGTCTTCTTCCTCAATCCAACTTCCACGCTTCAGCCATGGTCACCTTGTTCTCCTTAGTGCTTAATTCTTGGTACTTGTTGACTCAGTGACTCTGCTTAAAACTTTTTTTTTTTTTAAAGCAGAAAAGCACTCAGTTTTTAAGTGTGAGTCCACCGAGATGTATTCATGACCTAACTTTTCCCTGTCCTCCAATTCTGCTGTGCTCTTGCCTCCCTTAGTACTTTGGAGCTCTTATTTCCTCTGCCTGACTTGTCTTTCTATACATTTCTTCCAAGTTCATCTTTCTCTCTGGATCTCAGCTTAAATGATTCTTCCCTTTAGAAAGCCAGCCCTGACCATTAGCCCATAGCACCCTGGTCTCCCTACCACCAGGTTCATTACTGTGTCTTGTCTGGTGTCCCTTCACATTCCCAGACAGTCCCTAAGAGCCACGGTCTTCTTGTAGGACCCTGTGTTCTCAGTATCTAAATCATACAGTATGGCTTCAGGGTCCTTAGCACAACAATCCTAGTGTCGACTACAAGTGGTCCCCAGCTACAGCTTTGTCCTCTTAAAGTGTCCATTTGTTAAAACTCAAAGGTTCCCAGGGGTGGAGAGCAGCTCAGAACACTTAATTCTCATGGAAATTATATTATGTAAGAACTTTCTTCAAGAGAAAAGCAAGAAAGACTTTTGCCCTCAGGAGAAAATGAGGAAGGGTAAGGAGAAGATAGATTGTGGGAGGGAAACAAAGGTCAAGGTGTTCTGGGTACCAAGCCGGCAACTTCTATGAAAAATGTGCTGTCAAAGGGCCTGAGATGTTCCCTCCCCATGTCCTTTAAAATGACATCTTATGTTTTCTCTAATCATTAATAGAGTACTGCAGTAAATGGTTCCTATATAGAGACTGGGGAGATGATCCAGATTGCTGGATGGATTCAGTATTCAGGTCCTGCGCATGTATGGTATGGTCCTTTCAGGCATGAAATATTATCACCGGGGAAGGCTAGGGAAGGTAGGGCTGGGGATATAGCTCATTGGTAGAGTGCTTGCCTACCACAAATGAGGCCCTCAGTTTAATCCCAGTACCATGAAACTTAACAAAGTGACTGTGATGGTTTGAATGAAAATGGCTACCATAGGTTCTTAGGGAGTGGCACTATTGAGAGGTGTGGCCTCGTTGGAGGAAGTGTTTCACTGGGGGTGGACTTTGAGGTTTCAGATGCTTGAGCCAAGCCCAGTGTCACTCTCTTTCTGATGCCTGCGGATACAGATGGAGAACTCTAGGATCCTCCAGCACCATGTCTGCCCATGTGCCACTAGGTTTCCCACCATGTTGATAGTGAACTAAACCTCTGAACCTGTAAGCCATCCCCAATTAAATGTTTTCCTTATAAGAGTTGCCATGGTCTTGGTGTCTCTTCACAGCAACAGAAACCCTAAGACAGTGTTACGCTTCTGTAATTCCATCCCCTGGGAAGGAGAGATGGGGGGGTTAAAAATGAAGATCATTGGGTTATTCTGAGCAATACAGAGAATTTGAGGCCAGCATGAGCTACAAAGACCTTGTCTCAGAAAAACATACAAGCAAAGAAAGAAAAGAAAGAAGGGAACTGGCCATGCTCAAGCAGCAGACAGAAGGTCACATGCGTTGCCTTGATGGCACACCATTGGGCAGCATTGCATAGAGCGAGTGTCATCGGGAGATTGAATGATGAAATCAAGGCCAGTTACTTGACTCATTTCCTGTGTTCTGCAAGTCTCTGGCAACTGCCCTCTAGGCTGTCATGTCTGAGGCCTAAGCAGATGCAGGACAGTAGCATCTGGTTCCACCTGCCAAGTGCCTTTTTAGATGGAGTACATGTGGATGCCTCAGATCATTCGTTCATTCTTTCACTTGTTCATTCGTCCATTTATTCAAATATTCCAATTACACATGAAACTGAAATCAATGTATTCTTGGAAACACATGCTTGTGTGCTGCTCATCGGTAATTATTTTTCATGAGGGGAAAATGAGGAAGTTGTGGCTTGCCCTGCGTGTGTGTGTGTGTGTGTGTGTGTGTGTGTGTGTTTGGACATGTATCCTCTGAGTATGAGACTTCATGAATATTAAAGTCAAACAATAAGAACCCTTCTCCCCTGGAAATTTAAAGATGGGTTAGATCACCAACTAAAACAACAAAAGGACTGATTCAATGGTATACTTTTATGGAATGTTCCTTTGGATCATGAATGACAAGTTTCAGCTGACCCGTTCTGTGAAATTCTTACCTGACAATGTATGCAAGATTACAAATACCCAGCAAGGCGAGTCCTAGCTTCTTTGGCGGATAGTGGTGTGGTCTGAGAATGGTTTCAACCAGTGCAAAGGGCAATATGGAGGTATGCTGTCGAACAAAACATGACAGTCTGTAAGGCAGGGCTCCCCAACTGCTCCCAGGACCCACAATTTCGTTGTCCCTTTCCAGTCTACCCACTTGTAGGCTGCCAGGTTGACCTTTCCAAAACTTGAGTCAGGTCAATCTCCTTGGGTGACCGAGGTCCTCCTGTGACTCCCCGTTACCTGCTACATTGGTCTAAACTCCTCTATCTGGGTTCTAAGGCTCTTTGAAATGTCTACCATCCTCTCTGGCCTTGCATGCTGCCTGTTGTTCCCTTATAACACACACACTCACATGCACACACACTCACACGCACGCATGCACACACATCCACACACGCCAAGCATGCACACTCACATACCCTCTCAAATACCCTCTCATCCACACACACATGCTCTCTCTTATGTATACACCTGCAAATACCTTCTTTTTCTGCTTGGACAGGACACTGTCCCTCATTCTCCTTTGTGCTCTGCTGTTCTCAACATGGACACCTCATTATGTTCCCTCTCCGTAAGTGGGCTGGGGCTTTTCCATGTGTGCAAATCCTCTGCGCTCTTCTCAACCAAGGCAGCCTTCTGTAGTGCTAGCTGTGAATTTTCCCTTCTGCTAATTTCTCTGAGTTTGCTGCCATTATATCTGGTACTGTGTAGTCTCGCACTTATACTGTGCATCCATAAGCAGGGGGTGGGGCAGAAGACAAACCCCACAGTCTCTGGGCACCCCACTGCAGTCAGCACTGAGCTCAGTCCTGCCTGGCATGGTAGGTGCTGTGAAGTACTGGTAAGGCTCCCTCTGAGATGCCCTAAGCCTCCTATCTCCCCCTCATCTTCCCTCTTTATAACCATCTGCTTTGTCACATCTTTCAAATTCTTCAAACTCCATTAAAAAATAGTGCAGTCAAAGAAGTGTAACTTTAGGAATGGGATCATTGATTAAAAAGTGCCAGGGCTCCTCCCTTCTGGGTTTTGGAAGCTGCTCTAGGTTAGGTCCCTGGGGGTCTACACACAATTCTCCCTTCATTTGCTGAAGACATTACAAAACCCTTCTGTTACTCTGTACCCTGGTTTGCACAGTTCTTTGCAGCCCCTTGATTCCAAAGCCTCCTGATTCTGAGTCGTGGTGGCTGTCAGCATCTGAATCATAGAGTCCTTAGAATTAGAGAGAGTTTCTGTGTGTGCTCCTTCCCAGTCTATGGGACTGGAGCTCAGGTCTCTGGCTCAGGGAACTCCTTGTGAGTCCCACAAGGCTTGTGCTCAGAAGGAGTCCTGTTGAGGTTGTAGCTTCTTTTGTCCCTTGTAGCTAGGGCCCAGTCTAGAGATCAAGATGAGCTTTAGGTGACACAAATTATACAGGTTTTGTGACAAATAGGACTGGGGTAATAAGGAGTAAATGTTAAGGACAAGGGTAGGGGCATCATTGGCTACAGTGTCCCAGTCAGGGTCACAAGTGGGTGACATTGAACAACCGAGTATCCTAAGGATCCCGTGTTGTAGTAACAAGGCATGGCAGACAATATAGCTTTTATGCACTTTGCTTGTACTTGGTCCTGAATATATTGATGGCTAGATGGACGTGCAAATGGAGAAAATTCCATGCTCTTTCTCGAGTCCTGTGTGTTTTTATCGGTCTGATTCTAGTTTGCTGCTTTTGTGTGTTCCTCCAATAAAGAAACCTGGTGTTTACAGGCATAACCTTCTGAATTCCACCTTGGGGTTGTAGTTGAAGACCTCTGGGCTTGATCTTTCTTGCTGCTAACTGGAGACAACACACGAGTGCTTTTGGTAAGTGCATGGGAATCACTTAACCCTCTTTGACAGCATCTGCGGACTACCTGCCGTGCTTGTCACTATTGTTATTGTGAATTCCATCCTTCTAATGGGTGGACTGAGGGTGGGGGAGAGGTTTTGGGTGCTCAAAGCTCTAGGTGCAAGGATGCTCCTGGCCTGTGCTTTGCAAGCAGCTACAGCGTGTGTTCTAGGGGATGGGAGTAGAGCCATCGTGGGTCATCGAGGGGACTCCGCCTCCTGCCCACCACAGGTACCGAAGCTCCCAGACACAGCAGACTCTAGCTCCTAGTCATACTCAGTGACTGAGCTAAGTGCTGTCTCTATCTGAAAGCCACCATGGGAGCTAAGGCACAGAGCTGTCTGCCCTGAACAGACACCTGCCTCTCTTCCTGCCTCGGCCCTGCAACAGTAGGAAGGATCCAGCTCCTATTAACAGGCATTAACAGGTCCATTATGACGGCCATTAAGCCGACAGATTTTATTGACCTCGCCCACAACCAGAAGCTCCCTGTTGTCTGCACTAATGATCACGGGGAACAGAATTCCTGTGGAATAATGCAGTATGTTTGCATTAGAAGTGAATGAGTTCAAGGTGATTAATGCTTTTACAACCAACAACTCAGAGATGCATGACTGGTCACCTCTACGATGTTCCTGCCCTTTGCAAGTGACATTCAATTGGATTTCCAAATGAACACTCCCTGATGGCTTCTGGGAAATTCACTTCCGTGATACCATTAGTGATGGTCCATAGACGGCAGCTCCACACCAGTGAAAAGGTCTTTAAAAGAATCACATTTTCTCACCGGGACTTGGGGTAGGCAGGAGCGAGGCAGGAAGACTGAAATCTACAGGCTTTGTAAATATTGAGCTACTGAGTAGAGCCAAGCATGAGGCAATATACTTCTCCGTATTTCAGGTGTATCTGTGTCTCACTTCACACTGACATAAATTACGTAACCTTTGCCTGAGAGCACATATTTTTTTTTAATGGGGAAGAAAAAGAATTCAATAAGAGGAAAAAAAAACCAATATGCTTTCTGTTTCCAACAATATCTAATAATTAGGCTGGGATTAACACAAATTAGAATGCTGCCAAAAACTACCGAAAACAGTGACTCATTCTGTATTTCAATTAACAGTTTCTCAGTTTCCCTTATAAACAGCAAAGCTGACAAAAATTAATTATCTCAGAGGGGGTAAAATATTTCCTTCGGAAGTAAACAAAACATCACAGGCTGAAACAATGGCATATGTACATAGAGTGGGTGGGGTGAAGTTATCTCTCCTCGTCAATGAAGCTGTCATTTAGGTGGATTCTCCTTCCATTGTGTCTTTCCAAATGGGAGGAGAATGCTACTGTTTTCCTATTATGCTCTCCTAGTTATTCTGTCTCCCCTGTTCTTTCTATAATGCCAACTTCCACCAAAATGCCTTGGAGACTGGATGATATATGTGAAATATTAATTTAAGTTTTAGTACAATAGTTGCACGTTAGATTCTCTGGGGTTGTGAGTAATGACCAGAATGTCCTGACCTTTAGAACACTCTTACTAGATTGCAAGAGTGGTAACCAGGAAAATAATGATAACGGTTTGCATGTGTGTTCCTGTTCACCTCCTGCTTGCAGAAAAGCAGACATTGTAACAATCCTGCATAGGAACTAAACCTACAATGGATACCTTCTCTGCTTGACTCCCAAGAAGTCAGTGAAGTAGCTGGTAGAGCCCACAGGCTTCTTGGCTTTTGTTGTTTTATTTTTGTTTTTATTTTTGGTCTTCCTCTGCAGTTCAGGAGTTTTAGCCTGCTCAGAGTCATGGAGGTTCCAGAGACTACATCTACAGGACAAGCCATCTGGGGGTGGGATGGGGTTGGGGGAGAACAGTTTTAAGAGTTAAGTTTCTCCAGTGGAAAAAAAATACTAGAGATTTTAAACTATGTAAAAATACATAGTTTGAAAACCGGATGATAAGGTTAAAATATTTGATCTTTGTTTCTTTCCTTCATTTCATGTACTTGCCAGAATCTTTCTTGTCTTGAGTTGACTAGATCAAGATTAACAAGCCAACTTCTGTCCTCTTAGGGAGCCATCAGGCAGTTTCTCCTTTAGATGCCCTTTTCCACCCCCAAGCTGATGGGCTACAGCCCTCAGCTCTCTCATCATCTCCCCAGTCAAGACTTTGCTTGTTTTCCAACAATCAACTCCTGGTGTTGACTTTTCCCAAACATCAAAGCATGTCAGTGAGGGAGTTTCTGGATTAGGTTAATTGTGGGTGGCCCTATTCCACGGGCTGGGGTCTCACACTGAATAAAAATGAAAACAGAGCTGAGCACTCAGTTCATTGCTTTCCGCTTGGTGACTGTTACTCAAGCTCTTGCCACCGTGGGTTCCCAGCCTTGGTGGATCGATTGTCCCCTCAACTGTGAGTCAAAACAAATCCTTCCTTCCTGAATTGCTTTTGCCAGGTTTTGGTTGTAGCAATGAGAAAAGTGACTAACATAACTTTTCCATGGCGTTAATGCATGGATATTTTAAAATAAACTTTAGTGCTGATAAAGTACCTCATTTCTGGACTCATAAAGATGAATTTTGTGATAAGCCCAACATGCCAAAACAAATAAAAGGGATCTGCACAAAAGCTCCTTGGGACAAACATGACAAAAAACATCAATCACAGTTTTAAATATGAATGCAAGAGATGGAAGAATGAAGGTCCTGGGCAAACCTTATTGAAGTATTGTTACTCCCAGGCTTGTTATGTGGCTCATAATTATTCTCGTGCCTTTCTCCCTGCAGTGAGAGCTAGTTGGCTAATTCCGTGAGAGCAGCTTTTGTTAACACCACACATTCCCCACTAATAACTTTTTTGTTTTGTTTTGTTTTTCAAGACAGTGTTTCTCTGTGTAATAGCCTTGGCTGTCCTAGACTGTCTTTGTAGACCAGACCAGGCTGGCCTCAAACTCACAGAGATCCACCTGCTTCTGCCTCTCAAGTGCTGGGATTAAAGGTGTGCGCCACCACGCCTGGTTTCCAGCTAATAGCTTTGAACCCTTTCCTCAACTAATTTCCCTGAGTTTCTGCCTCAAATCCCCACAAGACAATGATGGAGGTCTTAGACATGCAGCTGGGAGTATTTTATATTCCCAAACTGAAGCCACCTGTATTGCAGACTCTCTTTTATTGTTAAAAAAGGTGCAGTTTTGCTCGAAGTAAATCTAATAATAGGGTAATTCAGAATTACAGTGTACACACAGGCAATTCAGTTTTTACCTCGGGGGTTTTGGGTTTTAACTCTTGCGTCTCTGCTATCTGCAGGACTCTCCTCCAATCTCAATAATGCAGTTTTAAAAGAGGACTGTACTTGTAAAACAAAATTCTCTTTTACTTTCTAGGAACTTTCTGGCAAGTCTCCTCTGTAATTACAGAGGCAATGTGAAATTGCCTTGGGCAAGGGTTGGAGGATGTAGGGACATAAACCACCCACAGACAGAGCCACAAGCTTTGGCTTTATTGCCTCTATCGACCTAGGTAGACTGCTACAGGTTGCCCACCTGCACAGAGAAGTTAAAAACATTTGTGTCTCATTTATGGGAATGGATCATCCTGGTTACTCCATTTTACTCTGAAATGCACCTGAACCGATGAACGGAGATGGGTAGGTGGATGCTAAAACCAAATCATTGAACAAACAAGTACAGAACCATCAGTCCACCCTGACTTCCTTTCATTGTTATGCTGGAAGGCTTTCACAGTAAGACACCAAGGGGACTAAACAGCCTTCACTGATCTGGAAATACATGGTCCTGTGGGGCAAGGGAGGAAGTGTGTTAGTATTTATTGTGAATGTATTCTTACATTAACTGAACAGGTAGCTGAACAGCCACTTCTGGAAGCTTTGTAAGCCATCTTCTACTGGCAGACTCATCCTTTGGTTAACCTATAATTAACCCAAACATCATTCTCCTATCCTGAAGTTAGTTGGTTTTAGAAGAGTCTGGCCTGGTAAATTAGTGATGATTTGGAGTCTATCTGGCTGGTGTCAGACAAAACAGATACCTGAGATCCTAGGATAAGATGGTCAGCGTATTCTGCTTCTTCCTGTCCTTTCCTCTCTGCTGTCTGCAACACTGGTTCTTGTAACCATTGATTCGTTCCTTTAGACCTCATATCCAAACTTATTTTCTATAGCTACTTAGTTTTTGAATCTCAAGCTTCAACTTGCTGGCTTTCCCTATTGTGATGGTTGGATTAAGAAATGTTCCCCATAGGCTCGTGTGTTTCAAGACTTGGGCCCCAGTTTGTAGTGCTGTGTAGGGAGGTAGAGTCTTGCTGGAAGAAGTATGTCACTGGGAACAGGCTTTGAGATTTTAAACCTGCCCTCACTTCCTCCCACACACAACTCTCATTCTTTCATCCCTGCCCCCTCCCCGTGCACTTTCTGTGCATGGCTGGCATGCAAGCTCCTTGTTTCCTGGCTCTCAGCCAGCATCCTGCTCCTGCGGTCATGCCTCCCTGCTATGATGGACTGTATACCCCCATCTGGAACTGTAAGCTAAACTAAATCAAACCTTTTTCTCATCTAATCTAAGTTCCTTTTGGTCATGGCATTTTGTCATAGCAACAAAAAAGTAAGGAGTGCTTTTATCAGGAGCACATTTTGCTGCATTGTAATGGGGCCGACCTTCTAAATCGAGTCTCATATGAGTACTACTTGCTCAAAACCCTTCTGTGGCTCTCCTCTCTATGTCTGTCCCATTCTCATATCCCATTTCTCCTTCTCCAAGGCATGTCAGCAGGTTGTCTTCACACTCAAATCAGCCTCTCTGTATTTTTGCTTCTGCCTGTCTCTTTTCCTATGACTCTTCACTTTTCTTGTTTTCAATTCATTCTTCATCCCCCACCCCCGTCTTAACCAGCCCTATGTGCCTTTGAGACACCTTTCATCTCAAGTCCATTAATTAGCATTGGAAAACATAAGGAAAAATAGGACTCGAGAGAACAGACATGATGAACCAGCCAGAAAGCTTACTGCACTCCTGCCAAGACTCACGTTACTCAGCCGTGTGCTTCCAGACAGAAATATGAAGAAGGGATTGACACGGCTTGTTTTGGGATTCCTTTTAGAGAAAATAAAGGTTTTCCTCTTGTGAGAAAACTGAAAAAACATTTTTACCATTGCACTTCATTTAGTGGGCCATAAGCGATACAGTGATTTCAACGGTATCTCCATAGCAAATAGCTCAGGGGTCCTGAATCTACGAACCGATGTCATTGGAAGGCACCATGACAAAGAACTAGTGGAGGGATTCTGCCATGTAGCATTTTGTAGCTGAGCAGCAGACCATAAGCACCATCCTCCTCATGGGTGTTTCCGGTCTAACTTTGCACTGGATGTAGGTCAGCCTCTTTGTAAAAAGCCCAAATGAAAGAATTATGTACTGTTGGCCATTCATGTGTAAAAACTTAAAGGGATTTTTTAAAGGCTGTTATAATATTAATATCTTTGCATTGCAAATAAGTCTTTCAAACAAATAAATCTCCCTCTTTCTCTGCTGCTCCATTCTCCTTCCCTGCCTCCCCTGCCCAGGACTCGCCTTCTCCTGACATGCTTGTCTCCCTGTCCTCCCTCAACACTAGACTCAGTGTTTTTTTCTGCTGGTGCATTTCCCATTCCTGTACTCAATGAGATTACACATGCTCCGAGGGCAAAGATCTAATTGACCTTTTTTCCTTCACTCCCCTCCAAGTTGGATAGATAAACATTTGACTGATCTTCTTGTTACGGAGGAAAGTAGAGTCCTTAGTGTGACTTGGTCACTTATCTTCTCTTAACCTCTATGTCCAAGTTCCCCACCATCTTCTCCTGGTCACTCTGCATCCCCACCTAAGGTCTCTTAGCACTGATACATCATCTATTTGCCTCTCTGCTTCCTCACCCTCTTCACCTCCTTCCCAGTATAGGGGGCTCCGTGATTCCTGGGTGAATCCCAGCACTCCAGCTGAATTCTTCATGGCCTGCCTGGAGGCCTCTGTGTTCATTTCCCATCACAGCATCCTACAAGCTGAGAGCATCTTACTGAGACTGAAGCAAATTAGGCTTAGGCCACTTAATAGCCTTGGCATTAATGAGCAATGCCAAGAATCACTAAAGGGACAGGTGGAGAGTTCTTCTGCAGAGCCTGGGAAGGAACCCAGAGTCCATAAGCATGAGCTCTCATATATCAGGATATGTGCATGAGGGAAAAGTAGCACAGTCAACCTCACAACTTAGATAGTGACAACTTCATCATGGCTGGATATGGCACGCCGGGCCTTATAAATTATGTCTTGGGTATTTCCAGGAAGCCTCTGAGTGAGTGAGACTCTTGGAGACAACCAACAGGTGCTCACATCTTGACAACTACACCATAGGCTCAACCAATTGTGCTGGCTGTAGGAAGTTGGAAGACCCAAAGGCAGCACACATAGCCCTTGGTCTGTCCTAGGACTACCTGGGCTATCTCCATCCTGAGGCAGAGCCAGGTGGAACCCTCCCTCCTATGGCTCTGTTGAATAGTTTTTCTGCCTCTCTTCTCTTTATCAGCCTTCCTCCTACACTTCCTCCACGGACCTTTGTCTGACTCCACAGGACACACAGATTACCTGGGCTGCTCTAAGTTGATGTAAGGTTGTTCTGAACACAGAGGGGGTTTAGAAAGCATTGGGGTTTGGCTTGCTTTGTAGACACTCTGTGTCCCCCAGGCAGCATTATTTCCTCTCCAATATACTATTACCACATCAGCAAAGGACTCAGGACACGAAGACAGCTGGTTTCCTTGGGAGAAAATGGTGATTCAAAAAAGCATCCTAGGGGCTGGAGAGATGGCTCAGCAGTTAAGAGCAGTGGCTGCTTTTCCGAAGGACCAGGGTTCAAACCCCAGCACCCACATGGCAGTTCACAGCTGTCTGTAATTGCCTGGGCCTGGTGGCGTACGCCTTTAATCCCAGCACTGGGGAGGCAGAGGCAGGTGGATCTCTGTGAGTTCAAAGAGAGCCTGGTCTACAAAGTGAGTCCAGGACAGTCAACGATACACAGAGAAACCCTGTCTCGAAAAATAAAATAAAATAAAATAAAATAAAAAAGCATCCTATAAGTTTTGGGGCACAGTTCTGAGGCTTCCTCAGGGTAGATCCCATGAGGGATCAGTTCCCTTTCTTCTTCCTTCCTCGGGCTAACCCAACATCCTATTCTGATAGAATTCACTGGCTGCTCTGCATGACTGGCTGTTGCTCATTGGTGATTTTCCTAAGTGCACACCATCAGTTGATTTAGGGTTAGTCTCTCTGTGTTCACTCTCTGTTGAGGTCTTGCCAGAAGAAAGGAGGATGTCTGAGAGTGGTGGCTGAGAACCGTCCTTGTCTGCTAACCATCTAATGATATCTCAAAAGACACAGTTCTGAATCCACACTTTAAGCAACTGAAAAATGTTAATAAATTTAAACTTGTATTTATTTAAAACCTACCCTGTCACTCTAGGCCAGACTGCTTTTAAACTATTATGCAGTGGGAGCTCTGAAAACAAAACTAGATAGTGGAAGGTAGTGTGGGGTGGAGGCCTTGGAGACCACAACAAATAAACTTATGTTCCTTGTTCAAGGCTCACTGGACCAAAATCTTTGTCTTAAAAATCTTGGGGATATTTCCTCAATAGTTTTGGCCTCCTAGCTAGATCTTCATAAACCATTCATAATGGTTGCCAAATAGTGTTTTTTCTTTTGGTTTGGTTTC
This sequence comes from Lophiomys imhausi, assembly GCA_907164525.1. Lineage (NCBI taxonomy): Eukaryota > Metazoa > Chordata > Mammalia > Rodentia > Muridae > Lophiomys > Lophiomys imhausi. The sequence continues at coordinate 55,915 of CAJQZJ010027483.1, read as the reverse complement.
TTGAAATGGTTATTTTAGGTAACTACCTATCTTAAACTATTTTTGAAATTATAAACTCCTTTCTCTCTGAAAAAAAAAAACTCAAAACAAATAATGGCTGTGTATAGGATATCAAACTGAAGCTATCCAGTCTGATATTGGGTACTCAAGAAATACTTTGATAAGGACAAAGAAGTGGGAGTCATCAGAGTGTCAAAAAAAAAAAACCAAATAAACCAAAAAAAAACCACACAACTCTTTTAAGGTTACAGTAGCGAGGACACAGTAGAGGGAGAAGAGATTAATATGTATCTGGAATGAGGAACAACCACAGTGAAGTCGATGTTTCTCAAGTCTGTGCTATTGACATTTTAGAAAAGATCATTCTTCTGTTGGGGGTTCCTCTGTGCATCACCAGATGCCAAGTACCATCCTTGGCTCCAACACATCAGATGTCAGTAGCATAGTCCCTACTCCTGGTGTAACAATCAAAATTGCCTCCAGACATTGTTAAAAGTCCTCTGGAGAGCCCACTCCATTGTAGGTGAGAGTTGAGCGTTCTACGGTGTTGAGGGTCAGATGGAGTCAGCACTAGGACCTGGGTTTAGATCCCCAACATCCATGTAAAAAGTGGGGTACAGCAGCATAAGCTCATGATCCCAGTGCTGGGGAGAGACAAGAAGATCCCTGGGGCTCCCAGCCAGTCAGTCTAACCAAAGGAGAAAGATCTACAAAGACACACACACACACACACACACACACACACAGAGACAGCAACAAACCAACTGGGTACTGAGGCAAGAAGACTCTCTAAGTTCTTCACTGCATTCCCACACTGATCATTCTTCCACAGTGAGTCCTGAGCTCCTCCCCCAGAGAGAGGACCACTGGATGTCAAACCTGCTGTTTATGGTATTCTGAGACATGGGCCACTGCCACACTGTCATTTTCAGCTGTCCCACAAACCCTGAGATTGACTTCAATCTCACTTTTGAATATAAAATCTGGGGACCTATGTGCAGTTAAACTGGCAACAAGATCACATCCAGAACCCTCCACATTCCTGAGAAAGCATGCCTGGGACACTGGTACCACCTTCCCATGACCCAGAGAGTTGATTTACCTCCTTCTCCTGGTTTTCCTAGAAAAAACAAAACCAAGAGGGCTCTGAAGGCCAGGAAACACCTTCTCAACAAAGAGCAATAAAATGTGGCTTTTAAGAGCCGGAATGTGTGTCTAGAGATGATATGCCCAAAACACACTTGATAAGGTGTCCAGAATAACCCTCTGAAATGATTCTGCACTTCTTGGTTTCCAAATGCAGGAAACACAATACAAAAAAAAAAAAAAAAAAAAACTCTCCTGCATTCCTCTCTGCGCTTTGATGCGTGTTAGCTTTCAAGTCTGAGTTCTCGATGGTAGCATCTGTTCCCTGTAAGGGAAGTGAAAGGCTGCAATCTTTGGAGGCTTTCTTAAAATTCTGTTCTTAAAATAAGAAGTCCTTGATTACCACTCAGCAGTAGAAATGGTCAGTTCCACAGAGGCCACTAAAGAACTGGTTCTTTCTGGTGAAGCTTCATATTTCAAGGGTTCACTTCTTCTGTACAACAAAATGATCCCATGGGTCACCCATCTGTAGGAACCCTTGTTTAATATATGGAGTACAGGTCTTAGTGTCAGTTCTGACCCAGCCATTGCCCAAGGAGGGAGATGGGCCTTTTACACGTGTTCACTCACTGAGAAAGGTTGCTTCTGTTTTCAACCATATGTCTTCCCTTTCCTTCGACCACACCTCATTAATCAGGTGACCTCCATGATGGTGCATCTGCTTCTCTTCTTTCATCCTTAGCCACACTACTTCCCCACTTCAGGGGCTTTTTAAATTCTTCTTGGCTACATGAATGCTGCTGCCTAATGTACACCTGGCAATGGTGATGACCAAGGAAATTGGAGGTCAGCAAAAGTCTCCACTAAAAGATCTACCATTGAGCCACGCCCCAAACTGATGAATGCTAGTCTTCCTTCAACAAAATGGATGCTGGTGTTGTGCTTGTCTTAAACAGGAACCAGCCTCAAATATTCCAGATCGCACTCAAGTAGAACCAATGCTTCCATAGCTATTTCAAGGTACTAGGGAATTTGGTAAAATTTTATTACAACTTTCTTTGGGAGAGTGTACAAAAGGAACCCCCCAATTCAAAACTATCACTTTTTCTCACAATACCACTTCTCTTCTGCCTCCAGTGCCCCTTGACCTTATCATACCCTACTGTGTCCCCAAGAGGAAGAATCTTGAGGTCAATGGGGATTACAAGGAAGCAATGAAACTGAGCAGTGACACCTTTGTCCTTCATTGTGACAAACATCGTAAAAGGCAAACATCTCCACTCTTGGCTGACTTCATTGATGGGCACACTTTTCTGAAATTGAGAGAACACAGGTGCGAACATGCTGTGTTTTGTGTGCTGTGAAGGACTACTGAGAAACAACACATGGGAACACAGGCAGGAAGGAGCAGTACAGACAGAGTCAGGGCTATTCAGAAGTCAGGTGTAATAACATTTCGAAACATAAAGAAAGCAGTGCAGGAGTGGATGAGGAGGATTCCATGTAAGAAGGACTGCATGGGAAAAGGCTCCAGTGTAGGAAAGACTTCAAGGCTCATAGGAAAAGAGAAATGGCAAGAACACCTAAAACTCGCCAGATATTGGTGACACACACCTTTAATCCCAGCACTTGAAGGAGAGACAGGCATAATGCCTTGGTGAGTTTGAGGCCAGTCTGGTCGACATAGAAATTTCTAGGCCATCCAAGGCTATATAGTAAGACCCTGTCTCAACATAAACAAATAATAAATAAAGATAGATAGATAGACAGATAGAGCTCATCACATCAAGACAAGAGAGGTCCTGTCTGGCAGGCATCTGTAAGCCTGGTGAACTAGCAAGCCATTGAGGAGGACTAGGAGAAGTGCTATTTTCTGGTCTATTTTACTAGCATGAGGAGAAAGTTGAGAACGGGAACAATTATGATCAGTTTAGAGCTCTGGTATGGGTCATGTAAGATATGGTTGTAGCCCCTAGCACATCAGCAGTGGCTCTAGAAGGTGACCAGAAATGCTACCTTGTTGGGTTGAATGGATAAGATATCTAAGGGATAGGCAAGGCCAACAGTGGCTTTTTTGTGTGTCTGATTATTTTTATTGGTTTATACTCACTGAGCACTGGTCTGGGTTTCATAAAGACAGCTTCTTTTAAATATGTCACATGCTTTGACCACATTCATGTCTCCTACCCCCTGTGCTTCCCCCTCTTCCCTCACGATGTGTCTTCCTTCTGCCAGTCTCTCCTTCTGCTTTCAAGTCATACATGTGTGTAGCTCTGAAGGACAGTATGCAACAGCTGTCTTTCTGTGTCTAACTTTTTTCACAAAACATGACACGATCAAATGGCATCCACTCTCCAGACAGAAGGCCATTCTATGGCCTGGGTTTGTCTGGAACCCATTATGTAGTTGAGACTGGTCTTAAATCCACAGAAACCACCCCGTTTCAGCCTTCTGAGTGCTGATATTACAGGTATGAGCCTCTATACCCAACTTATTTTTGTTTTTATGACACAGAGTCTCACAATGTAGTGCCAGATAGCCTTAAAACTACAATTCCAATTCTGGCTTCTGTGGAGCTTTCTCAAATCTCCCTTCTGAGATCTCATTCTTTTTCCATAAATGCATCCTTTGGTGAAGGTACATGAGCACCTGCGCTGTCTTTATCATGCTCTTGTTTTTTTTAGAGACAAACTCAGTGAATTAACACATTACAGGGGGTTTGCTCATTTGCTTGCTAGTTTTGGTTTTGAGATGAAGATTCACTGTGTGGCTGCTCTCAAACTCACAATCCTCCTGCCTCAGCCTCCCAAGTTCTAAGGTGACCATCATGTGCCACTTTAGCAGGGTCTCACAATGGGCCAACAGGCTCAAGCCCCGAGGGTGAGGAGACAACCTATGATCCAGGCTGTCAGGGAAGGGGCAGCCAGGAGTGAAGAACTAAAACCAGACAAGAAGAGAGGCAAGGGTGATGGAGGGAGGAAACAGGATGCAGCCTACAAGGGCTGAGGGTCAGAATGCTTCCCTAATAAGAGCACCTTAGCTCCTGGGAGGGAATATGGCAAGGGTTCTAGGTGCAAAGGTGTTCAACCAGAGAGATATAGAACCTGGGAAAACTGCTTTCCTCCTACCCCATCACAGCAGGGGCAGAAGGCTGGACCCAGACCTGTCTGGTAAGTGCCCTTTTCCTCCTTTTTCTCCTCTTCTAGGTTTGGCAGCTCTTTCTTGATTGGTCCAATTTTTCACCTTATTTGCATACAATCCCATTCATCTCATCAAAATCCAATTGGCTCTATATTCCTCAACTGAGGAATCTTAGAGAGGCCTTCTCACTGACAAACACTACGGAGGAGGAAGAAAAGGAAGTTTAGACTCCATTTCCTGATAAGAATCCTGCCCTGAGTTGAATCCTGTCTTGAGTTGGAGGCCAGGATTCCAGAGGCTTGGCTTCCAGAGGCTCACTAGGGAAGGAAGACTGTCAGAGACTTGCTGTACCAGAGGCCTCTGCTTTAGGCAGGGAACTCAGGCTCACACTGGCCCAGACACAGGCAAGGGAACTACTACCTCAGCCTTCAAGATTCCAAGCTTTGGCAGCAAAAGAGAATTTGTTCCTACACAGCTATCTCCAGCCTTGAAGACCTGCCACAATGGAAGGCCTGCCATTCCTGTCACTCCACTGGCTGACCTGCTTTCTATAGGTAGACCTGCTCTGGGTTGGCCTCCTGAAGCCTTCTGAGATCTCTCCAGGTAAAAACCTTGCCAACACTCTCTCCATTGGCACCTGAAGCTTGCTGAGAGCATAAAGCTGTGATACTTGCCACCTCTCTTGACTGGCACCCAAAGCCTGCTCACAGCACAGGCTGTGATACCCACAGGCTCTCTTGGTTACTTCCTCCTGCAACTGAGGGTCTCAGAGACCATCTATTGTCTGCCCACTACATTCTTAGAGGGAGGACAGATCAAGACCCCCAAGATAGGAGACTCAAATATCTCAGCACCATATTGTTTTAAATCAAATTTTCTTTTCTCTTTTCTTTCTTTCCTTTCTCAGGACCATGTTTCAGAATATTTCATCACATTTCGAAACCCATGTTTGTAAATTTAAAAATCTGTTTGTAAATATGGGATGGCTCAGCCTTTTATCCTAGAGTTTTCTGTTTATTGTAAACAAATGGTTAATGGTGTGGCCAACCTCTAAGCACACACCCTCAATCCAAGAACTTTTTGTACACAGGATTAAATAAATCCTGTTTATTTATTCCAGGGCCAATCAAGAAACCAGTTGACAGGGATTAAGCAAAAATGATGGAAATTGAGTTGGAGGTATTTAAAACAGCTTGGAGAGGAGTTTGGGTTTGCTCCTTCAGATCTTCCTGCAGGGTGGCTTCAGAAGTTTTCTCTTTCTAGGCTTCTTCCTCTAGGTTCTTCTGGGCTTCTTAACCTAGGGCTTTTGGCTGGGACATTGGCAGAATAGGAACGTCAGCTGGGTGCTTTCTCTGCTTCTCTAGGCTAGCAGGTTTTCATCCCAGCCTCTGGCTCCTGAGTCTCCATTGGTAAAATTAATGACTGGATATTTTAGTTTTAGTTTTAAAAACAATAGGACCAGGAAGCTATTATTTCATCTTTGCCACTGAAACCCATCCCCAAGTCTGACAATATGCTTGTCCCTCAGTTTTCACAAGGGCCTGGCTATAGGACCCCTATGAATACAAAAATATTTGGATACTCAAGTCCTTTGCCTAAAATAGTGGTTCTCAACCTTCCTAATGCTGTGACCACTTTAATACAATTTCTGATATTGTAGTGACCCCCAACCATAACATTATTTTGTTACTATATCATAATTATAATTCTGCTACTGTTATGAATTGCAAAGTAAATATCTGATATGTAACCCCCAAAGGGGTCGTGACCCACAGGTTGAGAACCACTGGCCTAAAGCATGGTACCATTTTCTTTTCTTCTTACAGTCTTATTGCTATTCTGGTTATTTAGGGAATAACAATAATAAAAAAGTCTGAACATGTTTGGTACATAAGCAATTTTCCCCAATTATTTCTAGTCTTCATTAATTGAATCTGTGCATCTGAAAATGTGTTCTACTATTGATTTCCTGTATCTTCAATGTGAGGTGTCTGCAACGTCACCTGAATGGCTGAGGGAGAGTGTTTTTAGTCTGCTTCTTAGTCCTGTGTGTAACTTTTTCTTCCAACTTCTCCAATCTCTGATGATTCATTGTTCTTAAACTCTAAAAAAAACAGTAATTATCTCTTCAAATATTGCCTTTATCTGAAATTTTTTGCTATCTTTTTGTTTTATTTTAGCTTTGGGAAATTTCCACTACCTTCTTGTATGTGAGCCAAGCATTTTAAAAGATTTTTTTTTTTTTTAATGTTCTATTCTACATTTGAGGTGTCTTTTTCTTAATGAGAGTTTTTCCTTTTGGGGGCTGCTTTCCTGTGACATGGCAGAGATGAAAATCATTTTGGGTTCTGATTCTTTTGACTGTGGATAACTTTCTCCATATGTTAATAAAACCCATCATTCTGTAGGTTAACTTAAAAAATGTAAATTAATAGTGGGGAGAAGTGGTTCGGTGGGGAAGTGCCTGCCCCTAAAGCCTGCAGAACTGTGTTTGGATCCCCAAGCCCACACAAAGCCAGACACAACAGCAGGCATCTGCCATCCCTATACTCCTTCAGGAGAAGGGGAAGGAGACAGGAGGTATGGAGGCTTTCTGTCCAGTTAACCTGAGGTACACAGCCATGAGCACATGGCCCTGCCTCAAGGGAGGTACAAGGGGATGTCCAAACTTAAGGCTGTCATCTCCATGCATGCCACGGCACATGTGTAGCCACACTCACATACATGGGTGCACACATATGTGCACCCAGATTTTGACAAGTGTAAAAACTTTAAAAACACCATGAACATGATTTAGAAGGAAGTATGAATCTTGTGATCATGTGGCATCAGGATTCACTGAGAAAAATGAAAGTATATTCAAGGAGTCCATGCCTACAAGGACTGGCAGTTTAGAAGATTATTGTAAAACGCAGGATGGTGAAATCAGGGGAAATCCTATGGAAGAGAGGGCTCTCCATCAGATGCTGCAAATGCATGCCAAGGTCTCCATGAACTACCACAATGGCCTCAGCTGCTCGCTGTGTGAAGTATGTAACCCCCAATGTGTTCATCCAGGAGCCACAGCTAGCCCCAGATCTGCAGTATTCCCACATACCTGTTGTCTACTTCTGATAGATAATAGTGAGCTCTACTTCTCCTTGGGTGTCATGAAAAGGTCTCTTGCTTAGATCCTAGGAAGAAGGGACCTTGTGGTTTCTGGCTATCTGTGATAGAGAATAGGGATGAAGCTGGACAACTCCAAGTTGGCCTCAGTTTGACTTCATTTGTTACCTAACTATAATTTAAGTATTGCGCATATAACCTATTGTGTGTGTCATACACATGTGCAGATATGCTCGCCCATGTTGCACTTATGCAGCCAGGGCTCAGCAATAGTTACCTGGCTCTCTCACTGTTTTTCTTTATATGTCTTTCTGTCTATCTCTCTGTATGTCTATCTGTCTGTCTGTCTGTCTTCTATTTATTTATTTACTTATTGAGACAGGGTCTCTCATTTCATCTAGAGTGGCTGGCCAGTGAGCCCAAGGATTCTGCCTGCCTCTGTCCCCTTCCCTTCCTCCACCACTGGGGTTACAGATGTATGCAGCCACACCACCTAGATTTTCACATGGGTGCTGGGGGATGTGAATTCAGGTCCTCATGCCTGCACAATACCTCACCCACTGAGCCATTTCCCTAGTCCCATATATACCATTTCATCTGCTCTCAGTAACATTTCTCAGGCTTAAAGAGGGTTAACATACTTTCCTCATTCTAAGGAACTCAACATTTGGACAAATTTAACAATTTTCTCAACATCAGACAGGACAAAAGCAGAAACACCATCGTGCTGTATAAAAATCTTCCCCCATAGGCTCCTTAGCTAGTGACCTTATTTGGGAAGGTTCTGGAACCTTTAGGAAGTGGAGCCTTGCTGGAGGGCCACAGAAGACAAACCTTGGGGTTTTATAGTCTTGTCCACTTCCTGCTCACTCTTTGCTTCCTGACAACCAATGCAGGGTAGCCAGCTGTCCCCTGCTCTGGCACCATGCCTTCCCCACAATGATATCTTAGCCCCCTCAAACTGTAAGCCCTAATATACACTTCCTTCTTTAAATCAGTTCCAATTAGGTTACAGCAATGAGAAAGTGACTAAAACATCAAAATCAGGGTTTCCTGGTACTTGTCAATTTTTTTCCCATGAAAACAAAGATAAACATGTACCTGTTTGAGATACCTTATTTCTCTGTGGGTTAGACATTAGACAGATTACTTTCATTGCCCTCGATATAAGGTTTAGGGAGTGACTGAGCTCAGTGTTTTCGTTCCTAGTGATTTATCCTTTTCAAACTCTTATCCCAAATACACCTTTAACACATGTGGAGGGACATTTGTGAAGATACAAATTAATTTGTCACATAGCCCATTTCTTAATGGCTTTGTAAGACTGTAATTAATGAATACAAGGCCTTCTCCTCCTTCATGAGACCCTGACCTCACTTCTCCTGGAGACAGTCCACAGAACTCAGTCCTTGAGACTATCTAAACTTACATAGCTGACTGGTTTGCTTTCACTCCCCTCTGATCCCTCATCTTCACTCCCCACTTGCATCATCACCTAACTTAACATACTCTTTGTTCCTTAATCCCCATCTGCGACTATCTATCGCCTAGCGGGGGCTAAAATTTACTCCTTTATGCCCCCTCCTTTTGTGTAGCTGCTTGTGTGCTTAAAATGGCCTGAAAATCATTTTGGTTTGTTCACTCCTCTACGGAGGTAGTCAGTCGAACCCCAGCGTGTCAGCTTAAATAAACCTCTTGTATATTACAATGAATCTGGGACTCTGGTGGTCTCTGGGCATCAGGATTTTGGGGAGCCCCCTCGTGGGTTCAACAGCTTGTATAAAATGTTGCTCCCATATTTGTCTCATGTTCTAGAAGCCAACACCTCAATGCAAAAAGAAAAAAAAAAGCTACTAAAGCCAATGGCCACCTTCACTTGGATATATAACCTCATTTTACAGTTGTCAAATATCCTTCAACAAATCTCAAGCAGCTTTTTTTGCCAAGCTTATACCTTCTGTGCTCACACTGACAATTTAATGCTACCAACTCTGACACTGGATTATGAAGTATTATTTTAAAATATGTCAGTATAACTATGCATATTAATTAAAATGTTCCCACATATAAGCCTTGAACTCGACTCCCCATGCTGATGGGAGACAAAGGACCTTTATTAAATGCTGTTTGACAGGCTAAGTGTTTTAATATTTCTGCCAATCATTCCTACCAAGGAATATTCATTGTTGAGCATGAAATAGGTAAAAAAAGAAAATCTAACGATATGATCATCTGCCAGAGTCATGTGATGTGAAGAAAAAAAGTCAAGCCATAATGGTATCTGCAAGAGGAAGTCCCTGTCTATTTACCTTCCCTGGTGGGACTGTTAGCATTACTATTTCCTTTGTGCTTGATGGATTGTAAGACCATCACAATTTTATCACTGATTCTTTGAGGGGAGGGTTCACCACATATTTGAGGGCTTTACAGTAATGGGGGTACTGGATAGTGATGTCTACAAGATTACAGGTGTGCACAGGGCAATGGAAAGAATTCCTGACCTTAAGCCGGAAATCCCAAAGTGGAGCGGCAATTACTAATGCATCATGGACTCTGGCACATACTCCTGTCTTTCACATGGCTTAGCATGCTTACGGCTTCCTTCCTGGAGAGAGCTCTTGCCTGTTCCCCTTTCTTCACTCTTCTTTAGCTTGGCTTGAACCAAAGATGTTACACATGGATAGATACAGCAAATGTGAAGATGGTGGGAGAGGGAAAGAGCCGAATGTCTTAGCCTGTTCAGTATTTTTGTGACAGAATATCAGAGTCTGTGTAACTTCTAAAGAAGCTTATTTCTTATAATGCTGGAGCCTGGGGAGTCCAGCATTGAAGGCTCTGCCTCAAGTGAGGATCATCTTGCTATATCAAGCTATGATGGGAGAGGAAGGAAGGAATATGATAAGGACCGAGAAGGAAAGCCTAACTCATCATTTTATTAGGAACTCACCCTCACAGTTTACTTAACTGAGCTCTGATTAAATCCAATTGATGTCATGAGCAGTGGCACTCTCATGACCTAATCACCACTTAAGGTCCTGCCTCTCAACACTGCTGCACTGTGTACTGTTTCCAACACGGGACTTAAGAGGAAACTTCCAAACCATGGCACCCATGGAAGGAAGGCTAGCAGAGATTTTTAACAAGAGTTGGTGAGATTGCGCAGTGCAAATGTTTGTGCAAATGTGATCTGTTTAAGTCATGGACTGGGAGAACCTATGGAAAGAATGATGAGGAGTTGAGAAACCCTGGTCAGAAAGCATGGAGAACTGAGAATCGATTCAGGCGCTGGAATCCTCCCGCAATTTTATTAGACCATCCAGAGGACTACTGGGTGATGACCAGCAGGATTATTCTACTGATTGGTAATCTGCCTGTAGGAGGGGAGGAGTTAGAATTCCCAATTAGGCACAAGTGGTGTGTAGTGGACAGAGATGAAGACACTGGGGATGAGCACTGTGGGGGATGGGTGAGGGCCGAGCAACAGCTAAGTTCAAGGCAAGACATCTGGAGGAAACACCCCCACACCCCCCACACCCCTGTCCCAGGAGCAGCCACCTGTGGTGTTATTAAGCATTGAGAGTGAACTGGCAGCTTATCCGGATAGGGGTTGGGCATCCTTTCAAGTCTGGCTGGGGAGTCTACCCAGCCCACACATCAGGTATTTTTCACTTGTTTCCAGATTATGGGACTTTTGGTTTCTCCTATCTACTTAGCTTTTTATTTTTGTCTCTTGGTATTTCAGAGAGGTCCAGGATCTGCTGTTTCAAGTGTCTGCCTCCTGGTAGACTCCAGCAAAGTCATTCTTCCTTTTGGGTATTAAACATGGTTGCCATGGAAGTGAGGATTGGTTGTTCACACAGGAGGGGGACCCACCAGCAAGCTCTCAAGCACACTGAATGATTTCAATTACTTAAATTCCTGCAGTTTCTCAGAAGGCATCTGCATGTTTTTGATGACTTTTGAAAACCTTTGACCTTGATTTAGAAATTGAGATGCATTTAAAAAAAATCCGTGTCCTGTATGAAAGCTGCCTGTTGATAAACAACAGAGAGTCAATGGAACCTTTAAAGCAGGCCACTCTGGCACAAATTGGAATGTCTGTGAATTGGGATTAAACAAACAAATAAACAAACAAACCAGGCAAACTGTTACCATCCTGGTTTCTGCTCTCCAGAGATGAAGAAAAGCCCAGTGAATGCCTGATTGATTCTAGTTACAAAAAGCCTGCAGTGGATGGTAATCCTGAGGCAGGTCATTGTTAGCGGCCCTTCTGTTTGCAAATATGGCTTGGTTCTTGACACCCAAGTAACCAGTTGCCAAAGCCAAGTTTAGTTTCTGGTTTCAGTGCTGAGTTTTGAAGTGTTCCTCTGTGGTCTCAGGTTCTCTCAGGTGAATGCTGGAGGACAGAGTAACCCACCTCAGGTTAGAAAGTCAGAGAAATGAAAGGCATGATGGTGAGAAAGTGTTTCTAAGCAACGCAAAACCCGTAACCACACCCCTGTGATTAGGCCTGATATCCTATCCAAATAACAGTCAGGGCGTGGTTAACAGCTGTACTTCTCTGAGGTGGGGCTTCCTAAACACTCTCAGCTTCAGGCTCTTTCCCTCTGGTGTGGTGCAGGGGAGTCTATCCACAGCCTTCAATACCTGTTCTCACTGGAGTCACAGGAGACGTTTCCCGGCACTGTTTTCTGCTCACAGTTTAAGTCATGTTTTTTCCAATGTAAACGCAATTGCTATGCTTTAAATATGCCTCCTTGCCAAAATTCCTACTGAAACGTGGTTGCCAACCTAGCAGTGTTGGAGACTTTGAGAAGGATTCCACTCTTTCTCAAGTGACTGGACTGATTCTTGCAAGAGAAGATTAGGGTTTTTTTTTTTGTTTGTTTGTTTGTTTGTTTTTGTTTTTTGTTTTTTTCTGAGTCCATTGTTACAAAGTATCTGTCCCCCCTCCCCTGCCCAATACTGACTTTCAGATCCATCATTCTCATGCGTTCTACATATTACAGCACGAGGCCTTCACCAGGTACAGCCACCTAATCTTGAACTTCCCAGTCTCCAAGACTGTGAACTGAATAAACCTATTTTCTTTATAAATTGCTTAGTCTCCAGTATTCTGTTATAACAAGGGAAACTGGATGAAGACATCTCGAGGAGAAAAATGGCCAGAAAACACATTAGAATTTAATGATATACAGATTGGGATCAGAGATGGTGGGAAATGAGAAATAGCTGTCTCTGAGTTTATATTTCACCATCCTTCAACAGGTAACACATTAAAAATGAATGTGGGACAAGGAGTGACTGGAGAGATGGGTCTGAGGGTAAGTGGCCACTGGACAGGTGTGAGGACCTATATTTGAGTCTCCAGACACACGGCAAGTTTGGCATGGTAGAGCACATATGGAATCCTAGCATTTTCAGGAGAAGACAGGATGCAGAGGTAGGAGAGTCCCATCTTCAGAACCAACTAGCTTGGACTTGCAGAGATAAGCAAGCGTCTGCCTCAGCAAGGTAGATGCTGAGAATGGACACCCAAGATGGTTCTCTGACTTTTACATGCACATCATAACACACATGTCCACAGGGATTCATAGGAGCACACACACACACACACACACACACACACACACACACACACACACGGTAGAGGGGCAACAATACCTATGCTGTAACTGGACAAAGGGCCCTGAGAATTTAGAGTATTTCTTGTACTTGTATGCAAATCTATAACTCTCTGAAAATAGGTTAATTAAGAACAAATCAAGGAGTAGAGGAAATAGGTGGATACAGTAGGGGTTGCGTTGAATATAAAAGTGTCAGAGAAAACTGATGTTTATTGTTCAGGGTCATGAGCTAGATGTAGCTCGTCGCAGTTCAGCTTCAGAATTCTCTTCTGTTCCCTTTTTGCAAGGTGTTCAGCACAGAGAGTTAGAGGCATTTTAGTTCTGATTCTACATCCGCATTTACGCCTCCAGGAAGCAACACAAGGCATGATGAATCATCACTATTTGGTAGCAGAATATAAGCTGTGACATCACCAGCAGAATATAAGCAAATGTTCACAGACGCCATATTCATTTAAGAATAGAATCAAGACTGCTATTTTAAGAATGTCATAAAATTAGATTTTTGATCTCTTATTCTTTTCTCTTCTATTTAACAAGATTTAATAGGAGGCAAAAAATAATGTAGTGTCTCTTCCTAGAATTCTCACCAGAAAAAAAAAATGTAGAATCTAAGATTTGGAGAGAGCTGTTGGATTTTCTGACTGGCCAGGTGAGATTTCCCCATCACGGCTCACCATATTTGTTGACAACACCTTCTAAATAACCTCCTCACCCATTTCAACTCTTTAATTATTAATACTCATGGACATGGACAATTCCAAGCTCAAAACCTGCTCTCAATCTCCTTTGACTACAGGATAAGCAACAACCAACACCAACTAAACAAGTTCTTAGCATTAAAGCTCTTTAGCATTTACCACATAAATCTCTCTACCCAAAACCACAACTTCAAGCGTTCCACAGGCTGGGTAAGCGATCCATCGCTGAGCTACATTATCCCCCTATGCACTTTCTTTATTTGATCCCTCTGTCCTTACGAAGTCAAATATTATCCACTTAGTGTTTTTCCTGGAGTCTTGGGACACTATTAAACTAATCTGATCTGTTCCCTTATGTAGTAAAGGAGAAAGGAAGGTGATGTAGGAGCAGCAAGGGTGCTTCTTCAGTAGTAGGATGCCATGAAAGGTATCTGTTAGGCCTCTGGAAAACTGAGAAACCATAGTTCCCATTAGTGAGCAGAGGCTGGTAGGAGAAGCTGACAGGAAAGGAGAGTAGAAGCTTCTGGGAAAAACAAAAACAAAAAACAAAAAGTAGGAACTGATGTCATCAACATGCGACAATGTGATCTCACGCTTATAAATAGCCCTCGATATTCAATGTTCTCCTTCCCAGGTCACCTTCCTTTTCTTCTATCACCACTTTCTCACCTACACCATAGCATCACTGTCAAGTTGCATAGTCCCTTGTAGTCTTTACATGGGCAGTGCTTGAGTTTTTAAAAAGTACTTGACTACAGGCATCTAACCACAAGTTTCAGTAGCATCGCTACCTTACTACAGCTGAATGAACAGAATGCCTTATCCTTTTCAGTGTTTGGAGAAGCTCTGCAAACTGGAGAGAGTATATGCACTAAGTGTGTTACTGTCATAAAGAATAGTAACTGGGGTCTGGAGAGATGACTCAGCGGTTAAGAGCACTGGCTGCTCTCCCAAAGGACCCAGGTTCAAATGCCAGTACCCACATGTCAGTTGAAACTGTAATGGCCAGGAATGGTGGTGCATGCCTTTAATCCCAGAAGCAAAGGCAGGTGGATCTCTGTGAGTTCAAGGCCAGCCTGGTCTAGAAAGTGAGTTCCAGGACAGCCAGGGCAACACCGAGAAACTGTTTGGAAAAACAAAAACAACAAAACAAAACAAAAAAAGAGTAGTAACTGAATGATGGTCTCCAAAGATGTCTACATCCTTCTTCCTGGAAGCCTTCAGGGAGTTACTTTATACTTTGCTCATAGTTATGAATTGGATATTATTTGAATGTGTCCCTCAAGGTTTCCTATGTTGGAAGTTTGGAACCCGTGTATGTCACAGAGAGGAGAGACTGTTAAGAGGTGGGACCTACAAAGTAGGGGTTCCTCTGTCTTTGTAGGTTCTGGTGTTAGGAGGAACTAAGGTAGATCTCTCCAGAGCAAGTGGCTATTGTAGCCTGAGCTGACTGCTGACTCTCTTTGTGGCTTCCTGGCAGGTGATGTAATCTCCTTCTATACACACACCCATCGTTTTCCATGGAGCTTCATCAGAGTCTCTGCCATGCTGTTGGGACTTCCAGCCTCCTAAACTGTGTGATAAACAAACCTTTTCTTGCTCATCCTGAGTGAGCTAACCTAGACTAAGAAGAATGTACATGGCATCTATTCATTTATAGTCGGATTTTAGTTATATAGTACAGGATATCTATACTACAACCAATGCACCAAAGGGAACATGGACATAGACTTTTTGTTTGTTTTGTTTTTTAGTTTTCTCTCCCTGGCAATGAGACACTTTTCACTGGTGATACTGCCTTGTAGGCCCCCAGTGTATGAGGAGGCTCTTGGCCCTTATATGACTGCTGAACTGGGGTGGGGGACTGTTATATAGGGACACTCCACTCCAGAGGAGTAGGATGGAAACGTTAGGGGGTAGAGGGTATGAGGGCGGGGTTGGGAAGGGGGGAAAGAGTACAATATGATGGAGATGTAACCCGAAGCAACAAATAAATAAATTTATTAAAAAAAAAAACAAAAAAACCCTCTTCTTAAAAGAAGCCCACCTCAGGTATTTTTCAGTCCCTCCTTACTTTGAAAACAAATGTCTTGCCTACCATTATATTTATGATCTAGAGGATATAGAGTTGCTTGATACAATGTCTGTATCTTGTATTCATCAATATTGACAACTTTACCTGACATTTCTCATGCTATCCTGGAAGACAAAAACCAGTGTTAAGCACACAATCTTGATTTTTTTTCAAATGAATATCTCTAGATGTTTGTCTTTATGTTTTGAGCTACACATTGGATATCACACGAGGCTCCATTTCTAGTGTATGTTAAGTTATATTGGATATTCTTATCCTGAGACCAACATTCACTGGAATGTTGAAGGTCTTAGGCCTTCTTAAATAGTGCATTAATTTAATGGATATTTATGTCATGAGAAATGGCTTGAAGGTTTACTCAGATTCACAAGGGATGTCCCTGAAAGTTCGAAAACCCAGAGACGTTGAGAAGTATCTAGGACATGTGTGACCTGTGTCCAAAGAGAATGAGGAATCAAGAAGGGACAGACAGGCGTTGATAAGACCTGGAGACCAAGGTCAGCCATGATGGATCTACTTTACTCCTTAGGATTCACTAACTGGTACTTAGTAGCCCAAACATCTCCTACAGAACTTATGGGTGGGAGAGAGTTATATGAGACAGTAGTGTCTAGTTATCCAGCTGTGCTTCCAGTGCTCAGGATATCCTTGTCACTCAAGAATTATAAAGCAATATATGTCACCATCTAAACCAGTGTTTTGTGTTAATGTTCACTGCTATTCTCTCTTTCTTTCCTTCTCTCTCTCTCTCTCTCTCTCTCTCTCTGTGTGTGTGTGTGTGTGTGTGTGTGTATGTAGTAGACTCAATCAGGATTAAAAATCACTAGGTGTCAACCTCTTGACAAGAGTTTTGTTACTCACATCATCTGTGTTATTTAACTTCCTTCACTATAACAAAATCGGGAGACAAACAATTTAAAGGATGAAGGATTGACTTAAGTTCATGTTTTTAGTCCATGGTGATGGATCAGAACATCATGCCAGGAAGCTGGGGGTACAGAACAAAGCTTCCAGGAAGCAGGGACACTAAAAGCAGCATGCAAAGGTACACTCCACTGGTCCACTTCCTCTAAGTCAGCCCATCTCCATGAACTCACGAACCTCTGGATCCAATCACCCCTTAGCAGCACCATAACTGAGGAACAGTCCATCAATCCATCAACACACATGTCCTCTAGAGGGACACTTGATAGTTAAACCTTAACAGCACCACACACATACAGTGCTTAATAGTTATTTTCAAATGAACAAAGGACAATGCAACATAGTCAGTAACAAGAAGCTGTGTTTGGACCGTCCTCTAATTTGAAGAGCCAGCTTTCTGCTAATAGGAGGTTGTCTCTAAGTCCCATTCATGCCTACTGAGCCTTATGGGTCTCAGACTGTGGTTGGGAATAAAGAGTAGTGTGACGGGTCCTGGCTGGGATTCTCACATATTCCATGACAATGACTTCCATTTATGTTGTCTTTGGCTGTTTTTAAAGTGCTGGGCACATTCTAGATAATCACGCATGATTCTCAAATGCATCAGAGCTTAGGAGGAACTCTGATCTAATCCACTCCTCTTTCCAACTTGAGCAATTCAGATTGTTTTCCAGAGAAATACTTTCTCAAGCTTCCCTCCAATGAGGGAGACGGTCACTATTTCTCAGTTACCGAATCCTCTTCCTGTAATTTAAATCTGTCTGCTCTGCTTCTGTCTTTAGTAAGCGTTTAGATAAGACCTGAAGAGTTGATGCCTTCCTGGCAAACCCTGAAGGAAGACTCTGCTGTTCTTTTCCTTCTTTTGCGAAGGCCAGAGAACTGCTCAGCCATAACCCAGTCAGGTGGCTATACTTCACCTAAGGCAACCATGATGTCACCAGCTCAGGCAGCCTGTCCATGGTGGATGCAAACATCCTTCTATTTGATTACTATTTGAACTGAAAACATAACAGGGACAGGAAAATGTCTGTTGAACCCAACAGTGACAGTAAACTCCGAAGGCTCCCATGGGAACCACAAATTTCCAACAAGTCAAAAGCATTGGGCGGGGAGATCCCAAAGACTCAATTAGGCCCAAAGTACCTAGACAGTATCAGAGGGGAGTACCACAAAACCGGGGACAGCATCACAGATAAAGACAAGAAAACAGTTTCCAAAAAAAAAAAAAAAAAAAAATGCTAGCATCAAGTCAGCATAAGGGATACTATAAAGTAAAAACTTTACAGAACCACAAGACATTGGCATTTCCACAGTTGTTATATGGCAGAGAGAAAGGCAGAGCAGTACAGGAAGGGAATCACTCCAGGGAGCAGTTTGGTCCCACACAGAAGCACCTAGACCAAAGGTGCAAGAGACTTGCCACCATCCCTCTGGTCCCAGTTTGCCAGCATTGAATCGCGTTCTCTGGGTTGTCTTAGGAGGGCACTGGTAAACTGGGACATGTTAGCAGATTGACCCATAAGCTTCTCAGATTCCCATTGCAATAACAAATGCCAGAGGTGGCAGCTTGTGAAGATTGTGAAGATGTTTATTGAGGCTCATAGCTTCAGATGTTTCTTTCAATATGGAAAAGCAGCCTAGGATGCCAGGGAGCATGAGGAGACACAAACAAAACAAACAAACAAACAAAAAAATAAAAAACCTCTTACCCCACGAGAAAGAGAGGACAGAAGCTGGGATCGGTCATATAATCCCTTCTAAGAGCATCTTCGCAGTACGGTATCTGTCTTCCTTCTAATAATTGGCTCATGGATATGATGTACAGTATTATCCAGCTCTTCACTTCCCAAATGATCAACTATCCATATGGCTGTTTACTTATCAAGGTCACTAGGATTGGGCATCACTGTCACAACTAACTGGAAGGAATCCAAGCATCAAGTCAGAAAGAAGGACTCAAAGAGGGAGAGAGCTGGTAGTCATTGTAGAAAAAACGAGCTGAGCTCACAAAGCCTGGAGAGTGTTCCTGGTTAAGTGTGTTTGGCTCCAGCTAAGGAGAACTTTCAAGACTCTGCCTTTTAAACTATGGGAGTAGCATCCGGGCCACAGTGGGTGCTTGCTGACCGCTCACTTTGCTTCAAGTTTTGGCTTATTGGCATACAGATGGGGAATATGTGGAAAAATTGTGGATTTTTTTTTTCTAAGTGAAAATTCTCACTTTGCCATACTAATTAATCCTTTTGATTTTCCGGTGTAAGCTGAATCACAAGCTCTAGATTTAACTGGTAAAAGGCAGCAGCAAATTAGTCTCATATTATGGAATTACCACCCTAGAGGGGCCAGAAATGAGGCACCCTAGAGGGGCCATGGATGAGGATGAGGAGCTAGCTGGCCCCAGGCAGCAGGTGACATAATAGTCTCTCAGCCTTTTTTTTTTTTTTTTCCATTTGTAAAACTCAAAGTAGTGGTACTTATCTAAAAAAGGGTGTGTGAATTAAATCAGCCCATATTCAAGGAACATGTTTACACAGTGTAATGTGAAAACATGGGGAGTGGGGATGGTTCAAGTTGTTGAAGAGCTTGTTCTCCACGTAGGAGGATCTAAGCCTGACTCTTAGGCTTCCACATAGTAGCTGGACAAGGTGGCTTGTCTTTATAATAACCTCAGCCCTAGGGATTGAGAGGCTGGGGAGGGGGAATCCCTGGAAACTAACTCATTGGCCAGCCAGCCCAACTAAAGCAGTTCGCTCCAGGTTCTGTGAGAGGCCCTGTCTCAAAAACTAAGATGGAGAGCGACTGATAGAGACACCCAAGCATCAAACTCTGGCTGCCACAGGTGCATGAGCACACACACACACAATTTTGTAAGCTCAGATATGTGAACACATATACCATCCCAACCCACTTACCCACATTGGGAGTATTCACTATGAATGGATCCCAAATAAATACTAATGAAAACTAGCAAAGATAAGACACTGGAAGGAGGGGTTAATTTAATGCATAGAATTGGATCTTGTACACAAAATTAGATCAGAAAAAAGAGCACAATACTCAGCCAATGGTCAGTATCTCTCTCAGCAAAATATTTAAACAGTTCTTCTGGGTGTGGGGTACATGGGGTAGTATTAGCGGGCAGATAAACTTTTCCACATTGATAGTCATGAGCTTTGAGAGAACAGGAACTTTGAAGGACAAAAAGAAGGAAGTCTTTGAGTGAACATGGGAATTTTAAGCCCTTATGTGTTCTCCTGATTTTTACACATTTTGTTTTCTGGAATCTGAGATCTTCTCACTTAAACTGTCCAGTGATATGGACATACATCTGTACGTGTTGAGTTGCTGAGCCAGGATTGCCCAGGAAGACTTTATACACACAGCTCTAATGACTCAGGCTCAGCACGGCAGTAGAGACCTGGACAGCTTGCTAGCCCTGCTTGTCTGGGTAACAGTTGACTCTTGAGACTCCAGGGACCTGAATATCTTAGAACAGGTTCTGCTTCAGTTTAACTCCTCAACAACATTGGAGTCATGAAAAATATATGACTGGATAAAACACACTGACATATTTAAATACTAGTCCTGTTAGTGATACACAGTCCTGGAAATATCTTGGTGAGTGGTTACTCCTTTGTCCTTTAGAGTAACATATTATTTGGACATGGGGATAGATTCTGTTTAAACCTTCCTTTATTCCATTCCTGGAAAGGAATTTCATGATTAGTCATGGGCAAAAGTAAGTTCTTTTTCAGAACTTCCAAAGGTCACCTTTCCTGGTAGCATGACTTCTTAATGACTTCCCTATGCAACATAACAACTGTTTAGTTCTCCATCTTTGCTTTCAGCAGATCCCGTCAGCTGAAATACTAGATTTTGTTCATTTACAGCCTCAATATGCTTATTTTTATTTTGTGTATATGTATATTTGCCTGCATATGTATATGTATATCACACGCATGCCTGGTGCCCATGGAGGTCAGAAGATAGTATCAGATCCCCTGGAATTGTAGATTTAGACAGTGGTAAGCCACCATGCAGGTTCTGGGAATTGTACCTCTGGCTTCTGGAAAATCAACACGTGCTGTTAACCACTGAGCAATCTTATCTCTCTAGCACCCCTCAGGATGCTTTTAAAATAGTAACAGGCTGGAGAGACAGGAGTGAGCTAGAGGGCACTGAAGAACAGTTTGGAAAGGCACACATATACTTTAGTGTTCAATATGGAAGCTACTGACTTCTATAGGTTCATTAATTTCCTTCCACT
This sequence comes from Lophiomys imhausi, assembly GCA_907164525.1. NCBI lineage: Eukaryota > Metazoa > Chordata > Mammalia > Rodentia > Muridae > Lophiomys > Lophiomys imhausi. The sequence continues at coordinate 34,972 of CAJQZJ010027483.1, read as the reverse complement.
CACCATTGCATGATTAACCCATGCTGGAAAGAAATCATCCATGCCCTCGGGGTAAACGAGATTCCGATCATAGTGAAAGAGGGTCCAGAATACCAAAAATACAAACTGGAAAAGAAACACAAAAATAGCATTATTAGGTTTGTTTTTCATCAGAAGTTTGTAAGATAACTGAGGAAACAGCAACATAAAATTTGATGGCACCTTGAAGGAGATCGTATATACATTTTATAGACATAAAATGAAGGAGGAAATGTTTATTGTACAGCTCTATCCTGGCTCTCTAGGGATTCTTCAGTGAGTGTAATGTATTAGAAAGCCACAATGGCCATTGTGGCTTTCTAAAACAATAAAAGACACAAATAAAAAATATGCACAAGTCATAAGTCCTTCATTGTCATCAATGATCTCTTCCTCATCTAAGCTTACATATATGCTCATATATATATATATATATATATATGCATAAGCTAGTAACATGGGAGTTGGATCTCTCCATTGCTCAGAACACTTTGGATTTATCTGCATCTTCTGGATCCCTTGTATGTCCTGTCACAGAATCTCCCCTCTGTGTTCTGAGCTGAGATGGTGGGGAGGACTATTAATTCTCTCATCACACTGCCTTCTGAACATATATAGGCTCAACTTCCAGGAAAAAAACAGAGTCCATTGTTTCTTTAAAACCTTGAACTTTAGAAGGTTTTCTGAGAGTGGAGGTGGAGGTATTCCACAAAGAAACCCAGAACACTAAGTGCTTGCTTCATCTGAGCACTCGCCAGAGATAGAGAGTTTCGTTCTGCATTTTGTGTTGAAGTCTCAGAGCCATGGGAAGCACTGACAGGGGGAATAAGGTAGCCATTTCTAATCCCAGGCCCTGCTGCACAGCCAGCGTGTGTGAGCTCAGTCTGTTCCAATCCTAGCTAACGAATGGAAACATGAACAATGGAATAGGAATGTGGCCCAACTTTGAAGGTCTTATGTCTTTTATTTTTTACAGTTTTTTTATTGATAGCTTTTACAGAAGGGGAAGTCGGTCCTCTTCCCCACCTAGCACTCTCCTACTATTGTCAGGATGGGAGCACGGCTGTCCCATAATATGGCCATCCGTTAGCATTCACAAGGATGCTACAATCCACAGAGGCACAAGTTCTCTATAGGTAATCATATTTGCATAGGACATTTTGTGTGTGTTAAACCATCTAGGGATTGCTTATAATGTCCAGTATGATGTAAATATTACATCGTCATTATAAGTATTTTAGTTTGGTTGTTATTCATTTGTTATCAAGTAATTTTTGATCCGTAGTTAGTTGCATTTGTGGGTGCAAAATCCACAGACACAAGGAGCTGATTACATTCTGATTCAACTTTCCCACCAAGCAGCAACAAGGGCTGTGCACAAAACTGTCACAAAGATAAAAAGTTGATAAGCTCATCTGCTGTGCATCCCTACTCCCTGATGATAGTGGTCAATGTAGTGGGTCCCCAGACAGCACATTTATGGAAATTTAAATGTGCTGGTTATAGGAACTACTCCCCAGACACTTTTGCTGTTGCAGGAGAAGTATCCACCCATTGCACATGATGATGATGTTGGATGCACATTTGCGCACTTACCGTGGATATGGGGAAAGCCAATGTGGTGAAAAGCAGATCCCTGAGGGACGTGAGGAACTTGATGTCTTTCCTTCCTATGATTGTTTTCAGCACATCATCCAGGCAGGCGACCCCAAAGAAAACGGCCTGCAAGACCTAAATCCATTACAACAAATGAGGATTTTCATTGGCTCTAATTAATATATCCCTCACTGATGTAAAACTGCAGACCTCTGGGAGCGATGTGGATCCCAGAAGGAGGGGGATGTAGGGCTGTTTGGGTGGAGAGCCAATCCCAAGGCTTGGGATTTCAGCTCATTGGGCTTCGACCTTGCACACTAAAACTGATTGAGGAAATTCATTTTGGGGATAGTAATGTGTACGGTATTTAGACTAATGGCCTTCAGCTAAAACGGAAACAAAATAGAGTTTAAAAGGGACAGAGTAATGATGTGTGGAGCGTGGAGCGTGGCTGCACAGAGGTAAGAACCAAATATACAGGTCAGGGTGAAGGGCAAGGCACGATTGTGGCATGGTCAGGAGTCCTTTCCGGGGAAAGATAAAGTAAAAGCCTGGAGGGCTAGGGATACAACTCAGTCAGTGGAATGGTTGCCTCACAACATGTGGAGCTGCGTTCAGACCCCCAGCATTCATATAAAAGCAGGGTGTGGTGCAGCATGTGTCTGTAACCCCGACACTGGAGTGAGGGCAGAGACAGGTGGACCCTTGAAATCACTTGCTGGTCAGCCTACTCAGCTGGTGAGCTCTGGGTTCAGTGAGAGACACCGATTCACCAAATAAAGTTGACCTCTGGCTTCCACACATATGCAAACGCATGTACACATGCACATATGCGCATGAGGATGTTCTCTCCTTCTCTTCATACACGCACACACAAACACAAACATACATATGCACATGCACACTGGACTCTCACTAAGGAAGCCATAATGAAGGTCAAGAACCCCAGGAGGGAACCCTGTACTGACTGCTCCAGGAAAGGGCAGACCTTGATGTCACACTCATCAGAGTGAGAAGCCAACACAGCCCGCCCCTGCCTGAAGTCCTTAGAGAGGGGATCTGACAACTGGAGGGATTTAAATCAAGGGATGTAGCAAGTGAAGCCTGGAGTTTTGGCAGCTATTGAGTTCTGTGAGGTCCCTGAGGCAAGGCAAGAGAGAAGCAGAGGTCTTTCTCTCAAGGAAGATTGAAGGCCCCTTATTCTAAGTGCTTGGTGCCAGAAGTGTTTTAGGTTGAGGATTTCTTGTCCAGATTTTAGAATATTGACACTTAATGGGGGTAAGGCTCAAGCGTACACAGAGAATTCATTTAATTTTTATGTTCACCTATTAAAAATAGCCTGGAGGTAAACTTTATAGCATATTTTAGACATAATTTTGTGCCTGAAATCAAATTATGTCATGTGAAGTTTTACATTCATGTACTTGTAACTAAGAAGCTTGGGTTTTAGAGCCTTTCAAGTGTCAGGTCTTTGGATTCGGGATGCTAAGCCCGCAGCATGGCCCGGAAGTCAAGCCTGTGTGATCTTGGTGTTTTGTACAATGTTATAGCTGCTAAATCAAGACCTGGTGGGGCAGACTATATAGAGATTGGGTTAAGTTTGAAGTGTGTTTGCCTTAGAAGTCATCTCAGTTCTTAGAGGCTCTGCATTGGCATGTGAGGGGCACTTGGGTTCTAGCCTAGGGGATGCAGTGGGAAATATATGAAGCCTGGGGAGCTGGGTTAATAACTGATTCGAGTTGGCTATTGGAGAACAATATCTGAAGTCTAGACTTGGGCAAAGGTCTAAAGTTGGCTTCAGAACACTCCCTGGGCTGAGGCATGAAAGGGCAAAGAAGCAGATGTAGGTATGACTTGCCACTGTGCCCTCAGACCAGCAGCAAGTGGAGTGCCTGGAGCTGCTTAGAAAGCCAGTACTCGTAGACAGACTTCTGTCCAAAAAGGACAAAACTTGGAAGCAGGTAAGTCGACAGCCTAGCTCTGCCAAGACAGGGTAGGTAAGTCCTTCATAATTCCTGCTCTACAACCAATGTCTGTCAGAGAAATGGGGCCAAATGGCTGAAGATTGATGCTGTAATGTATGGAGAGAAAATGGGAACTGTCCAGGCAGCCACTGGTATGTCATTTTTTAGTTTTGGAAGCTGCAGGCCCTGCACTTCCTATATAATCAGATATATTTATCCCTCTCAGGTCTCTGAGGTGGTTGAAGAATAGATAGCTAGAGTCTCAGAGTTAAATTTTGAGTTGTTTAGGAATCAAGAGGGTGTTCTGGATCTAAGAAGATATTTTTAAAATTATGAGGCAAGTTAGTATGAAAGCTGAGTTAGATATAGAACTTTAAACTCATGGAGATGGTTAGATAGTAGAATGTTAAAGTCAGGTGCCAAATACATATGGACTGGACGTTGGGAATGTATGCTAAGCCATATAACTCTTATAATTGTGGCCTATTTATTTCTGTTGTTTTGTATTGTATTTATAGTTATAAGAAAAAGAACCATTATTTGGACTGAAAGGGAGAGCTGTTGGGGGGAAAAATAAATACCTTAAACTAAAAAAAAAAAAAAAAAAAAAGAAGGGAAGAGGATGGTGGGGCTGAGGGGGAGGAGGGTGGAAGGGTGGGACTGGAGGGGGGAGTAGGGAGGGGATTGCGATTGAGATGTAACTTGAAGAAATAAAAAATAAATTATTAAAAAAAAAAAAAAAAAGAAAGCCAGTACTCTTCTTCATGTACAGACTTTGGGCTCAGAGTCCCTAGAAAGGAGGTACCGGTAGTGATTTTTTTTTAAAACAAGCATTCTAAAGGGCTCCTTAAGTGGGTAGAACCCTCTGGACTAGACATCCATTGTTCATGGATCTTACTGAGGACTCCCAACTCCAGGGGCTGACTTTCACTTGTTGCTTGTTATATGCCAGACTCCAGATTCATTTTGATTCTCAAACATCCTTGTGATGTGCTAATATTAATCTCTCAGCCCCATCTTAAAGATGAGGAGAATGGGTTAAAGAGAGAAGAACAAAGTTGCTTCCTTCAAGTCCCGAGGTTTAAAGTCTGACTCTTGGGTTAGACTTAAGAAACATCAGATTTATTGAGCAAGTTCCACAACATTCTGTGGGAGGTCAGAGGAGAAACAATTCTACATGACTGGAAGAATAAAATACGACATTAAAAAAACACCAATGTCCAGTTTCTGCCCCAAAGATTCCCCTTTCATGGGCCTGATAGTGCTGCCCAGGTATTGGGGGGTTATAAATCTTCCCAAGGTTGTTTTATTAATATTTTTTGGGAGATGTGGTAAGGGATTGGGGGTGGAGGGAAGTGTGGGCAAGGATCAACCTTGGGCACTGCTCCTCAGAAACCATCATCTATCTTGGTTTTTGAGGCAGTATCTTTCACTGGGACCTGGGGCTCTGCTTCATCTAGGCTGGTCAGCAGGCAATCCCCAGGGATCTGTCTGCCTTCACTTCCTCTGTGCTGGGATCACAAATTCATTCCACCACACCTAGCCTCTTCGGTGCTGGGGATGAAAGTTTGGTCCTTACCTTTGTGGTCAGGCACCTGACCAGCCAAGCCGTCTCCCTAGCCACATTCCTGGGTTATCCTGATCCTAGGTAGCTGAGACTGAAGCCCACCTGTCTAGGAAAACCTCCTCTTGGAAATACAGACCAGGTGGTCTCAGAGAGATGCAGCTGAGAGGAGGAAACCTAGGCAGTCAGTCCTTCAAGGTGGAATGAAGTTGAGCAGTGAGTAGGGAACAAATGCTAGGAAGTTTTCTCATGGAAAGTACAGGGTAAGGCAAGGGTTATCCAAGGTAGCAGAGGCAGATTCAGGGGCAGAACACAGGGGCAGGTTGGGTGAGAGTCACACGTTTCCTAGGGGAGGAGGCCTCCCAGCAGCAGAAGGGGTATGGGAAGAGGAGGGAAAGGGACTCAGTTCTAAATGTCATGCCTGCTGAGAGTGATTATTCCTACTGTTGGTGCCTTTGGCACTAAGCCCAAGATCTGTAGAAGTCTTGAGTGTGCAATCATTTGCACACAGATGTCAGAAGTTGCATCTTCTCCCTCCTCCCCCACCCACATAACTCCCAGCTCTAGTTTCACTTCCAGGTACTCTGGCCTCAGCAGCTCTTTGCTGCCTTCGTTTGCAGAAGCAGCCCTGGGGGCTGGGCTCTGTTGATCAACACAGCAATGATGTTGATCATCCTCTGGATCTGCTCTCTCTGAGAGGTTGCCTCCACCCACAGAGTGAAATCTATACTGCCCAATGTCCTTTGGCCAAAGCTTCTCAGAGTCATAGGGAGTCAACCCATCCTTTTCCTTGCTCCTCTCTGCCACAGAGTGTGGAAATCAGATTAAGGACGAAAGCACATTACTCAGCTCCTCCGAGGTTTCTCTCCATAAAACAAATTGGCTCCCTACTGTAAATGTGCCAATCACCTCTCTCCCCTCCACCCCCAGCACACACATCATCTTGCAGACAGACACCACACTGGCACCTCCAGTCGCCAAGTCAGTGTGAGGCAGCCTTTCCGCCACTGATCTGAGTACTTACATACCACATCAGTACCAACAAGGAGTACTTGGGCAGCAGCAGGTCCCACATGGGTGTTGGAGAGGAAGGTGTTAGGGTGCTGCCAAGGCAAAGACACGGGCTAGAATACTCTGAAGGGGTCACCAATCAGAGTTGGAGGACAAGGAGTGAGAGACGCCACAGGTTCTAGGTAGTCTTTGAGGGAGGGGTGTCAAGGGCACACTTGGATCAATTCCTGTCATCCAGATGGACAGTGATCTGCTCATCCACCAAGAAAAAAAAATGACAATGTTTAGAAACACACACACACACTCACTGACAAATTCTAGGGAGTCTTGAGGTGTGTCAAGGCACATTTAGATCATCTTAAATGGTCATCCAGATGGACAGTGATCTGTTCATCCACTGTTCTAGGACATTGGCTCCCAGGAAAGTAGGCTTCACTTAGGTGTCCTGTTGATCAAAGTCTATTCCTAGCTGATGGTTTCTGATTCATCATTTCTACTGGTTCTTCTTCCCAGATTCTACTCCAAAGGAATGTTCTGGGCCTTTCCATGAAGAGCTGCTGCTCTAAATTTGTTAGCTGTCTTTTGTTTCTGTTGCTAGCTAACAAACTTACGACCAGTGACATGGCTGAATTTACATAAAAAAATAACTAATGTGATTTTAAAAATTGTAGCTGGCAGATATTTAGTTTATACATTCCACATCTTCACAAATCCACGAGGATCTTAAAATCATGGAAACTTACCCTCTCTAAGTCATCAAGTTTATTTCCTTGCCGTAATGCCAAAATCCCTTTAAACAACCCCAGGAAATGAAAATTTCTTCCATTAAAAAAAATAATAATTCCAGAGAGGGAGATTCCACAAGTTCTCTGAACAAGACATTATGACTCCTGCTGGATGAGTCAAGAAACCCAGTGCCAAGCTCAAGGCTCTGGGCCTGACTCGGCCACACTGGGACTTTCCTCTCCCTTCTGTCAGTCTGATGCAACCCTCCCAGTGAAAGACTATTCCAAAATTAAAGAGAATGTCGGAACTAACTGAGACAGATGTTTTACCGGGTGGTAGTGGAAAAGGCACAATCCTACTCATCATTCATGTGCATTTAGGTTCAGGAAGAGGCTGAAATCTCACCCATGCAATCTCAACAATACAGTTGTCTAAATAAGACAGGAACAATGATACAGACTGTTGACATGCCAGCCTGGTGTGGGAGATTTCATAAGGCCCCACCACTAGATGAAGAGCTACAAGCAGTCTATCAATGGCTGCTGAGGGAGGGAACTTCAGTTTTCTCTAGGGATGAGCTCCCTGATTGGTTAGCCAATTCCAGGTTGTCATCCCTAAACAGATATTCACATGAATCTATCGACCCCTGAACAGTGTGTGGGTGACAACTGAAGAGGTCAAGAGTTTGAAATGGAGTGGCTGGTGGTGGACTTGGGGGAGCTTGAGGGGGGAGAGAGGGAGTGGTAAAATTATGTAAATTTAGTACCTTATATACAATTCTTAAAAGAATAAATGAAAAAAAAGATCAACTTAAAACAACAAAACCCCCATGAGATAAACAAGGGAGTTAAACAATCAAAATAAGGAGGACAAAGAATGTGAAGAACACAATTTGGAATAATGAGAAAAACCAAGAGTACTGTGGGATATGTTGGTTACAAGTTGGTTAAGAAACAATAACAGCATATCTGAGAGGCATCCCAGTGAGGTTCCAGTATTGACAAAGTAGCAGAAGCCAGAGGCCTCATACCAGACCAAGGAATCATCATAATGAACATTTGCAAGCAAAAATTTGTGGATGAAAGGCAATATTGTAGGACACACTGAGACACACTATAGCTTCCACAATGAGATTTTTTTTTAATGTGGGGGGAGGTTACAAGAGTGGAGGGTGAGTCTGTGGGGAGGTGGGAGAAGAGATAGAACAGGGTACACGATGTGAAATTCACAAAATAAAAAAAAAAGAAAAAGAAAAAAAAGAAGTGTAAGAAGCCTTGGCCAAGGCCTTGTAGCTGGTGACAGTGCCTTTCATACAGCAGTGAGATTTCCTGGGATGAGCAACGTACTCGGGGGTGGGGTTCCAGGCAAGTGGCTCACACCAATTACAACTAGGTTCTGGTTACCAATTCATCCAGCTGACATCCCTGGAGTGCCAGTTGGGAACCCAGAATTGTATTAATAATACAATCCAGGAGTGGTTCTATGTTAGTTTGCTTTTACCAGGAATAAGGAAAAGGGAAAGAGAAAAAGAGGAAGAGGAGGAGGAGGAGGAGGAGGAGGAGGAGGAGGAGGAGGTAGGAACACTTTCTGTAAGTTGTTATTTGTGGGCTGAAAGCCAGGATGAGTGGGAAATAGTGTGTAGCTCCAGGTTGTGCCTGTAGGAAACTCATCAAGGATAATACCCTTGAAGTATCTGTGACAGGAAGGGAGAAGGATTTGAGGCAGTGCAGATGCAAGAGGAGCCCTTGTATTGAGTAGCCCTTTCCCACAGCACAGCGCTTTCCTGAAGTGAGCCCTTTGGCAACCCCAGGGAAGGAGCTAAACCCTGGTGGAGGCAGCTTCCTTCTGCAGAGGGTGCTTCTGGGACCTGTGACCCATCCGAAGCCCACACACCATCTGGGAGCTGTGGAATGAATCTCTCAGCTCTGGGGAGGTGGGAGGACATGCTTTCCTCAGTGCCACACAGGAACAAACCCAGAGATGTGGAAAAGTTAGGCAACTCACTTCAAGTCACACAGTAAGTAAGCAGACGGCCAGTGCTCTGGCTCCAGAAGCCAGGCTTCTTGTCTCAGATCTCTCCACTGGGTTTAAAGAACTCACCAAAATGCTGTACATCCTGGCTACTCAATAAATTCTAGCTGCTTTATTTGGGTGCTGGTGATATACATTCTCTCTGTGCTAACAGCTCTAATCCCTTCAGCTACCCAAGATCTAGCTCAGTCAGAGATGTAAGCATGCTTGTGAGCAACATCAGTCTTGTATCTTTTGGACCCTGTAAAGCTAGAGTTTCAAAGATTAAGATCTAGATTCAGTGGTGGAAATCAAGGGTTTCCCTCTAGGTACCAAAGTGGGTACTGTAAGTAAACCCTGCTTTTCTACTGTTTGTAGGCTGCCTTGGAGTTTGGGCCAACAGGGAGGGAGACTTCTTTCTCTTTAGCCCTGAATCATCCTCTCGGAGTACCTTTGCAATGACATCACATTGCTGTCATCCCAAGAGCTTGAGGATCATGAGGTTTGTGCAGCTTTACAAGAGGGGAGAAGAGGGGAGGAGAGGGGAGGAGAGGGGAGGAGAGGGGAAGGAGAGGGGAGGAGAGGAAAGGCTCCTGTGTGTTGGTGAAAGAGATGTGAACAAGATGGGGATAGACTCAGAATCTCACCTGGAAAGCTCCTCAAAGTGGGAAACCTGAGCTAACCCAATGAACCTGCACAGCAAAAGTGGCTGATGGCTCCCTGGCTCCACTAGTAGATGTCCATTAGGGCCAGGGCCAGGTCTTAGATGGAAAGGGAGTGATGGGAACAAAGGAGCACATTTGCGAAGGACTTTGTGGGCTGAGCTAGCGCAAGCAGACCAAAACCATGCATAGCTTAGTCTCCATACTCAGCTCCTGGGGCTTCCTCACTCGGTAGGACTCACTGCTATCTGCTTGAGCCTGAAGCGGTACCTCACCAACTCCCCACCCCCACCCCAGTGTTGAGGACATCTACCCCAGCAACTATAGCAGAGAGAAGAGTGTTTCACAGATACCATCTCCTAGCTAAAAGACAGAGTGCAGTGTGGGGAGCCATACACAGGATCTGTGTATGTAGTATATATGTAGTATGTAATGGTTGACATTATAGATCCATCACCCACTAACAACTTATGGAGGAGACCTGTGTTCCACTAAGTCACTACATTGTTGGGGAAGGTCTAATAGCGTTGCTTCTGACAGGCTGATTTCAATGCTGAGATCTGCTTACCACCTCTTCTGAGGCATTCTCTTGATTGGTTAATAAAAGTCGCTGATGGCCAATTAGCTTGGCAGAAAGAATACAGGAAGGCGGGACTTCCTGAGAGTAGAACAGGAACCCTGTGCTTTACACAGAGGATTAGTTCATTCCAGCCAGGAGCAGGAAGAAGAAGGACACACACCATGGGTTAGAAAAAAGAACCTCATTCCACATGGCCAGGAACATCGGCATAGCGTGGAGAATAGCAATCCAAGGGGACATATGTATATATGGGGTCATATTTGGGTAATTGAATTAAGAGCTAGCTTAGGTGGGCCAAGATTGCTCAGTTCAGGCCAAGGCTTGTTAAAATCCATGTGGTGTCTGTGTGTACTCATTTATAATGGCTGATTAAGGATTAACAACTGCCAATCAATTAACAATAATATAAATACTGTTAAAGAATTTAATTATTTTTTTCTGCACCACATTCCACACTAGCCATCTCTGCCAAACACAAGATAACTCCAAGTTCCCCATCTACCTTCCATCCTCTCTCCTTTTCTGCTTACACCATGTTGATGGCCTTCTAAGGTTATGACTGTGGTGTTGGCTTCTAATTCTGCTCCTAGTTAACAAATGTGCGAATGAACGGCATCAAGTCCTTAAGCCTGAGTCATAAAAGGTAAGCCGTAGGACTGAGGCACCATACCACAGACACCAGAGCACACTAGCTCTCCCTGGAACCAGCTCTCTCTCTCTCTCTCTCTCTCTCTCTCTAGTCTTGTCAGCATTGACTTTCTTGTCCCTTTGCCTTTCTCTTTTTAGCTACCAGCACTCTCCCAGCCACTAACCCTTTGGCAGCTTCCAGAACTTCTTTTGGGACTCCCTGGGGGCAGTTTCAGGAGGAAAGTGGCCCAATGCTCTGAAAGCTGACTTGTAACAAGACGGGCTTTGTTATTCAACAGGGACCCAGAAGTGCACTCAATTAGGAATCAAAGATGTCTGAGAGGAAAGGTTTACCAGACTCAGAAAGACAAATGCCTTGCGTTGTCCTTCATATGTAGGTTCTAGATGTTACTGTTTGTCTGTGTGGGCTGGAACCTCTCAGTCATGAAACTAGAAAGGGGGCAGTGAAGGTGGGGAAGAGGTCATGGGGAAGAAGACAAAAAAAGGAAAGTAAAATGATGCATGTGACATGAAAGGAGAATGGGGGCTTCTGGGGACAAATAGGGTGAGGGGTAGGAGGACAGAGGAAGGAAGTGCGGGTGGGGATCAACAAAAACAAAATCTGTGTGAAAATTCCATTGCCGCCACTGTTGCTTGTATGCGAACATGAAAAAAAAGCACATGGAAGATTAATATGTCTCACAGGGTGTATTACAAAACATTAGTTATGTTTGACTAACCATAAATAAGTAAGTGAGTAAATAAATAAATAAATAGGTATACAATCCCTGCTATGTTGATGGGCTACAAACATGGTTCAGTGGTTCAGGGGTTAAAGAGTTTTTGCTGCTCTTACAGAAGATTTGGGTTCAGTTCCCAGCATCTACATAAATGATGGTTCAAAACTGCCTATAACTCCAGTTCTAGAAGAATCTGACACCCTTTTCTAGTTTCCGCAGGACATGACACACGTATAAATATGCAGGCCAAAAACAAACAAACAAAAAAAACCCTCATACACATGAAATAAAATATAATAAAATTTACAATTCCGGCTAGGTTGGGTTGGATACCGACTTCACTAGGTTGAAGCAAAATAAACCTGAGTGTCAGAGTAAGTTAGGAGGCTTCTCTAACCTGATCTGTTCCGTTAAAATATATCAGTTAAAAACCCATAGCCACAAATGAGCACATCTCCAAGAGGTAGACATGTTGAGGCTCAACCCTTTATTAAGCTATATGAAAACTACCCTTGGATGGGTTTCCTAATGTATGTTGTACCCAACTTTGTCAGGTGGGGAACACTCTTTAAAATCATTTTTTCCAGAGCCTAGAGTAACAGGTAATATCTCCTTTGCTCATGTGCTGTGGCCAGAAGCAGCCAGAAAAGATGTCATTCAAGAAAGCAGAGAACTTAGCCATGCCTGCGGCAGACCAAGTGAGCCGAGTTCTAGTGTGTGAGTGCCTTGTGCCCTACTCTCATAGGCAAATACAATGGAGAATTGGGAGTGACTCAGGGTGATAAGGGCCTAGGAGGCAGAACTGGTTTTGAGATAGTAAGAGTTCAAATGTTTTTTGCATTCACATAAAAGGGAGGGAAAAGACTACTAGAAAACAGTACTATACATGGGATTTCAAGTGGTCTACGGAAGCCTAAGGAGGAAGCAAATTGGTGAATAGAGGCGAATAGGCTTTTGTTTGGGGATATGGGCAGAGAAAGGAAGAAGGAAGCCTGCAGATAAAAACTAGTAAGAGAAGCTGGTCTTGGTGGCGCACACCTTTAATCCCAGCACCTGGGAGGCAGAGGCAGGTGGATCTCTGTGACTTTGAGGCCAGCTTGGTCTACAAAGTGACTCTAGAGGACAGTGGAGAGTTAAACATGGTCCTCAGATGCAAATTCATGAGTTTGGAGTAAGAAAGGCAGGAAGTTTGGGGAGGGAGTGGTGGGTCCAGCAAAGAGAAAAACAAATGGGATTTAATTTGATGGCTACTTTGCCGGGAATGCAGGAAATGAGATTAAACTAGAATGTGATTTGGGCCTGTAAGATGCTCATTAAGTGGATGCTTGCTGCTCAGCCTGATGACTTGAGTTCTATCCTCAGGACCCAAATGGTGGGAGGAGAGAGCTGACTCCTCAAAGTTCTCCTCTGACCTCTACCTATGTGCTGTGGTATGTATGATCCCAACACACACACACACACACACACACACACACACACACACAAAATAAATAAAACTAATATATATGTATATGTATATATATATACATATATTCATATGGACATCACACTAGGATATGCCAATAGACAGAAAATGAGGAGAGGAAATGGCACTGAAAGCCAGAAGAGGTCAGGCTTATGGAGCGATGTGGTTGGTCTGTCCTGCTCTGCAGTTAAGTGTGATAGAAAGCCCATATTGGAGCCTGAGTTTGATTACTTGGCAGATTAAAAACCTCATTGTTTTATACTTATAGTGCTCTTAGAGTTCTACAAAATAAGTCTTTGTTTTCTTCTCCCCCCCTTTTTTATTATTTAACCTTTTTCCTCACAAAAATCGTAAGATGGAAACAGCCACCTTGACACTTTCTGACACAAGAGACCTGTGTCCAGAACTCAAAATAATCAGGCCAATACCAAGAGGTGAACCCAAGGCCAGAGGGAAGGGGCCAGGGCCTTAAGAGCCTCTTCAACCTGAGCTTGACATTTCTACCTACTCAGCATTGCACCATCTTTTCTGACTGTGCATCTGCTCTGGTTGCAAAGGAGCGTTATGATTCTGATGGTTCCCAAGGGTTAGGATATTCTGATCACAGGGCCGGAGAGAGAGAGAGCACAGCAGTCTAGGATACCTGCTGCTCCTTCATAGACCCCATCAGTTCCCAGTACCCACATGGCAGCTCACAATCATCTGTGACTGTAGTTCCAGGATATCTGATGCCCTTTTCTGGCCTCCACAGGCACCACACATATATGTGGCATGTATGCATACTTGTAGGCAATGCAGGAAAAACTCTAACACCCATAAAATAAAAATATATCTTGCAAACAATACTTTTTCAGCTTTCTGAAGCCAGCTATTTTTATGGAAGTGTGTATTTGTTGTTGTTTGTTTGTTTTGAGACAGGATTTTTCTGTGTAGCCTTGACTGTCCCGGAACTTTCTCTCTGTAGACCAGGCTGGCCTCGAACTCACAGAGATCCGCCTGCCTCTGCCTCCTGAGTGCTGGGATTAAAGGTGTGTGCTACCACCGCTTGGCAGAACACTGTATTTTAGCAACAATAACAAAAACTCAAGCGCCAATTCTCATGCCTGAAGGATGTTCCATTTTTAGCTTTTAACTTATAAAGTAGTTTTTCTCCTATTCATTCAAACTTTGTTCATTAGCTTGTGGTTAGCCAAGAGGTTTGGAAGACAAGAGGGGGTTAAGTTATAAATTTGGTTTTAAAATAATTAAAACTTGAGTTGGCTGTTGGCTCAGGTGATCTCTTCTTTCAGATGGAACTTGAGCCTATAAAAAAGTTCAATGGGAGGGGAAGGTGGCAAAAAATGTGTTTGCTTTTCTTGGATAAATCTGTGAGTTGGTGTGTGCCTTCAAATGACATTAGTCCTCCATTGGAAGTCACACTTCCTACACAGCATTTGACACTACCTTCTTCTCACAGACTTTCCCAAGCGAAGCTCAAAAGCTCTCCTGTGTTTTGTAGTCGGGCCCGTGGGCCCCCAGTTGGGCTCCAAGAGTCTTTGTAAAAGAGCATTTAACAATTAGACACCCCAGTAACTAGAGAGTTTCCAAACTGAATTCCTTAGAGCAAATTGCTAAATAACAGGGGAAACCCAAAACTCGCCAACCATGAAGAAGGAAGGCATACAGAGGACTTGTGTTTAGTAAAGTGGTTCGTGGAAAAGCTCTCACATCACTGACTGAGAACAACTTGGTTCCAGACACAAGCACACAGACTTACCAGATTAAGGAGCGTCAAGTACTTTGAACGTGCACCATCGTGGAATTCCTTTAACTTCTCTTCATCCTTTCCAATATGTGGGATGTAATAACTGAGGAAAATGTACCAGTTCAAAACAAGGAAGTGATATATGCAAGTGCTTGTTTTCGTCATGGCTTTCGTAGTCTGGCACAGTATACCTGTTCTCTCCTTTTCCCTCTGAATCCAGGGAGTCACGGCTGCACTGTGTTCAGGCTGGAGCGCTGTAGAAACAAAGCCCTCCAGGAATGAGAATGTCAACACAGGCTGGATCTTAGGCACCTTTCCTTATAAGTTTGGGAAGAAATCTTTCAGATACCTGCATTTAGATAACCTGACAGTTTGCACCCATTTCAAAACAGGACTTTGAGAAGAGCAATAAACAAGCCCTGCACTTTGAACAGGGCATAACCTGCTGAACCACCTGTCAAAATGCCATCTCGGTAAAAGTTCATGCCTCTCTTCTTCCTTCTCATTTGGTCAGAAAGGTCAGAGGTAGCAATGGTTCCATTTCAACGAATGAGAGGTTCTTTTTAAACCAGGAAGTAGTGACTTGGATGTGTTTATGGTCGGAAGAAAGATAAGGCAATTGGGTGTAGTCAGTCTACTTGTGAAATCTCTAAGCCATTACCAAGCCTGAAAAAGCCTTTGATCCTCTAGGAACAAGCTCAAGGGAGTCTCTGACTCCTCCACCCTTACACTAGAGAACTAAAGATCTCCAGGCATTCCATCCCAGAAGGATGTGCCCAGAGGGAAGAACCAGGGGGAGCTGGCTGTGGCCAGGAAGCCAACATACCTGAGTGTAGACATGGCTGGGGGAAGCAAAGCCTCTGTACTGCCCTGGGGAGTACAGGACACAATTAGATTGGGAGAGCAAAGGACAGGACCCTACCTCTGCCTGTGCAGAAAGGGGACTTAAGGAGAACTGCAAGTGTCATGCCTTGTGACATCACTGGCTTGTGTCCCTGGGCAACTCACTTGGAGGGTTGAGCAAATTCCTTGAGAAATGCCCCTGGAGCCATTAGAGAAGTCTGTGGTTGATGGTATTGATGACTTCACCAAGGCTTATAAGAACTGAGAAAAAGAACCCCAAGGAGCTCTGGAAACCCAAACCTAGAACAGACCTGTCTACAAAAAGTCAAGTAGACCAAATGTTTGGACCCATAGGCAAGAGGACAGTAGCCCTGAGCCTGCGGGTCTGCAGGGTGACCATTTCCTAGACTGTAGGAAATGCTGTAATTAAATATGATGATGTGCAGGCTTATAAACAAGAAATTTCTTTATCCTATTTTTAGAGGCTAGCAGGATAAGACCAAGGTGCTGGCAGGTTTGGTGTCTGGTAATGGTTCATTTTCTCACTTATAAACATATATAATTTTCTCACTGTGACCTCTCATGGGAAAAAGGCAAATTTTGGGGCATCTTTGGGACCAGAATCCTATCTG
>CAJQZJ010027483.1:0-14752 GCA_907164525.1 Lophiomys imhausi | reverse complement strand
GTGCTTACTAGTAAGTGCTCAGCACATAGTAAGTTCTTTACAAATGTCTGTCAAATAAGACAACAAACCACTCATTTAAAATATGTAAAGAAGCTGAGTGTGGTAGGTGAAGGCAGGTGGATCTCAGAGAGTTTGAGGCTAGCTAAGTCTATATAGTGAGTTCCAGACCAGCCAAGACTACGTAGGGAGAACTTATTTCATTAAGACAAAGTATATAAAATAAATAAAAGACCTGAAGAAATATTTCTCGAAGGAAGGCATACACATGGCCAACTAACACATGAACAAAATGTATTACTAATTATCCGTAAATGCAAATTAAAAGCAAAATTAAGATATCAACTTCTGTCACAATGGTTATTATAAAAAACTAAGTATTGGTGAGAATGTGGACAAAAGGGACCTAGTATACCCTGAGTGGGATTGTCAATTGATCCAGCCACTGTGGACTATGAAGATTTCATTAAAAATCAAAAGGGCTCCACCATATGCAGCATATGATCTTATAGTATCAAAACTGGGCACACATCTTCTGGAGATGAAGTCAGCATGTCAAACATACATCTGCCCTCCTATGTTATCGCAGCACTATCCTCAGTGCTATGGTATGAGGTCATTCTAAATGCCCAGAAAGCATGCAGAATACCTGGCATTTAATAGACACTTGTGCGCTATAGCTTTTGCATAGAGAAGATCTTGCCATTAGCAACATGGCAACCTAGTAACGGTATGTTAAACAAAGTAACACAGGTCGATAACAACACATACTGCAAGGTCTCACTTGTATGAAGAGTCGATAAGTCAGTTTATAGGGGCATTGAGTAGAATGAAGGTTATTGGGAGATTGAAACAAGGGTAAGATCAGAAATTAGTTAGTATGTTAATGGACAAAATTTCAGTTCCAAAGAAAATAAGGTCAAGAAATTACTTGTACATCATGGTGACTACAGTTAATAGTGGTGTATTGTGTACTTAAAGATTTTTCAAGAGGGAACATGGCAGGAGAGAGACTAGAAAGACTGTAAGAGCCAAAGACAGAGTGCTGTCTCCAGAGAATGACAATCATTGCAGACATGATCTCACAGTAAACTACAGTGGCCTGCACAAGACAGGGTCTGTCAACAGCCAATTACGGACTGAGGAGGAGCTCAAGTGGCCTTGTCCCTACATGCTGAACTTTGGCTATTGATGAATTCTGGGGGAGGGGCAGTCATTGCCTTCTGGTATACACCAAAGGTAAGCACATGATACTCTAGTAGATAGTTCCAGAACTGACCACACAGATGGTCCTGGTTAAAATCAAAACAATCTCATAAATGTGGCATATTTATATCTATTGTTTTGTATAATACTTACCGTTATAAGAGAAGGAACCAGCTGTTGGACTGAAAGGGGAAACCTCTGGAGGGAAGAGGGTGGAAGGGCGGGTTAGGAAGGGGGAATAGGGAGGGGTTTGTTACTGAGATGTAACTTGAAGAAAAAAAAATAAAGTATTTATAAAAAAAAAAAAAAAAATCAAAACAAAGAGGTATGAATGTGGAAAGCGACCAGTAGGGGTGGTGAGGAGACAGGAGAGGGTGGGGATTAAGAGTAAACAGGGGCATTATTTACATATGTGTGTGAAATTGTCAAAGAACAACTATAATCAATAAAAAGTAAATTTCCAAAAGATTTTAAGTGTTCTCAGCACAAAAGAATATAAAGTAAAGCATATGTTAATTAGCTTGATTTAACCATTTATACACATAGTTTATAATAGAATAGTTTAGGAGTTCATACTGTGTACAATAAATGTTTACAACTTTTCTCCTCAAAACCCAAATAATTATGGTAAGCATATCTATGCAAAAATGTGCATATGAATAGCAGGTGTATTTGGCTATTGGGCCTCTCAAAGCTAACTCATTCGTTCAAAACTTACTATGTTCAGAGCCCTAAGCTTTGTACAGAGGAGGAGGAGGCAGAAACTAAGATGAGGTAAATCCTACTTTAAGTCCTGGAGGAGCTCAAAGCCAAGTGCAGGAGACAGATACGTAAACAAAAAATTACAGCGAGATGTGATAAGTGCCGTAATAGGGATATATATATAAAATAGCAATGGAGTTTACATTATCCTGCATATCAGTCTGTCATTTTAAACATACCGAAGGTGGAACTAGGTTTGAATGCATTGAGGGAGCCATCAGAAATTCAGTCACTATATGGGAGAAAGAATAAATTAAAGTCACCTCATGACCACCCACGTGAGAACATTTCCTCAGTCTCATCATTCAACCTTCACACGAGGGGGGTTGCCCCAGGAACACAACTGGTACAGACAATGGGAAGGTGAGCCCCTGCCACAGGGCCTGACCTCAGCAATGTGTCCACAGCGGGACTCACAGTAAACTACAGATGATAGTAAGAGCAATAGCTCTTCCTAATAAATATAGGGCCTGTGGTCAGTCACCCTGTGAAAGGGCGGGAGGAAGGAGGGAGGGGACCCAGACTTGAATGGGAGCTTGTACAGTTACTCAGTTAACTTACTACCTGGTCACCTGGAAGAGCCCTTTGGACGGTTCCCTTGGAAGTTGATCCAGGCCCTCAAGAACTCATTAACTCTGTCCCCCACCCACAACCCAGGGTAATTGTAGCCTCCCCAGGGAAGATGGGACATCTTGAGACAGGCCGTGAACTTCCAACTCTTCTAGTGATGTGTGACACACCTCTGTACCCTGGTCTGTGCAGGTGGCAGTGGAGTTCCAGGTGCTCACCAGGATTTGCTGTGCATTCAGGCATCGCGTGTTACTGACAATGACTAAGGGGCACTGGGGTGCCAGTTTCTATGCCCTCATCACCCAGTGTTTTACTTACTCTCCCAGTGTCCTGGTGCCTCTGAACCTGTATCACCTCATCTTCTTCTGTGGTACCTTTGTCTAAAAGGGGAATGATTCTGGAATAACGTGTGTGTGTGTGTGTGTGTGTGTGTGTGTGTGTGTGTGTGTGATGTGCAGTTGAAGTCAAAGTATAGGGAGGCCAGTATCTCCTGGTTGAGTTGGGACAGTTTTCAAAACCCTAAGAGCTCCTGCCCATTGCTAAGAAATGAATTAGAATGGCATGCAAGCCCAGTGACCTGTGTTTTTCCCACAACCAAGACTACTTGTTTCTCTGGGTGGCCAGTGTGAATGCCCTGTTTCTTAAAAATCTATAGCTTCAGGTAACCTTCTGAAGTCTGTTTTGAAAAGAATATGTGTGGGTTTCTAATCACCAAATTAAGCTGGTGTTGAAAGACATAGGGGCTTGTTTCTTGGTTTTCTTCTGTTTTAAAGTTAATAACTTTCTTCAGCTCCCCCTCTGCCTGATGTGCTGTCTGGTTCAGATGAGCCTTCTTAGCTGCTCTCCAGCTTTGTTTTGGAGTGGAGTGCAGGGCTCCTAGAGTCCCTGAGAGGAGGTGGGATCACTGTCAGAAGCCTTGAGGGTACACTTGTAGCTGAAGGTCCAAAGAACTCATCTTGTTTACAAGCATTAGATTGACTCACATTAAGAGTTTAGATCAGGGGGAAAAACATTTGCAATCAGTTGGTCCAACCTCTTTATCTTTCAGATAAGAAAATTAAAGCTCAGAGGGACTACGGAGCTTGCCCAACATCATACAGCTAGTAATGTGGGGACAATGGCAAAACATTTTAATGACTACTTTTTACATAATTTTTATTTTTAGCATTGTTAATCTACCTACTTGTAGAAATTAAGGTAAGTTTCTTATAGATAGTACATGACTGGGCAAGGTTTTGGGTTGTTTCTTTGTCGGAAACACGTTCTTACTATGTAGCCCAGGCTAGCTTCCAAATCATGATCCTCCTGTCTCAGCCTTCTAAATGCTAGAATTACAAGTGAGCACTACCAAGACTGGCTCTTGGCTTATTTTTTGAACACCGTGCCAATACATGCCTTATAGTTGACCTATTTACCCATCTAAGTTTTAAGGTAGCTGTTACCTATCAGAATTCAAATCCCCCATTTAATTCTCTATTTTCAGTCTGGTTCTGCTATGTCTTGGGCCCCTCACCCCAATTCCACGGCTTTCTACATAACTTGAATGTGTTAAAAAATTCCATCTATATTTATTTATAGTATTTTTATTGTATCCATTTGAAAGTCTGGACCTTACAATATACACAGAGTCTATTATATTCTACTTGTATATATGCTCTTACTTTAGTTGAAATACAGCCTCCTTCCAACCTTCCATTTTGATCCCATTATCTTTCCTATTTTTAAATATAGTAGCCCTTTCTCACTATGTGGTACATCTTTTAATTACTAAGCAGGATTTACAAGAGAAGAATTACACTTATCCTATGCATAATTGAAGTGGCTGTTGGTTAGGGACTGTCTCTTGTCACCAGCCATTGGATTTGCTTTGAAGTCTTTGTATCATCCTCCTCTGTTGAGTCTAACAGTGGAGGAAGTGTTGGTTGTAGGAGGAACAAGGTCTGCCATTTAGCAGGAACAAAGCCTGCTGCTAAACAGTGCGCATGCATGGCTGGGCTTCCATATGGAGCCAGGCTTCAATCTGCCCAGGCATGCCTGGACATCCCAGGCCAGAGACCTGCCCTGCCTGAGACCTACCTGGACCTGCCTGGAGACTGATGACACCACCCCAGATAATGAGACACAAGCCAATGAGGAAGAGCCACAGCAGCATCCTGCAGTTCGGTAGCCAATGGGACACTGGGCAGAGGGTATAAAGGGAGAATCCCCTTCCTGGAATAAATGAGTCTGCTTTGGCCACTTAACCGGACTCCCAGAGTCTGTGTCGTGGACTCTGTGCAAGCTTGCTCCTGCCCCCAAGGGTTTCAGCAACAGTTGGTACTGAAGCCTTAGGCAGCCTAAGAAACCACTGGGTCCTGGCTGGCCCAGTGTGGGCATGTAAATAAGGTGAGACCTATGAGCAATCAGGGAAAGCCTGTGAAACCGTCAAATAAAATGTTTAGGCTGTTGTGGTAATCTTAAGCTTCAGCCTGCTATTTCTGACTCTGCAGCTGGTGGGCAGGGAGGTGTTTCTTTTCCCCCTGTAGTATTTTTCACTTACTGTTTGAAATTTTCATACATTTTATAATGTACTTTGATCATATCCATCCACTTCCCCTACCTCCACCATCCCATCTCCCTTCCAACTTCATGTCTTCCATTTTGTTTTGTTTTGTTTTTTAATTATAACCCCTTGAGTTCAATTAGTGCTGCCCATATCCACACAGGCAAGAGGCTAACCCCTGAGACATGGGCAACTTACAAGAGGTCATGACACTAAAGGTGAGTGACACTCCTTCCCTCAGCAATCATCTAGAGCTAATGTTCCCCCTCCAAGGGTGGAGCCTCAGGGGCCCCTCCGCATATATATTCGAATTTTGACTGGTTTGATCTTGTTGTGCCAGTCTTACACAAGTAACCACAACTGCTGTGAATTCATAAGTTCATCAGCCATGTCATGTCAAGACATCTTCATTTCACAGCTCTCCTTACCCTTTCTGCCCACTCGTCTGGAATGTTTCTTAAGCCTTGGGATGGGGGGTGGGTTAATGTAGATATTTCAACTACATGGGAGGTTTACAGTTATGTATACTTGGCATTTTGACCATCTGTGTGTCTCTGCATTAACTATCTCCTACTACAAAAAGAAGTTTCTCTAGCCAGACTTGAGAGCAACACAAACTATGGCTATCAGTTTAAATATGTGGAATGCGGTTTGACCGCATTGCCTGTTTAACATAACAACAGGAGGTTCTTCCCTGAAGTCTAGGACCTTCCCAGTAACAAGATTTTAGCCAGGTTTGAAATCCATATTGTGGTACAGGCCTCATATCAAATCAGAATGTGCTTGGTTAATCCTGTAACCTCTATGCCACTATTGCAACAGTGGACATATCTTATGAATCAAGTTGGTATTACGTCATGCAGGCCCAGGGCTGAGTGAGATCATTTGCATGTTTTCTTCCCCAGAACATAGCAACTTTTGGCACCATGTAAGCCAGGCAGCAAGGGAGAATTTCCTGGTCAGTCAAGGTTCGTTTCTATGTCCTACATCCAAAGTTAGTGATATCTTCAGCAATAGGGCCTTACTATGTAGCTAAGTTGGGCAACCAAGATCAAGAACAATAGCCTATGTTGTTTCGGGTTCCTCTGGGCCTCCGTGACCCAGAAGAGGAGGTATTCATAAGGAGGTATCCTGTGCCTGGCATTCAGATTTCCATTCAGTAACTCATTCAATCTCTGTGAGCAACATTGTCTACCCTTGGAGCACACTTCTGCTCAGCATCCTTTGTTATATATTAAAGTGTTTAATTAGCTTACAAACAAGTAATTTCTGTAAGGCTTCCCATACCCGTAGTTTTGGCTAACCTGTTCTTCCCCCAGGCCACCCCCTATCTCCCTGTTCCCATACCCAATTCAACCTTTTTGTGGATGCTGCTGCAGAATTAACAGCTGTAAGGAGTCCATTCCCTGTCCTCAGGGCTTGAGTTTTCCACCCAACAGGAACGGGGCAGTGACTGGAAACTCAGCAGCTAGTACCCTCCTACCCCTATCAGTTGTTTCTGACTTTCATACATCTCATTTGTTGCTTCCCCCATGCTTTACCCTTCTTTTGTCATTGTCTTTCAGTTTGAATTACTTTGTTTTTATTACATTTATTTGTGTGTGCATGTGTGTGTGTGTGTACTTCTGGTGCCATAGTGTATATCTAGAGGACAATACGTGGGAGTGGTTTCTCTGTCTTTCATTTCTGAATGATTCGCTTCTGAAGTTGAAGGCATCCTTGGCCATTGTTGTAGCGCATGTTAAAGGGGGTGCCCTTTCCTTTTGAGCCCTGTGGTTGCAGGTAGAAATGTACAGTTACTTAATTTTCATTCTCCTGTGGTTAGCATATCATATTTCTTTAGATGATTTTAAAGATATTGTTATAAACATTCAGAAGCTCAATGATGGTGTACCGAGATATGAATTGGTCTGGTCTACTCGTATTCTTATATTTTTGGTTGTGAGCCTAGCCTTTAATGGCTGAGCCGTCTCTCCAGCCCTCTAATCATATTCTATTTTTCATTTTCTTAAATCTGTAGGTTTACATCTTTCATTTAATTTGGAAGTTTTCAGCCTTTACTTTTTTCAAACATTCTTTCAACCCCACTCTTTCTTTCCTTCTTGCTCAGGGTGGGGCGCTAATGAGATGTTTTTAAATGTCTTTTTATTATCTGATAGTCCAGCTGACTTTCCATTTGCTCGCTCAGTCTATTTTCTCTCTGGTTTTCAGACTGGCTGGCTCTGCGGCTGCCCCACACACATCTCTCTGATTCTGCTGCTGGTCCTCTTGGCTCCATTGTCACTCTCATACAGTGACGTTTAACTCCTGCCATTACATTTCTCGCTTCTCTACTAATTCTATTTTATAATTTGTACTTCTCCAATCATATTTCCTATTTTCACTTTTTTTCAAGAGAACTTGCAATTACTCCTGGAAGATTTGAAATAATAATAATTGTCTTAAAGTCTTTGTCAGGTGATTATAGTATTTGAATTGTTGTTTTTTTTTTTTTTTTTCTAGATGTGATTTTTTTCCCTCTTGGGTTCTTGGCATAACTGCATCATTGTGCTTATATTCTGTAAATTTTGGGTATCAGGAGACTCTACTATGTGTACATGTGTGTATGTGTGTGGTATACATGTGTGTTCATGTGAGTATTCCAAGTGATAATACCCATACACATGCACAGAGAGGCCAGAAGAAGAAAACAAGTATTTTCCTCTGTAATTCTCCACTGTATTCCCTTAAGACAGAATCTTCATTGAACTCGAAGCTTGCCCTCTTTGGCAATTTTCTGCCCTCCTCCTGAGTTTGTGGCATTGCATTTTAATTAATTAATTAATTAATTAATTAATCACTGACCATTTTCCACTGAGCTCCTCTAGAATACTCATGCTATCTTAGGGTACTTTGAGCAATTCCAGTTCGTTTCCTAGGTGCACAAAATAAATTAGATGAAATCAAATGCAACTCTCTTTATTACTTCTAACAAAAGTAGGCTTCTTGGAAACTTGGTCTCCTGGGGATTAGGATGTTTTTATGAGCTATGGATTCCTTGGGCAGAATCGTAGCTCGTATTCAGATGTTCAGAGCAACATTTGTCCGGCAACTCTGGCTCAGCCCTCACATTCTTTGTCTCAAAAGATAACAAATCTCCATTGTGACCTTCTTTCTGCGTTTCCTTCTTCTCTGGATATTTCTTAAGATTCAAAGGGAGTGTTGAGGAAAGGATATGAAAGATGAAGATGAAAATAGATAAGCTTAGCTCCATGTCTTTAAAGTTGTCTTCCACAGAGGTCACCTTTCTTGTGCACTTAGTTGAATAGCTGGGGTGAAGATTTCTTTTCTGTTCTGAGATGTAATAGTGTATCCACTGTGTTCAGTGACAACACCCTAGGGCTCTGTTGCCAAAGATACTCCTGCCACCACTGTCTTAGCAGGAAGTAGATTTGCATTTGGATCAGCATCCTTGTTTTTATCAGCCTGATTGTCTTTTCAAAGTAGATATTGATTGGAAGCTAAGAGAGAATGCCCTGGGTCCAGGAGCCAAAGAACCAATTAGGCAATTCTACCCCTTAGCCCCTGTCCTACTGCTGCCCAAAGTTGCTTACCACCAGCAACATTGCTGCTGAGATCTTAAGGGTGAGAGAGGACCCAGGAAATGCTTGCAAGCAGCTGGACCACAGTGCTCTGTCAGCATGGCCAGGCTGCTGGTTTGCGATTTTGTGTTGGCTTCTGAAAATGTGTGGGCTCCAAAGAGAAAACCATTTTCACAAGTGGTCAACAGTATGCACTCCGAGGTCAAGTTCCTGACTTCAAATCATGGATTCGGTGCCTCCCATTTGTGTGGTCATGTGTGAGGAACTAAAACTTTTTACCTGTTTCTTTGACTGTGAAATGAAGATAGTAATGTAACTCCCCACTCACAGCGTTGCAGGGCTCATTAGGTGAGACAATCCACACGGGTGCCATATGTGGCCCATAGAGTTGTAAGCATTCAATATGTACTAGGTTTTATGGTAGGAAGAGCTTCCAGGTCATTGGCTCTCAACCTTCCTAATGCTGCAACCTTCCTCACCCTTTAATACAGTTCCTCATGAGGTGGTGACCCTCAGCCATAAAATTATTTTTGTTGCTGCTCCATAAGTGTAATTTTGCTATTGTTATATTATGTTATAAAGCAAAACATAAATATCTGTGTTTTCTGATGGTCTTAGGTGACCTCTGTGAAAGGGTCATTAGACCCTTAAGGGGTCAGGATCCACAGCTTGAAAACCACTGTTCAAGAAGAAAAATGTCACTGCTTTCAGCTACCAACTAAAGAAAAAATCCTAGGGACATACAAGAAGTGTATGGCTTTGGGAGGTGTGTCTATAGGAACAACTTAGAGATATATTTTCTGTTAAATGCATGCTAGAAGTACCGATTCTGCCATGAAACTGCCTGCTATTAGCATTTTGAATTTTTTTTTCCCGAAAATATTCAGGGGAAACAATTTCCAAGAATATTTCACAGTTGTCTTAAGGCCAACATTAGCTTTCAAACTGAAGAAAAACCTTTATTCTTAACTCGGGGCTTTCCATTAAGACTGTGATGACCCAGAATTTCCCACTAGCCCCTGCTACATTTCTCAGGAATTGAAAGGGCATCTGAAATTGACCTGAAATGTTAGGTTAGTGAATTATCATCAAATCTGAGAGATAGAACAAGCCAGCCTGCTAGTGAGTTAGTGTTATAAAAATAAGGGCTAGGGTACGAAGACCTGCAAACAGTGTTGAGCTGACATCTGTTTTAGGTCAAACAGATCAAATTATAATTAGAAGCATTTTCAGTGGAACAGAAAGAAATATGGGAAATTAAAACATACTCAACAACCTATCAAATTCTTAGGACTCAAAAAAAAATCAATTTTGAATATATAGCCCAAATATGATCAGTTAAAAAAAAGTCTTTTCTTCCTGGTGACTCTTCTCTGAGGAGACCACACTTGCACTCTTGTGTGTTTTACTTTCTTCCTGGGTGCCACTTTTTCCTTTGTTCTTAAGAAATCAGGCAGTAGGCATGAATGATGCTAAATCAATGATGAAGGAAATGCACATTTTCTAAATAGACCCACAAAAGTGGGAAAACTTGGATTTTTTTTTTCTGTTTGAAGATGGAAGTAGTCCATATAACCTCAGTAAACAAAGGAACATAAAAAAATAGGTACTGTGGAAGTTGCTTGGTACTCTAGTTTCTCTACCACACCACCCTTTTCTTTTACTCAGAAGTAGACAATAGAAAGCTGGGTGGTGGGTTATTTAGTATCTCCCCAGAAAAGAAAGCCACTGTTTGTATGTTCAGAACTCCTAAGATGGAGCCACACAATCCCCCTCCATTGCCAGTGAGTCCATGAACAGACCAGACCACAGCATTCCAGCTTTCTATCTGCATGAGTGTACGGACTATCTGTGTCCCTTGTCCTCAAATCTATATGCTGGCACTCCCCTCACCAGTGAGATGGTGCTTGGAGATGGGGGTCTTTGAGAAGCTCTCATGACAAGATTGATGTCCTTATAAGAAGAGACCATAGAAAGCTTTGTCCTCTGTCTACACCATGTAAGGATGTGGCCAGGATCAGTCTCCTCACAAGTAAGTAACTGACTGGAAAGGCACCTTAATCTTCAACTTCCCATCACCCATGACTATACAGGAATACGTTTCCATTGTTTAAGCTACTTGGTCTTCAGTATATTTTGTTAAACCAACCTGCATGACCAAGATAGAGGATAGACCAAGTCTAGCTTCCCTCTGTCTCTTTAAATATAAACAAGGTCATCAAGAGAAAAAGATGATGAATTTATGTGACTTGGTGTGAACTCCAAGAGTTCCTTCTAAGAAAGGAATGGACTAAGGAAGAAAGGGAAATATAGTAAGCATTAGTAGACAGTATCCATTTAATTTTATGTATTATTTTCATAAAATTATTAAAGCAAATATGCCATTCATATAAATAAAAATATTTATTAAGCACACCAATGGCCCACATATGCCAAACACTTTGTATATAGTCTCTCGTGTCTTTCTCTTTACAACACTAAGTAAGGTACATACTATTGGATCATTTGACAATTGAAGAAGCCCATCTGAGTATACCCATGAGTCAAACAACTTATCAACTTCCTATGGTCACTTCTTATAAGGACATCAATCCTGTCATGAGAGCTTCTCAAAGACCCCCATCTCCAAGCACCATCTCACTGGTGAGGGGAGTGCCAGCATAAAGATTTGGGGACAAGGGGCACAGATAGTCCATAAGCACAGGTTGAACAACTGGCAGAAACGTCAGTTGAAACTAATTTTATCTCAACTCAGTGTCCTGTTATCCCATTGGAACTCTGTGTAATACTGTTGCAGTTTTTCAGAATCTTAAGATTTTAAGAAATCTTAAGATATTTTAAGAAATATCTATCTATCTATCATTTTGTTGGCTGGTTGTTTTTTTAGACAAGGTTTCTTTGTGTAGCCTTAGCTGTCCCGGAACTAGCTCTGTAGACCAGGCTGGCCTCAATTCAAAGAGATCTGCCTGCCTCTGCCTCCTGAGTGCTGGGATTAAAGGTGTGTGCCACCACTGCTCAGCTGAAATAAAATCTATCATCGTCATTAGTCTAAGATTCTTTCTCTTAGACTAATAAACTTATAAGAATTTTTGTTTTGTTTTTTGATTTTTGGTATTTTTTGCTTAAATTATAGTTTTATTAGAAATATACAGAAATAGAATGTCACATTTTCATCCAAGGCTCCTTTCAACATCCTGATTCCCAAAGTTTTGTCTTACACTTTCCCATGTAAAGCATATTTGAGCCTGCTCTAAGGGAAACTCCCAATAAACACTAGGTATCATCATAAGCACTGTCACCATCATTGCCTTTGTAATCTTCATTTACATTATTGTACTTTTAAAAATAAGTAAATGTATATCTCTCTCTCTCTCTCCCTCCATCCCTCTCTTCATCTTCCTGGTCTGAATGCCACAGGAGTGAGAACTGGAGTGATGGGCAATAAAGTTTCCTGAAATGAACAAATCCCCATAATCACACTTCAGATCCTTCAGCAGTGGGTCTTCAAACAGACAGGCAGTTTGCCTCCATTTCTGATTCTAATTCTCCTCTGCCCTAGGGAAGAGGGCTGCCCTCCCTGTGACTTCCGACCACTGCATCACTGCCATTCAACTGAGGCTTGGGGTAGGGTTGCAATGGCTTACAAGTTATCTGTTGGGAAAGGCCATTTTCCTCAGCTGTAAGCTCCATCAGCCATCAGCCCTGCAAGGCGGCACATCAAGGGAGATACTATAAATGGAAGAAAATGAATATGAATCTCATGCTTAGTGGACAAATTAAAAAGGGGTCACATGGCTTTATTTTGCTGATACATTAAATATTTGTTATATCATGCCCCTACTTCCACTAATCAGGCAGAGGGCACAGAGACAAAAATCTGGTATGAATGCTGAAAAACAGCTCCCTACAGGTTTCCTGATACAGCAGGCTCTGTGTGCTCACTGGGGCGGTACCCTCGTGATGTGAGCATGCTCAATCCTTGCCTAGTGTGCTGTTGCAAACAATAAACTCCAAGCTCAGCACTGCCCCGCAGAACTTTCTGTAATGGTGAAGATTTCTATTTTTGTGTCAACCAATAGCATAACAAATAGCTAAAAGTTATCACGGGGCACTTGGAATGTGACCAGAGCCACAAAGGAAGTAAAATGGACTAGTATTTAAATAGTTCCAATAGCCTGGTCTTATTGGCCAGCACAGTACTAGGGTGATTGAACAGTCAGTCCTAGCTTACCCAGAACTGACTAATTTCTGAAGCCATCTCAGGCAAGCTAAGCCAGTTGGGTAAATTGCAATGGCCAATCCTGTTTGTCAACTTGTTAGATGAAGAAATATCCAGTGCATTAGCAAAACACACCTCTAGATGTTATGTGACGATTTCTCCAGAAGAGATCAGATCTCGAAGCTCTGACTGAGTTAGCAGCCTAATTCCCTGATAAACTCACAAGATAATACTATTATTGGGAGGTGGCAAAAAGTACATGGTGGTTGGAGGGTTACTAAATGCTATAGAAAGTAGTGAACTGGTGGCTTATCCTTGGGACCTAGAACCTACACCGCATTTCTTTGTGATTTTCCTTCTCTCTGCTGCCTGCCTGCTTAGAAATGACGAGCCTGCCCCACCCCATGATCCCATCATCATGATTCTCATGCCTGTGGCCACAGACTGACCTCTCATGAAACCATGAGCTCACAGTAGATCTTTCTTCAAGCTTGTTATGCCACAGCAATGGAAAAGTCACACATGCGTCACTCTATAGGGGATCCCATGTTTAGACATGTTTGGCAACTGTAAAAGTAAAATCATTTTGGATTCACTCCAATTTGGAAATGTGACCCAGGCTTTCCTGCTGAGGCACGTCTAACATGACAATCTGAAAACAGAAAATTTCTGAATATAATGCCAGTGTGCTCAAAAAGATGTCACATTTTAGAGCATTTCTAGTTGAATACAATAATTGTCACCTGATTCTTAGTGGCCCTACTAGTACTGATGCCGTGGATCTCTTTGACCCACTGAGGAGACATTGGTAACATTTTTCTAAAAAGCCCTTATTGCTTAGGTATTTATCTCTTGCAGCATTGTGTGGGTCACATTTGATGAGTCTGTGCATTTCTGTTCACTGGAGGGTAGTAGTGAAGATCAGAGTCACAGTCACCGACACAATTACAAGTATAAAGTCAAGGCCATGGGTCTGGGTTTGTTGTTTTCCTTTCAAGGCAGCATATCTCTGTGCACCATACTGGCTTTCAATTCCATATTGACCTCAGATTAACAATCCTCTTCCCTTGCCTCAGCCTCATTCATGGTAAGATTACAAGCATGCCTCCCCATGTTTGGTGGGTCTACACTTTTCTTTTTTTTTTTTTTTTATAAATACTTTATTTTTTTTTCTTCAAGTTACATCTCAGTAACAAACCCCTCCCTATTCCCCCTTCCCAACCTGCCCTTCCACCCTCTTCCCTCCAGAGGTTTCCCCTTTCAGTCCAACAGCTGGTTCCTTCTCTTATAATAGTAAGTATTATACAAAACAATAGATATAATTATGCCACATTTATGAGATTAAATTGGCCCAGTATACCTTCCCAATGTTCAGTTTATACCTATTTGGCCCCTGACTTTAACATTCTACTATCTACCCAACTCCATGAGTTTAAAGGTCTATATGTGACTCAACATTCATACTATCTTGCAACACACTTTTAAGAGTATCTTCTTAGATCTATAACACCCTCTTGATTCCTAAACAATTCAAAATTTAACTATGAGACTCTAGCTGTCTATTCTTCAACCACCTCAGAGACCTGAGAGGGATAAATATATTTGCTTATATAGGAAGTGCAGGGCCTGCAGCTTCCAAAAGTAAGAAAGAACATACCAATGACTGCCTGGACAGTTCCCATTTTCTCTCCATACATTCCAGCATCAATCTTCAGCCTTTGGGTCCTGTTTCTCTGACAGACATTTGTTGTAGAGCAGGGATTATGAAGGACTTACCTACCCTGTCTTGGCAGAGTTAGGCTGTCGACTTCCCTGCTACCAAGTTTTGTCCTTTTTGGACAGCAGTCTGTCTGCAGTTGGTGCAAGGGGTTTTTT
>CAJQZJ010027478.1:105061-119525 GCA_907164525.1 Lophiomys imhausi | reverse complement strand
AATGGAAAAATGACAGCATCTTCAACAAATGGTGCTTGTCTAACTGGATGTCAACATGTAGAAGAATGCAAATAGATCCATATTTATCACCTTGCACAAAACTTAAGTCCAAGGCGATCAAAGCCTTAACATAAAGCCTGACACACTAAATAAAATAGAAGTGAATGTGGGTAAAACCCTCGAACTTATCGGCACCAAGTAATGTATAATGGCAGACCCATCAGAATTACACCTGACTTCTCCTCAGAAACTTGAAAAGTCAGACAGCCACTGACAGGGGTTCTACAGGCCCTAAGGGAACATAGGTGCCATTCCAGACTACTATACCCAACCAAACTTTCTATCAACATACATGGAACAAACAAGATATTCCATGAGAAAACGAAATTAGAACAGTATCTATCAACAAACCCAGCTCTACAGAAGATCCCGGAAGGAAAATTCGAACCCAGAGATGATATCTGCACCCAAGAAAACAGAGGAAGCAAAAATCTCCACTGCAGCTAAACCAAAAGAAACACGCAACTACCACCTACATCAAAATAACATAAAATAACAACCTTTGGTCATTAATATCCCTCAACATCAATGGACTCAACTCCCCAATAAAATGACACAGGCTTACAGAATGGTTCCATAAACAAGACCCATCATTTTGCTGCATGTAAGAAATGCATCTCACTAACAAACAGACTCGACCTCAGAGTAAAAAGCTAGGAAAAGGTTTTCCAAGCAAACAGTCCCAGGAAGCAACCTGGAGTAGCTATCCTTATATCAAATAAAATAGTCTTTCAACTGATGTTAATCAAAAAAAAAAGATAGAGAAGGGCAATGTCTACTCGTTAAGGAAAAATTCATCAAGATGACATCTCAATTCTGACTTTCTATGCCCCAAACACAAGAGCACTCACATTTGTAAAAGAAACTATTCTAATGCTAAAACCACACATCAGTTCTCACACAGTAGTAGGGGGAGACTTCAACACCCCATTCACAACAATGGACAGGTCATAGAGACAAACCAAACAGAGAAATAATGAGACTAACAGAGGTCATGAACCAAATGGACCTAACAGATATCTACAGAATGTTACACCCAAACACAAAAGAATACACCTTCTTTTTAGCACTTCATAGAACCTTTTCCTAAATTGACCATATAGTCAGACAAAAAGCAAGCCTCAATAGATACAAGAAAGTTGAAATAACCCCTTGTATTTTGTTAGACAACCATGGATTAAAGCTGGATTTCAACTACAACAGAAATGAAAAAAACCTAGACATTCATGGAAACTGAACAAGTTTCTACTCAATGACCACTGGGTCAGAGAACAAATACAGAAGGAAATCAAAGTCTTCTTAAAATCCAACAAAAATGAAGGCACAAGATTTGCAAACCTATGGGACACAATGAAAGCAATGAGACCAGGAAATTTCATAACGCTAAATGCCTTCAAGAAGAAAATTGTGCCTGTTAGCAACTTCACAGCAGAACTGGAAGATATAGAAAAAAAAAAAAAAAAAAGATGCATACACTCCCAAGAGGAACAGAAGGCAAGAAATCATCAAACTTAAGGACCAAAATCAACAACTTAGAAACAAAAAGAATAATACAAAGAATCAATGAAACCAAGAGTTAGTTCTTTAAGAAAAATCAACAAAATAGACAAACCCTTAGCCAAACTGACAAGAAGACAGAGGGAACATACTCAAATCAGTAAAATCAGAAATGAAAAGGGAAAAATAACAACAGATAACGAAGAAATCCAGAGAATCTTTAGGTCTTACTTCAAAGATCTTTACTCCACAAAGTTTGCAAACCTAATCAAAATGTACAATTTTCTTGGTATATTCCACCTACCAAAGTTAAATCAAGACCAGGTTAACAAATTAAACAGTCCTATAACCCCTAAGGAAGTAGAAGCACTCATTAAAAATCTCCCAATCAAAAACAGCCCAGGGCCAGATGGTTTCAGCACAGAATTCTACCAGACCGTCAAAGAAAATCTAATACCAGTACTCTTCAAGCTCTCCCACAAAATAGAGACAAAAGGAACACTGCCAAACTCATTCATTCTATGAGGCCACAGTCACCCTGATCCGTGAACCACACAAAGACCCAACAAAGAAAGAGAACTTCAGATCAATTTCTCTCATAAACATAGATGCAAAAATACTTAATAAAATGCTGCCAAATCAAATCCAAGAATACATCAAAAGTATCATACTCCATGATCAAATAGGCTTCATCCCAGGAATGCAAGGGTGGTTCAACATACAAAAATCCATCGATGTAATTCACCATATAAACAAACTGAAAGAAAAACATCATATGATCATCTCAATGGATGCTGAAAAAGCATTTGACAAAATCCAACACCCCATCATGCTAAAAGTTGTGGAAAGAGCTGGTATACAAGGACCATACCTAGAATAATAAAGGTGATATACAGCAAATCAGTAGCAAAAATTGAATTGAATGGAGAGAAACTTAAAGCATTTCCTCTAAAATTGGGGACAAGGAAATGATGCCTACTTTGACCATATCTCTTCAACATAGTGCTTGAAGTCCTAACCAGAGCAGTAAGACAACTAAAGGAGATCAAGGGAATATAAATTGGAAATGAAGAAGTCAAATTGCCACTATATGCAGATGATATGATAGTATACATAAGTGTCCACAGAAATTCCACCAGAGAACTAATACAACTGATAAACACCCTCAGCAAGGTGGCTAGATACAAAATTAACTGAAAATAATCAGAATCCCTTCTTTATACAAAAGATAAATAGGGTGAGAGAGAAATTAGGGAAACAACACCCTTCACAATAGCCACAGCACAATAAAATACCTGGGGGTAACTCTAACAAAGCACGTGAAAGACCTGTATGCTAAGAATTTCAAGTCCTTTAAGAAAGAAATTGAAGAGGCCATCAGAAGATGGAAAGATCTCCCATGCTCATGGATAGGTAGGATCAACATAATAAAAATGGACGTTCTGCCAAAAGCAATATACAGATTCAATGCAATCCCTATCAAAATACCAACACAATTCTTTATAGACCTGGACAATGCAATTCTCAACTTCATATGGAATAAGAAAAAAACCAGAATAGCTAAATCAATCTTGTACAATAAAAAAAAAATCTGGATGTATCACCATCCCAAATTTCAAGCTATACTACAGAGCAATAGCAATAAAAACGTCATGGTACTGGTATGGAAACAGACCAGTAGATCCATGGAATCGAATTGATGACCCAGAAATGAACCCACAACCTATGGTCACTTAATTATGACAAAGAAAGCAAAACTGCACAATGAAAACCGGACAGCATCTTCAACAAATGGTGCTGGTCTAACTGGATGTCAATATGTACAAGAATACAAATAGACCCATACTTATCACCTTGCACAAAACTTAAGTCCAAGTAGATCAAAGACCTTAATATAAAGTCCAACACACTGAATCTAATAGAAGACAAAGTGGGGGAAAGCCTCAAACTCTTTGGCACAGGTGGCAACTTCCTGAACAGAACACCAACAGCTCAGGCTCTAAGACCAACAATCAATAAATGGGACCTCGTGAAAATGGAAAGCTTTATATGGCAAAAGACACTGTCATTCGAACAAATGGCAACCTACAGATTGGGAACAATCTTTACCAACCCCACATTTGACAGAGGGCTAATATCCATTATTTACAAAGTACTCAAGAAATTATGTACCAAGAGATCAAATAATCCAATAAAATAAAAGGGGAACAGAGCTAAACCAAGAATTCACAAAGGAGGAATCTTTAATGGCTGAGAGACACTTGAATAAATGCTCAACATCATTAATCATCATAGAAATGCAACTCAAGACAACTCTGAGATTGATTTCACACCTGTCAGAAAGGCTAGATCAAAAACTGAAGTGACAGCACATGTTGGCAAGGTTGTGGAGAAAGGGGAACACTCCTCCATTGCTGGTGGGAGTGCAAGCTTGTACAACCACTATGTAAATCAGTCTGGCAATATCTTAGAAAACTTGGAATAGCTCTACCTCAAGACCCAGCCATACCACTTCTGGGTATACATCCAAATGGTTTCTCAACCAACCACAAAGACATCTCCTCATGTATGTTCATAGCAGCCATATTTGTAATAGCTAGAAACTGTAAACAACCCAAATGTCCCTCAACCAATGAACAGATTAAAAACAAAACAACAACAACAACAACAACAACAACAACAAAACCTGTGGTACATTTTCACAAAGGAATACTCCTCAGCCCTCAGAAACAAGGAAATCATGCAATTTGCAACGAACTGGATGGAACTAGAAAAGCTCATCCTGAGTGAGCTAACCCAGACTCAGGAAGATGCACATGACATCTATTCACTTATTAGATATTAGCCATAGAGTATAGGATAACTTTCCTACAACCAATACATCAAATGGAACCTTGACATAGACTTTGTTATCTGTTAGTGGGACACTTTGTCCTAGTGGTGCTGCCATGTAGGCCCCAAGTACAAGAGGAAGCTGTTAGCCCTCATACGCCTGCTGAACTGTGGAGGGGACTGATATGTAGAGACACCACACTCTGGAGAAGTAGGATAGGAGGGAGGGGGAAAGGGTGGTAGGGTTGGAACTGGAGGGGTAGAATGAGGGCATTGTAATGGACATGCAACTTGAAGTAATAAATAAACATCAAATAGTAATAATAACAATAATAATAATAATAGTACACATTAAAAAAGGCCATCCAGATTATCCTATATTTATATACTATAATTAGAACTGTGAATTCATAACACAATGAGAACTAAGTAGACAATACTCTTAAATGAATAATCTCTAAATAATTAATAATATACATACTTTAAATTAGCAACATCAAAATGAATGATCTTTTTATAAATATTGATTTTTGTAATGATGGTTGATATGACATTTAACTTACCTGTTTTGATCTTTTTGTGGCAAGATCAATTCTTACATTACAAAAAAAAATTAACCTATCGGTCTCATTTTTTTTTTTATCATGCCTGCTCTACACATATTCTAAATTGACTGATTTTGGCTAAGATTTCTTCCAGAGACCTAATGGAATGCTGACTATACACTCTTCTTAAAAGCATGATGTTGATTTAAGTGTCAGCATGCTGTTTTTCACCTTCACTGTTTTTGTCTCTGTTTACTGAGGTTTCTGTTTCCCATCAGGGTTTGCTATGACATAGGGGCAATGACAATAGGAAAATTTATAAAAGAGAAGTGGCACAGTACTTTAAAAATAAAAGAAACAAAAGAATTCTGCCAGTATAGAGATGGACTCTTTAGGCTTAAAAACCATACCAAACATCTATCTCTATTTTTTTTATTAAAAAGACACTTATTTGGACAAAATATTATTATTTAAAATAAATTTATTGATTTGTTGCTTCAGGTTACATCTCCATCATATTGTCATCTTTCCCCCTTCCCAGCCCCACCCTCCCATTCTCTACCCCAACCCTTCCATCCCACTCCTCTGGAGTGGAGTGTCCCTACAAAACAGTTCCCCGCCCTAGTTCAGAAGTCATATGAGGGCCAAGAATCTCCTCATACAATGGGGGTCTACAAGGCAGTAGCACCAGTGAAAAGTGTCTCATTGCCAGGGAGAGAAAACTAAAACAAACAAATAAACAAAAAAAGTCTATGTTCCTGTTCCCTTTGGTGTGTTAGTTGTAGTATAGATATCCTGTACTATATGGCTAAAATCTCACTATAAGTGAATAGACGCTATGTACATCCTTCTGAGTCTGGGTTAGCTCACTCAGAATGAGCTTTTCTAGTCCCATCCATTTGGCTGCAAATTGCATGATTTCCTTGTTTCTGATAGCTGAGTAATATTCCACTGTGTAGATGTACCATAGTTTTTTAATCCATTCTTCAGTTGAGGGACATATGGGTTGTTTCCAGTTTCTAGCTATTACAAATAAGGTTGCTATGAACATACATGAGGCAACTTCCTTTTGATTTGGTGAGGAGTCATTTGGTTGTATATCCAGAAGTGGTATGGCTGGGTCCCGAGGCACAGCTATTCCAAGTTTTCTAAGATATCGCCTGACTGACCTCCATAGTGGTTGCACAAGCCTGCACTCCCACCAGCAATGGAGGAGGGTTCCTTTTCTCCACACCCTCGCCAGCATGTGCTGTCATTTGAGCTTTTGATCTTAGCCATTCTGACAGGTGTGAGATGGAATTTTAGAATCATCTTGAGTTGCATTTCTCTGATGATTAAGGATTCTGAGCATTTCAAGAGTCTCTCGGCCTTTAGGATTTCCTCCTTTGTGAATTCTCTGTTTAGCTCTTTCCCCCATTTTTTAATTGGATTATTTGGTTTCTTGGCATTTAATTTCTTGAGTTCTTTGTAAATTTTCGATATTAACCCTTTGTCACATGCGGGGTTGGTGAAGTTTTTTCCCAATCTGTAGGCTGCCGTTTTGTTCAAATGACAGTTTCTTTTGCCTTACAGAAGCTTTTCAGTTTCATGAAGTCCCACTTATTGATTGTTGGTCTTAGGTCCTGAGCTGTTGGTGTTCTGTTCAGGAAGTTGTCACCTGTGCCAATGAGTTCGAGGGTTTTTCCCATTTTTCCCACTTTTTCTTCTAGTAGATTTGGTATGACCGGCCTTATGTTAAGGTCCTTGATCCACTTGGACTTAAGTTTTGTACAAGGTGATAAGAAAGGGTCTAATTTCATTCTTTTACAAGTGGACATCCAGTTGGACAAGCACCATTTGTTGAAGGTGCTGTCCTTTTTCCATTGTGCACTTTTGGCTTCTTTGCCAAAAATTAGGTGGCCATAGGTGGGTGCATCCATTTCTGGGTCTTCAATTCGATTCCATTGATCTACTGCTCTGTTTCTATAACAGCACCATGCTGTTTTTACTACTATTGCTCTGTAGTACAGCTTGAAATCTGGGATGGTGATACTTCCAGATGTTTTTTTTTTTTTAATTGTACAGGATTGATTTAGCTATTGTGGGTTTTTGTTGTTCCATAAGAAATTAAGAATAACTTTTTTCAGGTTTAGAAAGAATTGTGTTGGTATTTTGATAGGAATTGCATTGAATCTATATATTGCTTTTGGTAGAATAGCCATTTTTATTATGTTGATCCTACCTATCCATAAGCATGGGAGATCTTTCCATCTTCTAAAGGCCTCTTCAATTTCTTTCTTCAAGGGCTTGAAGTTCTTATTGTACAGGTCCTTTACTTGCTTGGTTAGAGCTACCTCCAGGTATTTTATATTGTTTGTGGCTATTGTGAAGGGTGTTGTTTCCCTTATTTCTTTCTCAGCCCATTTGTTTTTGTATAAAGAAGGGCTTCTGATTTTTTTGAATTAATTTTGTATCCAGTCACCTTGCTGAAGATGTTACAGCTGTAAGAGTTCTCTGGTAGAATTTTTGGGGTCGCTTATGTATACTATCATATCATCTGGAAATAGAATCATTTGACTTCTTCATTTCCAATTTGTATCCCATTGATCTCCTTTAGTTTTCTTATTGCTCTAGCAAGAACTTTAAGTACTATATTGAAGAGATATAGTGAAAGTGGGCATCCTCATCTTCTCTCTGAATTTATAGGAAATGCTTCAGGTTTCTCTCCATTTAATTTGATGTTGGCCACTGGCTTGCTGTATATTGCCTTTATTATTTCTAGGTACTGTCCTTGTACGCACATTCTCTCCAGAACTTTTAGCATGAACGGGTGTTGGATTTTGTCAAATGCTTTTTCTGCATCTAGCAAGATTATCATGTGGTTTTTTTCTTTCATCTTGTTTATATGGTGAATGACGTTGATAGATTTTCGTATGTTGAACCATCCCTACATCCCTGGGATGAAGCCTACTTGATCATGGTGTATGATACTTTTGATGTGTTCTTGAATTCGGTTTGCTAGTATCTTATTAAATATTTTTGCGTCTATGTTCATGAGGGAGATTGGTCTGAAGTTCTCTTTCTTTGTTGGGTCTTTGTGTGGTTTAGGAATCAGGGTGATTGTGGCCTTGTAGAATGAGTTTGGCAATGTTCTTTCAGATTCTATTTGGTGAAAGAGTTTGAAAAGTATTGGTGTTAGCTCCTCTTTGAAGGTCCGGTAGAATTCCGTGCTAAAGCCATCTGGCCCTGGGCTTTTTTTGGTTGGGAGATTTTTAATGACTGTTTCTATTTCCTTAGGGGTTATAGGGCTGTTTAATCTGTTTATCTGATCTTGATTTAGCTTCAGTAGGTGGAATCTATCAAGAAAATTGTCCATTTCACTTAAGTTTTCAAATTTGGTGGAGCATAGATTTTTAAAGAAGGACCAAAATATTCTCTGGATTTCCTCAATGTCTGTTGTTATTTTTCCCTTTTCATTTCTGTATTTGTTGATTTGGTTTTTTTTTCCCTCTGCCTTTTAATTAATTTGGCTAAAGGTCTGTCTATTTTGTTGATTTTCTCGAAGAACCAGCTCTTGGTTTCATTGATTGTTTATATCTTTCTTTTTGTTTCTAAGTTGTTGATTTCAGCCCTAAGTTTGATGATTTCCTGCCTTCTGCTCTTCTTTGGAGTGTTTGCTTCTTTTTTTCAGCACAGAATGATAAAAGTGAAATCACAAACAATATGCAATTAACTAATTCAAAATTAGAAAGACAGTAGAATATTTGCTATTCAAAAGATCTGTGTCATCCACTTGCAACAAGTATTCAGGGAGCATACTGAAGGGTTTTCTAATGGAGAGCTATGTTTAAGCTACATGCCTGAAGTTTATGTAATGATCTATATTAGAGTTATTCTCATAATGAATTTTGTTTTCTCTTGATTGGATTTAAAAAAATTTTAGTTTATATGAGAAACTATGTTATGGGATAGAGATAGTTAAGAGCACTTGTTATTCTTTCAAAAGACCCAGTTTCAATTCCCAGCCCCCATATGGTAGCTTACAGCCATCAGTCAGTCCAGTTCAGATGATCTGAGGCCCTCTTCCAACCTCAGTGGGTATCAACCATTAAATGGTGCACACATATGCATGTAAGAAAAACACTCACACACAAAAAAACATGAAAAAATATGAGAACAATTTTGTTTATGAAGAGTAACTGAATATTTGTAGTTTCAGCATAGAAATCTGTGTGTTTATAAACTGTGTAACACAGGAACATATTAGAAAAAAATAAATTAAATATTAAAAATGACTGAGAAGAAATTCTTCATTGAAGCATATTTTCCATGTTCTTTTGGTTTTTACATTGATGCAAACCTTTCTGGTTATTCACATATTAGTTTTTGAAAATCTTAGCAATGTTTTGTCTAAAAACTGTGAATATGTGGAAAGAAGAGACAAACCGTTTTTTAAATTTTTCTTCTATCAGGTTTCAAAAGGCTTACAATGAATTATACTGTTTGCTAAATACTATGCTGTAGCCTGATAGCCTCTAATTTAGGTGGTGGTGGCTAAGATCAAGGTATGCACAGGTCTGTTTTCTTTGGAGGCCTCCTGTCCTCTTTGTGTGTCTTTGTGTATGGTCCTTCCTCTGTAAGTACACACCCCTATTGTCTGTGATTTTCCAAATTATTTCATCTTATAAGAATAGCTGCCGGGCGGTGGTGGCGCACGCCTTTAATCCCAGCACTTGGGAGGCAGAGGCAGGCGGATCTTTGCGAGTTCGAGGCCAGCCTGGTCTACAAAGTGAGTCCAGGACAACCAGAGCTGTTAAACAGAGAAACCCTGTCTCGAAAAACCAAAAAAAAAAAAAAAAAAAAAAAAAAAAAAGAATAGCTTAGGGTATACTTGGTCACATTGTTTATGTTGTTTAACTCTTAAAGGTCTAATCTCCAAATATAGTCACAAATATATCCCACACTATGGGAATGAAAACTTCAATGTATGCATTTAGGGAGACATATGTTCATGTTTCTTTTTCTAGGGTTTCAGATGTTTGTTTCACATTGTTGTTACTAAAATGTGTAAAAGAGAAGTGCATCCAGTATATATTCATATCCTGTCTTGTTTTCATGTCTGAATATATGTCTACTGCTAAACATTTGAGCAATTAAAGATAGCCAATGATCATTACTTTTAATCCTAGAAGCCCTTTCATTTTTCTATCATACTCTTCTGGAGTCTTTATTTCTAATATTACTCAATCTATTATTACTAACTTTAATTTCATTATTTCTTCTCTCTGAGTTTCTGCTATATTATCCCTTTCTTCTGTGAAAATTCCCCAAGAATGCATCCCACACATGAAATGCAAATCTTAATTTGGCATATCTGGAATTCTTATATGCAACTGTATTTGTCCTTTAATTCCTACACTGAGTTTCAACTTTACATTGTATGCCTCAGTATCACTACACCTCTGAAATTTCATCCACAGTCTACAGTACATTATATAAACTTCCTG
This sequence comes from Lophiomys imhausi, assembly GCA_907164525.1. Taxonomy (NCBI): domain Eukaryota; kingdom Metazoa; phylum Chordata; class Mammalia; order Rodentia; family Muridae; genus Lophiomys; species Lophiomys imhausi. Next base: position 109,105 of record CAJQZJ010027478.1, on the reverse strand, counting down.
TTCCCCTAATAGCCTAACCTTTCTTGTGTCGTAGTCTTCTGAGTGTCATGAAGTTTTCTTTTCCACAGTACCCTTTCTGCAGAGTCTGACTTGTTCTTTTCCACATACTGGTCTGTCCCTAGAATTTTTGGCTATTTGCTCATATTTGTTAATCTGCCTTACTATTTAATTCACTCCTGTTTTGTTGTTGTTGTTTTTTTTAATCAGCCAAAGAATCATTGATTTCCTATAAATATATTCCTGTTTCTAAGGAAAGACATTATGTTCCTTGTGGAGAAAGGAAATATTAATTTGGTAAAATCTACTGTAGAAAATACCAAGTTAAAGACAGAGGCATAACTGTCTGGAAAAATATGTATAATTATGTATATGTATTTATATGTTTGTACATGGAACTATGTATAACTATGAATGAGTATTCATTTTCAAAATTATGTATATCAAATTCTTAAAATATTTTCTTTTTGGGAACATTTTTTCTTGAGATGATTATGAGTTTAATCCTTCCGCACTAAAAGATACAATTATGAATGTGATTGATAAATGTGTTCCACTAGAAGTAATGTAGAGTTAACCATAATTAATAACAGAACATTATTCTTCTGATTCAATTTGATGTTTTTTCTCCTTTATGAAAATAGAACAAGTTTACAGTATGGAATTATCGGCTTGAAAAGACTGAATTATGATAGAAAAGAACTAGCGATAAGATGTGGAGCAAGCCAAAATGAAAAAACAAAAAAAGGTAATGTGCCCTCCTTTATTAAGAAATATCTTTATTATGGAGATTTTTACATTTCTATTCTTAAATTTAAGGTGATTTATATGTGACTATTGTCATCAGAAGGTATAACACATTTTGTTCCAAGTGTCATTGCTGTTATGTCCCCAATTATAGCACAGAAAATAATATTGCCTCATCATAGAGTCAATCATTTTGGGACATACTTTTGACTTTCTCGAAGTAGATTAATTTCTAATAATAAATCTGAATCGACTAATTTATTTATTCTGTCTATGTTTAAAAAATGGCTCTCTGTAGACCTTTTTGTTGGTCTTTTAAATATTGTCATAATTCAGAAAACATGATGTGTTGTTTCTACAGAAGTTTATCGTGGTTTACAGCATTTGAATTTTATTTCAGCACTCAGAATATTTTTCATAAATAGCTATAAAATAAACTAAAAATTTATATAGAAATTCTATAAATATTTTCCATTTGACCTCCCCAGTCCATTACTAGCTTTAATTTAGAATTATGTTATAATGAAAGGTTAACTGTTGCAATCATTCTGTTTACAATGACACTCTGTAAAAGTAACTTTTACCCCCTACACATTGTGCTCCAGATGTACAAGTTGTGTTTATTCCTGTGAATGCAATTGTCATCTCTGAGGCTTACTCTATCAGCTAACCTAGGCGTAGTCATGGATGTTTCTAGCCTCTGTAAAATCTAATCTAGGACTAACCTGTTTTTAGCCCTCAAGATTTACTGCTGAATAAGCTCACCTTTTCTTGTTCTTTCTGAACTCTGGCTGGCTGGTTCAACTCAGTTGTTCTAGCTCAAACTTTTCTCCAAGTTGACTCATTTAAAGTGGCTTCTCTCAGCTTCTGACTGTTTTCTCTACTCAGCCTCTAGCAATCTAGCAATCTGTTCTAACTCTAAAAATCTGTCCTAATCTTCTGTCTGGTTCCTCCTCACTCTCTGGTTTATTCTGTCTTTGCCTGTGTCTAGATTTTTCTCTCTTCAACCTGTCTCTGTAAGATTCTCCTGGTAAAATTTGTCTTCCCATATGCACCCCCCCTGTACTGTACTCTCTTAAGTCTTCTCTCATTCTTTTCTGATCTCATGAGAGTTAGGCATGTCCTACTCTATCAAATCTTTCTCTGGTTCATCCCTTTTCTACCTGTCAATTAGACATCTCTTTCAAACATGGGTGCTTCCTTCTACAAACTAACTGTACTTTTATTGTTTAAGATTAAAGGTGTGTACTAGGGGTGTGTCTGCATTCCAGCTGGATCATATAGACCCCGAAGGTCTGTGGATGTGACCAGGGCAGACATGTTGCTAGAGTCAAATTCCTCTACAATAGTCCATGTTGCAGAAACATTTGAAAAGTATTGTATTTAATAATTAACGATTTGTTTGGTTTTGAGTTACTATAACAAAATATATAAGATATGCTAATTTTCAAAGGAAAAGTTGAATCTCTCAGTTTCTGAGGCAGACAATCCACACAGCATGACACAGACTTTTGTAGGCATCTCCCTTTCCTTTCAACCTCATGGTGGAAAACAATGGAGACAGCAAACAAGTGTTATAAACAATTACTTTGCCAGATAATATTCTGGATCTTACAAGTCTCAGTCATTTATAACAACCCTCTTACGAGATTTAGGATTTAGCAAGAGGCCCATAAGAATCATGTTATTCCCTTCAAAGGGAAGTACCATGACTGACCTAATGACCTTTCACTGGTTTCCTCTTAAGGGTTCCACAGTTGCTTCACTGTATCATATCCTATATCCTCAAGCATCCAGCACAGGAAAAGTTGGAGACATTATCCTCCTATCAAACCACCTGTTTACCATAATATAGATGAAAAAATGGTTTAAAAAACTAATACACCAGATTTTCACTTGTTAGAGACAATTAGATCTCTCTAACTGTTAAAGAAAAACAAGCTGTCAGATGTAATATATAAGGAACCACAAGTCTGTATTTAGTAAACAAGTTTAATCTGTCTATATTTTTTAAAGTAAGAAAAGTCTTTGTTAATCATGGCTAAATATTTTTGAGGAAAGATTTAGGTATTGTCTTAGTTAGGGTTTATATTGCTATGAAGAAACACCATGACCAAAACGCAAGTTGGAGAGGAAAGAATTTATTTGGTTTATAACTTCCATATGAATGTTCATCATTTAAAGTAACCAGGACAGGAACTCAAACAGGATAGGAACCTAGAGGCAGGAAGAATTACAGAGGCCATGGAGGGATTTTCCTTACTAGCTTGCTCCTCACAGTTTGCTCAGCCTGTTTTCTTATAGAACCAAGAAACACTGACCCAGGAATGGCATAGCTCAAAATGGGCTGAGCCAAGCCCTCCCCCATCAATTAATAATTTAAAAAATGCCCTATATTCCTGCCTCCAACTTGATGGTAGGGAGACATTTTTTTAATTAAGATTCCTTCCTTTGGGGGGATCCAAGATGGCGCTGACCATAGAGCAGTGCATCTGAGTAGTAGGTGAATGAGATTAGTCACTGTGGAGTGAATGTGAGGTCCCCTAGCCTACAGTGAAACACAGACGGTGTCTGAATTCCCACAGCGAACATTGAGACTGGTCACCAGGTAAAACAGCCCACGCAGTTCCCAGGAACACAACCCTGAGATTAGCCAGCTCCGTCACTGGCCTGGAGAGGAGCTCTGGCTAGCGATCTAGCCCAGGAGCTGATCCAGCCCACGGCTCCAGCCATAGACCAGCGGCCCCGCCTGTCTGCCTGATATCCAGCCTGCACTCGAGCCACACCACAAGAGCAAAGGTAAGTGAGATTATTTTTTTCCGGAGTTTCCAACATGGTGGCACAGTGTGCACTGTAGCAGAGAGGCAGAGACCTAACCTAGTCACAGCAAAGCAATTAGGAGCCAAGACTGCCTGCAAACAGAGCCCACTACAGTGTGTTCTCCACAAATACTGGGGCGGGTGGGTCACTCACCCTAGCACCCAAGCATCTGAGGCAGTCAGCAACAGGCGCACTGAGGCCGGCATCTGTTGTGGGTGGAGCTCCCTGCCTGCATAGTCAGCCTAGCTGGGGAGCCAGAAAGACTGGGTCAGTGAGAGGAGAACACAGACCCAACCACAGCTCTACCTGCCTTTCTGAGGAGACCTGTCAGCTCCCAGGTCCTCAGAGGCTAGCCCTCTCCCCACTCCAATCCCCTCTATATTGGTCCAATTGGGTCACAAGCAGTTGAGGAGAGCAGCAGCCACCCTCCTCTCCAGAGCCAGTCAGTCTATTACAGGAACCTGCCCGCCATCTGGAGGT
>CAJQZJ010027478.1:21517-37779 GCA_907164525.1 Lophiomys imhausi | reverse complement strand
TTTTTTTGGGGGGGGGGGTAATATTTCTCCTGAAGCAAATTTGGTTTTTGACAATATATAAAGTGTTATCTTTCAATCTGGTTTAAAGAAGAAATTATTTTGTTATTTTGGAGCTAAACCAGCTTTAGTGTATATATTTTGAGATCTCGAAGGACAATTTGTTTGTATTGAGTGGAAGGCTGTTTTTTTTTTTTTTAAATAAGTAGATTACATCAAGCTTTGAATGTATTCATATTTAAACTTTTAAAAAAATTCTAGATGCTCTGTATTATAAGAACTAGTTTAGGAAAGAAATTTAAATCATTTGTGAATTTGAGTTTGGAGTTGTATAATTTCCTCCCTCTATTTATTTTGAATTTAATCATTTTCAAAATCATTTGAAAAGGAGTAGTCACATACACAGAGTGTGATTAAGGAGTACAACTACCCATGTTGTTTTTGAAAACTCGATGGGCTTGTATTACTTTGCATTAAATAATTTCATTTTTACTTGACAGCACAGTTTGAACTCCCCACTCACTTTCTGATAGTGGTTGAGGATTTACTGGCTTGCATTGGTACTGTTTCAAGATGTATGGACACCTCATAGATTAGATTGTTTCAGTGCAATTTTGAGGCCTCTTTTGTTTAGTTTGTTTTGTTTAGTTTGGAAGCTTTCAGTTTTCAGTTTCCATGCTCCTGTGGTTATGTGTTCACAAATGCCCTTAGTGGGGGTAGGGAGATATATTAGCTCACTGAGGAAGCAGTCAGGACTCCAAGTGTACATAGCTAGCAAGTAGGTTCTCATTTCTAAATCTCAATCCTTAAACTCTTTTCTCTTAATTGTTGTCACCCTCATAATCTATCTGCTCTCCCCTGGCTATGTCTTCTTCTGCTCTTGATTTTAGTGATTGTACTAAGGAAATATTTTTGACTTTTAAAAAATGTTTATTTATTACTTCAAGTTACATCTCCATCACAGTCCCCTCTCTCCACCCCTCCGAGTCCCCACCCTCTCCCCCCTCTCCCACCTTCCTACTCCTCTGGAGCAGGTTGCCCCTACAGGACAGACCCCTCATTTCAGCAGTCATATGAGGGTTAAGAGCTTCCTCTTGCAATGGGGACCTATATGGCAACTCTATAAGGGCAATGTATCCCACTAAGAGGTAGCAAGGTATGCCCCTGTTCCTTTTGGTGTGTTGATGTAGGATAGTTATCCTGTACTGCATGGCTAAAATCCAATTGTAAGTGAAGAGATGCCATGTACATCTTTCTGAGTCTGGGTTAGCTCATTACTATACATAATCCCTAAAAAGAGTTTGAGATAGCTGGAAGGTCAGTTTCAGAATGACAACCAGTATGCCTGTTCCTGGCAATCGCTAATTATATGAGTCATTTTTTTGTTGTTGTTGTTGCTAATGTTTTCTCATAGTTCATTCAAAATGGATTAGGAGGCTAAACTCATTTCTTATAATTATCTTCCTCCACAAATGGAGAAATGGTAGAAACAATAGAAAGAGTAGACTAACTGTATATGATGGCATAAAAATGCTGTTTGACAGAGTTGCATTTTAGAAAACTTAGAGCATTAATCTGACTTGCCACCTGTCAAGAATGGATCTTAATTTGCAGTCTTGAGGATTTTACTAGAGTTTTCCATAATATCATAAATTATACAAACTAAAACAAGTACTGTCTTGTTAAATAATCTTGGCCTAGCAATTAGAGGTTATCAGTAAAGTAATCAAAATATAAAATACCCTAAAGAGTCATGAAATATTAAGAACTAGAAGAGGATGTGGTGTGTTCTTCTCTATCACTCTGTATCTTCTTTTAACTTTAGTCCTCTCCCTCTAACCATGGCTTGCATTTCTGCAGCTAGATTAAACTTAGAAAGTCTGTGTGACCCTCCTGTCTCAGTCCCCATCAAAACTTGTGTTATAGGTATTTGTAGGACTCTCAGCCATGACATCTAGGGTCTGAACTCTGCTTCTCATGATTGTGTTGCATGTACTCTTAACTACTGAAGTTTACTTCTAACCTGCCATAAAATTTATGGGGAAAAGTAGTTTTAATGTAATAGCAATACCATGCACCAAACAGAATGCGTTCATGAGCTGACCATGTGGCTTATATTGCAAGACCCTATACCAATGTGCATGCTTTACAAATATTGTGCATATTTTGTGTCACTTTTACTTGAACACTCTGTTTTATGAATAGAGGATATACCCTAATTTTATTTTTAAGAAGAATATTTCAGTTTTTCTATTTTTAAAAACTTTACTAATAATTTGAAAAATTTGAAGTTAAAATATAATTTCATCATTTTATCTCTTTCTTTTCCTTCCACCAATCCCTCTCTTGTCCTCCTCCTTTGTTGTCTCTCAAAATGATGGCTTTCTTTTCTTTAATTCTTGCTACACAATCCTGATTGCCCACCCAGCAATGTCCCATACCTCCACATACCTTTTAATATTCCTAAATATATAAATACAACCTACTCAGTTCCAGTAATGCTACACACTTTATACATACATACATACATACATACATACATACATACATACATACACATATATATATATATATATATATATCATCCCTGAATATATATATATATATATTCAGGGATGATCACTTGGTATTGGATAACCAATAGGTGTGTTCTTCCCTAGACAAAACTACTTCTGTTGTCTCCATATTCATTAATGCCTAGAGTTCTTCGTTTAGAAATCAGAACTTTTGTTATTTCCCTTTCCATGAGAGAAAGATTTTAAATTTGAAACTGTTATTTGAGAAACATAAGTTTGGAATCAATAAAAAACGAAAAACCAAGACATTATAATAATAAACACTTGGAAAAGGTACAGATTTGGCTAAACTCTAAGATTACCTTAAACATCATAAACACTTTGCTGAGGAGAGGCAACTTAACCCTTTTCAGTTATGTAAGTTCTGAAAATGGACAAATGAGTTCATCTCCTGAAGGTGATGTTACAAAACTGAACCACATACCTGAGAAAAACACATTTTCAGGCATTCAGCACAAAGGGTCAAAGTTACTCCTGAAAGCATAACTTGACCCTTATAGAGGTCCCATTAACTTCTGAAGAAAGATTTGAGCGCTAGGGGACTAAAATCTGCCAGGGTCACTTTGCATGCATCATATAGGACTAAGTAGTAACAGTGTCCAAAGGGCCAATGTAATTCAAATATAAACATTTCTCTGAACCAATGATTCTTTTTTCTGTGTAGAAATGAGTGTACATCACGAATTTCAGTCTACACCATAGGCAGTACAGATTGTGTTACAACTGAAAAGAGAAATACTAAAGATAAAACAAAACAAAACATATGGTGCTGAAAATCAACACATTCAGTAGCCACTGTGAGTCAACTTACCCCGATGTAATTTTCATGAGATGGGAAGGATATATGGAAAAGAAAAAGCACACAGATGTTAATGGATACATTTCAATCCAAAGAAAGTCATGGAAGAAAATAATAGCATCATTTCAGATGTGAGAAATCTCATGTGAGAACAACATGGTGCCTTAGAAATTATTTCAATAGTGGTAGTACTGTTTTTATTTCACCATGATACAAACCTATGTCCAGAAAACTGGTTAAGCTGAAGGCAGGTCTGACAGTTGACCAATAAGTCAGTATTTAGTATGATCCACTCTGAAACATGCAGGGCCAAATTTTCTTAGCCTCTAGTGCATTCCAGCAGGAAAGCAAAGAACTTTCTTTACCCATGGCCACATCTGTGTCATGTTATACATTAGGGAAATACCTTACTGAACAGCCTACAGCCCTTCAAGATCACTGTTAAAGCTCTAGAAGAACTACAAAGCAGAGACCCATACCTCAATTGGAAAAAGTATTAACTTGAGGGTCAGGATAATTGGATTCCATTTTTCATACATGTTTTGATAAAATTGCTAGGAGGTACTTTATTCAACTTTATCTAGTAGAAGAAAAAATTTGTAAAGCCCATTCCAGATGCAGAAATTTTATTATAAAAAGTCTTATAATAATTATTGTTTTAAAAGGCATTTGCACCTGTAATAAGAACTGAAGAATGTACAAAATAACTGTATTAATCTTCTGTGGTTGGGGCATCCAAGATGGCAGCAGCCCGCGTGGACACATTTTGAACGCAGGGAAAACATCCATAAAGCCACAGAGTTATACGACGCTGTACAATAATCTGAGTGTCTCGATCCCCCTGGGCTTCACCCAGCTACCCAGGGATCATTAAAAGTCCCTGGGAAGGACTCTCATCCCCTCTCTCGGACACTCACGGAAGCCTCTGAATCCCGCAATTGGGAACCCCCATCAGGATAGACGCCGGGTAAGATCCACTCTAATACCCAGTGGGCAGATTCGAACCACACATGGTTACTCACCAGCCTACTGGGCTCCCAGATCCCACACAGGCATCTGGCTAGTTAGAAAAATGTTGCGGACCTGAGGGAGTCCCATACACTCTTAGCAGTGTGCCACAGTGGCGGGGCACTCAGCAGCTGACTGTTTGACAATACATCAGCCCAGCGGCCAGCAGCTCCACAGCTGCATTTTGGAAAGCACAAGCATATTTGTGCTCCCCCAGAGGGGTGTTGGACATACATACAGGCCCCTCTATTGGATTTACAGTCATTGGAAAAAAAAAAAAAAACGCTGCAGCTGGACTGAGCAGCGGGATACTCTTCCAGCTGCAGGTTATGCGGCAGCTCAACTGTTGTGTGCTGGAACTTGGAAGACAGTGGACCCATTTGCCAGTATCCAAAGCCAGCTCCATACACACATAGGTGGAGCTGTGAGAGAGGCAGAAAAGGCGGCAGGGTTGGAAGGCGGATTTGTCCTCCACAGGGTCCAAGCCCTGGGAGAATTGTGCGGTTGTTATTAATAGACTCTTTTGCTAATACTGGCCTTTCCAGCGGGAAAGCAGAGCTTAAGCATATATAGCTCCACCCTGGGTCAGTGAGGTTTCGACCTGGGAGACACTGTTGAGTGAGTGACTCACCTTACGGGCATGGAGTCAGGTCTTTTCAAGACTCCAATGGGCAGTCTCAACCCCCAAACTTGGGACCTCCAGAGTCCACAGAATCTGTGCCTGGCACACAGGGCCATACCACCAGAGCCACTACAGGCTGAACACTCAGTGTGCAAAATAGAGACCTCTGACTTGTGAGCAGTGAAACAATCCCAGGCCATTCCTCATTGCCTGGGAATAGGCTGCACCAACACACAGTGTTTCTGGCTATTAGATGCACATTGACTCTGAGAACCCCCTGTGAGCAGCCAGGGAGGACCACAAACATGGTCCGACACGTAAGCTGCAGGGGAGCTAAAACCCACCCAACAGCTTGAGGCCTGCCAACTTGGACTGTCATCTATAAGAAGAACAGATAAATCCCAGGAGCCTACAGGAACACATCACCATCGCAGCCCCCCACCTGAGTCCCCAATTGGGATAAAACAGGAAGGGGTGAGCTCTCAGAGACACACTGAGAACCTCCATACAAGGTCCCATCCAGCCAGTGGAAAGCAAAAGATCACCAAGCAATACGACTGCTACACCAAAGCACCCCCTTTGGCTCCAAGCCCAGAAGACAACAGGAACAAACAGCTAAGAACAACCAAATGGCAAAAGGACAACGAAAAAACAGAATCAATAAAAGCCAGGGAATTATGACCCCAACAAAATGCAGCAATGCTAGTACAGCAAGCTCTGACCACTTCACTACAGCTGAAACACATGAAAATGATGACAACTCTAGAGTCTGGAAAGTGATAGAGTCCTTTCAAGAAGAACCTAAATCTATGAAGGAATTCAAAGAGTCCACAATTTTACAAGCGAAAGCAACGGATAATACCATTAGAGATCTCCAAGCCAAAGTGGCTCAAATTGAACAGGAAAGAGACAATGAAAGATTTAAAAGAGATGAAAGATTTCCAGGCAAAGACAAGCAAATTGTAGCAGGAAATATACAAAATGAATAAAATCTTTCAAGACATGAAACTGAAAATGGAAGCAATAAAGAAAACACAATAAGAGCTAAGAGTGGAAATGGAGAATCAAGGGAAGAGAACAGGAACTACAGATATGAGTATTCAAAACAGGATACAAGAGATGGAAGACAGAATCTCAGGCATGGAAGATTCGATGAAAGAAATCAGTACAACATCCAAAGAAAATGAAAAAGCTAAAATAGTCCTCACCCATAATATCCAAGAAATCAAGTACTCAATGAAAAACAGAACCTGAGAACTATAGGCATAGAGGAAAGAGAAGACTCATGACTCCAAGGTCGAGGAAACATCTTCAACAAAATCATAGATGAAAACTTCCCAAACTAACGTAATGCCAATAAAAATTCAAGAGGCTTTCAGAACACCAAACAGATTAGATCAGAAAAGAAACTTCTCTTGCCAAATAATAATTGAAACTCCAAGTGTACAGAACAAAGAAAGAATATTAAAAGCTGTAAGAGAAAAAGGACAAGTCACATACAATGGCAGACCCATCAGAATTACACTTGACTTCTCCTCAGAAACTCTAAAAGCTAGAAAGGCCTGGAAAGATGTCCTACAAGTCCTGAGAGAACATCGGTGCCCAGCCAAACTACTATACCCAGCAAAACTCTTTATCAACATAGATGGAGGAAACAAGATATTCCATGACAAAATCAAATTTAAACAATATCTATCCAGAAATCCAGCCCTACAAAAATCCTAGACGGAAAATTCCAACCCAGAGAAGACAACTACACCCAAGAAAACAGAGGAAACATAAAACTCCATGGCAACTAAACCAAAAACCACAGGACCACCACCTATACCAAAATAATGGAAAATAACAACCTCTGGTCACTAATATCCATAAACATCAATGGACTCAACTCCCCAATAAAAAGATACAGGCTTGCAGATTGGATCCATAAAAAAGACCCATCATTTTGCTGCTTACAAGAAACACATCTTATTAACAAAGAGAGACGCTATCTTAGAGTAAAGGGCTAGGAAAAGGTTTTCCAAGCAAATGGACCCAGGAAGCAAGCTGGAGTAGCCATCCTAATATCAAGCAAAATAGACTTCCAACTGAAGTTAATAAAAAAAGACAGAGAAGGGCATTACATACCCGTTAAAGGAAATATTCATCAAGAGGACATCTCAATATTGAACATCTATTCCCCAAATACAAACACCTACATTTGTAAAAGAAACTCTCCTAAAACTTAAATCACCCATCGATCCCCACACATTAGTAGTGGCGACATCAACACCCCACTCACAACAATGGACAGATCATCAAGACAAACCAAACAGAGAAATAATGAGTGTAATAGAGCTCTTGAACCAAATGGACCTAACAGATATCTACAGAACGTTTCACCCAAACACAAAAGAATACACCTTCTTCTCAGCCCCACATGGAACCTTCTCAAAAATCGACCATATAGTCGCACACAAAGATAGCCTGAACAGATACAAGAAAATTGAAATAACCCCTTGTATCTTATCAGACCACCATGGAATAAAGCTGGACTTCAATGGCAACAGAATCAAAAGAAAGCCTACACACACATGGAAATTGAACAACTCTTTATTAGATGACTACTGGGTCAGGGAAGAAATAAAGAAGGAAATCAAAGACTCCTTAAAAAAACCAATGAAAATGGCAAAACATACCCAAACCTATGGGACACGATGAAAGCTGTGCTACGAGGAAAGTTCATAGCATGAAGGGCCTTTAAAAAGAAAATTTTGACAGCACATATTAGCAAATTAACAGTCAAACTGGATGAATTGGGAAAAAAAGAAGCAAACACTCCCAAGAGGAGTGAAGGCAGGAAATCATCAAACTTAGGGCTGAAATCAACAACTTAGAAACAAACAAAAAAAAAATGATGCAAACAATCAATGAAACCAAGAGTTGGTTCTTTGAGAAAATCAACAAAATAGACAAACCCTTAGCCAAATTAACTAAAAGACAGGGAAAAAACACAAATCAACAAAATCAGAAATGAAAAGGGAGAAATAACAACAGACATTGAGGAAATCCAGAGAATATTTGGGTCCTACTTTACAAATCTATACTCCACCAAATATGAAAACTTAAGCGAAATGGACAATTTTCTTGATAGATTCCACCTACCGAAGCTAAATCAAGATCAGATTAACAGATTAAACAGCCCTATAACCCCTAGGAAAATAGAAACAGTCATTAAAAATCTTCCAACCAAAAAATGCCCAGGCCCAGATGTTTTCAGCACAGAATTCTACCAGACCTTCAAAGAAGAGCTGATACCAATACTCTTCAAACTCTTTCACAAAATGGAATCAGAAAGAACACTGCCAAACTCATTCTATGAGGCCACAGTTACCTAATTCCTAAACCACACAAAGACCCAAGAAAGAAAGAGAACTTCAGACCAATCTCCCTCATGAACATAGATGCAAAAATACTTAATAAAATACTAGCAAACCGAATTCAAGAACACATCAAAAGTATCATACACCATGATCAAGTAGGCTTCAGCCCAGGAATGCAGGGATGGTTCAACATACAAAATCCATCAACATAATTCATCACATAAACAAGATGAAAGAAAAAAACCACATGATTACCTCGCTAGATGCTGAAAAAGCATTTGACAAAATCTAACACCCCTTCATGCTAAAAGTTCTGGAGAGAACGGGCATACAAGGACCATATCTGGAAATAATAAAGGCAATATACAGCAAGCCAGTAGCCAACATCAAATTGAATAGAGAGAAAAATGAAACATTTCCTCTAAACTCAGGGACAAGACAAGGATGCCCACTTTCGCCATATCTCTTCAATATAGTACCTGAAGTTCTTGCTAGAGCAAAAAGACAACTAAAGGAGATCAAGGGGATACAAGTGGAAACGAAGAAGTCAAGTTATCCCTATTTGAAGACATTATGATAGTGTACATAAGCAACCCCAAAAATTCCACCAGAGAACTCTTACAGCTGATAAACACCTTCAGCAAGGTAGCTGGATACAAAATTAATTCAAAAAAATCAGAAGCCCTTCTTTATACAACAAATAAATGGTCTGAGAAAGAAATTAGGGAAACAACTCCCTTTACAATATCCACAAACACTGCAAAATACCTGAGGGTAACTCTAACCAAGCAACTAAAGGATCTGTACAACAAGAAATTCAAGCCCTTGAAGAAAGAAATTGAAGAGGTCATCAGAAGATGTAAAGATCTCCCATGCTCATGGATAGGTAGGATCAACATAATAAAAATGGCCATCCTACCAAAAGCAATATACAGATTCAAGGCAATTCCTATCAAAGTACCAACACAATTCTTTATAGACCTGGAAAAAGCTATTCTCAATTTCATAAGGAACAACAAAAACTTAGAATAGCTAAATCAATCCTGTACAATTAAAAAAAAAAAAAAACATCTGGAGGTATCACCATCCCAGATTTCAAGCTGTACTACTGAGCAATAGTAATAAAACCAGCATGGTACTGGCCTAATTACCTTTGTTGTACTGTATTGTATTTATTATTATAAGAGAAAGAGCCATTTGTTGGACTTAAAGGGGAAACTGTAGGGGAAATAAGATATACCTTAAACTTAAAAGAAAAAAAAGGGAGGAGGATGGGGTTTGAGGGTGGGAGGGTGGGACTGGAGGGGGAATAGGGAGGGGACTGCGATTGAGATGTAACTTGAAGAAATAAAAAATAAAGGAAAAAAAAAAGAAAATTCCAGGTTCGTAAAGCATTATGTAATCTGTCCCTGGGATTCCTTAATTCCCTTTTTTGTTTAATAAGCATCTCTTCTGAGATATGATTAGGTCTTTGTACAATTGCTTGTCCTGTAGGATTCTGTGGTATACCAGTAGTAATATGCTTTATATTATAATATGCTAGCTATAAACCCCGTTTTTAGTCCATATGCTGCTGTGCCAAGTGCCCACAGGTGCTAAGCTGATCTTCTTGCCCTTGAAGAATCCTTACTAATTCTAACCTATTACAAGGGGGAAATGTAGTGATAGTTTCAGGTTCTTTAAAAACCCAGTTATTGGGCTGGAGAGATGGCTCAGTGGTTAAGAGCACTGGCTGCTTCTTCCAAAGGACCCAGGTTCAAATCCCAGCATCCACATGGCCGTTCACAAAAAAAAAACAAAAAAACAAAAAAACAAAACAGCATGGTACTGGTATAGAAACAGACCAGTGGATCAATGGAATCGAATTGAAGACCCAGAAATGAACCCACACACCTATGATCACCTAATCTTTGACAACGAAGTCAAAACCGCACAATGGAAAAAGGACAGCATGTTCAACAAATGGTGCTGGTCCAACTGGATGTCCATTTGTAAAAGAATGAAATTAGACCCATAGTTATCACCTTGTACAAAACTGAAGTCCAAGTGGATCAAAGACCTTAACATAAGCCCGGTCACACTAAATCTACTGGAAGAGAAAGTAGAAAAAAACTCTTGAAATCGTTGGACTAGGCAACAATTTCCTGAACAGAACACCAACAGCTCAGGACCTAAGACCGACAATCTCTAAAAGGGACCTCATGAAACTGAAAAGTTTCTGTAAGGCAAAAGACACTGTCATTCGAACAAAACGGCAGCCTACAGACTGGGAAAAAATCTTCACCAACCCCACATCTGACAAAGGGCTAATATCCAAAATTTACAAAGAACTCAAGAAATTAATTGCCAGGAAACCAAATAATCCCATTAAAAAATGGGGGACAGAACTAAACAGAGAATTCACAACGGAGGAATTCCTAAAGGCTGAGAGACACTTGAAGAAATGCTCAGCATCCTTAATCATCAGAGAAATGCAACTCAAGACCTCTCGAAGATTCCATCTCACACCTGTCAGAATGCCTAAGATCAAAAGCTCAAATGACAGCAAATGCTGGCAAGGGTGTGGAGAAAGGGGAACCCTCCTCCATTGCTGGTGGGAATACAGGCTTATGCAACCACCTTGGAGGTCTGTCTGGGGATATCTTAGAAAACTTGGAATAGCTCTGCCTCGGGACCCAACCATACCACTTCTGGGTATATATCCACATAACTTCTCACCGAATCACAAGGAATTTGCCCCATCTATGTTCATAGAAGCCTTATTTGTAATAGCTAGAAACTGGAAACAAACCATATGTCCCTCAACTGAAGAATGTATTAAAAAACTATGGTACATCTACACAATGGAATACTACTCAGCTATCAGAAACAAGGAAATTATGCAATTTGCAGACAAATGGATGGAACTAAAAAAGCTCATCCTGAGTGAGCTAACCCAGAATCAGAGGGATGCACATGGCATCTATTCACTTATAGTAGGATTTTAGCCATGTAGTACAGGATAACTATACTACAACCAACACACCAAAGGGAATAGGAACATAGACTTTTCCTTCCTGTCAATGAGACACTTTTCCCTAGTGGTGCTGCCTTGTAGGCCCCCAGTGTATGAGGAGGCTCTTGGCCCTCATATGACTGCTGAACTTAGGTGGGGGACTGTTATATAGGGACACTCCACTGCAGAGGAGTGGGATGCCAGGTTAGGGGGTAGAGGGTGGGAGGGTGGGACTGGGAAGGGTCAAAAGAGGACACTATGATGGAGATGTAACCTGAAGCAATAAATAAATAAATTTAAAAAAGAAAAAAATCTATTTTAAATAAAGGAAAAGAGTAGAAGAAAATCTTTTGTTTTATTATACTGTCTTGTATATATGCTATAAAATCAAATATTAATTTTTTTCTAATGATATGAATTTTAATGGGAGACTTAGTTACTTGAATAGATATTTATAAATGTTGCTTAGAAAAAATGTGTACTAGGTGATTTTTCAATGTTATCAGAGATCATCACAACACCAATCTCATTCAAATTTGGCTTTGAACTTAGCCACTTCCTCTCTGGATGTAGTAGAGACATTTAGAAAATATGGCAGTTAAATAATTAACAGAAAAGCATGAGAAGAAAATTTAAAATTGCTACACAAACCATAGAATAATTCATAGGAAATAAAACCGTTACTACAACTCATTAGCTATATTCACTATAACAAAATATGAGACAGATATTCTTATTTCAGAAATCAAGCAAAGTGAAGCATTTCCCTTTTTATTGCAAAGCTATTATAAAGAAATTAGGATGTGTTGAAAAACCTTGCACATGCCTCTTCCTATAGCATTCATTCAGAGAAACCAAGGGAACTTTAACATGTTCTTTGGCCTCAGCTCGAGAACAGCTACAGCAAGCTCTTTAATTTTTTCCTATAAACCATAATGAAAATGTCTAAAAGTTGGCAACAGTTTCCTAAGAAAAGTAAGTCATATTTCTTTCATGTAGTACATGGAACAGAAATAAGATATGACCTAAAAGATATAATTTTATACATTTTAACTGGATTTCTTACCAACACAAGTGGGTGCTGTAGCATATACTTTGAAAAAAAAAAAAAAAAAAAGGCGATTTCTGAGCCTTCCAGGAAAACTACCCAGTACAACTGGGATGAATTGTGACCATGAGCAAAGGAATCTCCCTTACCCCCCTGTGTGTGACTGAAGTATCATTTTTCAGTGACACGAGTTGATTAAATTTGTGCAGAGTGAAGCAATAATAGCAGTTCTAAGGTCCACAATTGTCATACTTTTAAAAGTTATGGTACAGTAATGTGAAAACATTTGAAATATAAAAGAGTATGAAAGTCAACATGAGACACATATCTCAATGTGAAGTTTATAGTTCTAAAATTTATCTGACCAGTATGTTTGAATTGCTTGACTTCTTATCAGTCTCATAAATTTTCTTCTCTTCCATAGTTAATGGATTCTGAGCTGCTACCTCACTGCACAATATTAAGCATTTCAGATGAGAAGCAGTTCACTCAAAAAGCCTCTCACTTTTCAGGTTCAAGTTGGTGAGTCATAAATACTTTAAATCATTTATCAACATCAAACTCAGAAATTGGTGGGTGGTAGCTGGAGTAGACAAGTGCAGTTAAACATTGCTCTTGAGACTGATTCACACATGCACTCAAACTTATTGTGGCTTCTTTTCTAATTAGCATAAATACAGTATCTTTTAAACTTGCAGATTTTAGATGTTTTTGCCTTGTTGAAGATACAGATGAGATGTGGAAGAATTAATCATAAAATGGCCTAGGAAATTGGTGGAGATGATCTTGAATAAGTTGAGTAGCCTAGTTTTTTTTTTTCCCCAGTGGTGTTTTCTCTCTGGTTTTCTGGTTTTCTGTCTCTGTCATTGTCTCATTGTGAACTAATAAGCAGAAGATGCATGTTGATTGATAGGAAGAGAGTGAACTCACTAACAAGAATTGCAGAAAGGTGTAAAGAATACCAGTGAAAAAGATATACCTTAAACCTGAAAAAAAAGGAAGGGGATGGGTGGGTTGAGGCGGAAGAGGGTGGGAGGATGGTACTGGAGGGGGGAGTAGGGAGGGGATTGCGATTGAGATGTAACTTGAAGAAATAAAAAATAAAGAAAAAATGTAAAAAAAATTTATAAACAACAACAACAACAACAAAGAAGAATACCAGTGAAAGAAAGCTGCAGGAGGCAGTGAGACTCCACTAATGAATCAGCTAGGTGCAGTTTCTCTACTGAGACTTTCTTCTCCAGCAGCTCAGACAGTCCTAGCTACAGAGTAGAAAACGAAAATTCAGTGATGCTGTGGACATAAACCGTGGATATTACCAAATGAGAGTGGAATAAGAAAGTAAAGCTTTTTGTTGGTGGTGGTGGTGGTGGTGGTGGTGGTGGCGGTGGTGGTTTCAGTTTACAGAAATTGTGTACATGAAATAAAAGCTAAAGAAGGGTAAAGGAGGAAATAAAAGGGATAATGACCATGAGACGAATGATATTTTAAAAATATTGCTGCATTAAACTGAAAGAAAAATGGCTGGGGTTAGAAGTTAATGCTATATTCCAATAGGTAATTTCAGAAGAATAACTAGCATCTGGTGCCTAGTGCTCCTTATAAGTGAAAACGAATGGTCCAGATGTTGTCAGTATGGCTCATCAGAACCCTACTTCAATAATGTTTGCTAATAATGATGTCAAGTAATTAAAATTATTGAGGGTCTTCTTAAAAGGTATGAAATATTTATTTCTATAAAAATTTAGCTACTTCTTTGCAAGCAAACAAGACAGTCAATTACAGAATTGGTTTAAAATATGTAGAATTTACAGAATCCATTATTGCATGTTTGCACATGTACATGCATACACAGCTCAGAAAAATTTTAAGTGAGAAGCCTTTGAATATAAAACTATGATTCCATAAATGACAGCAGGTTAGTGAGTCAACTATGAAGAGAGGTTTGCATTATGAACAGCCATGGAAAGAATCTAGTTCTTCAAAGGGTTTTAAAATGTGTTTATTGGGGGAAGAACTAGGAGGAGGAGAGGAAGGGAGAACCATAATCAGAATATATTATGCAGAAAAAAATCCTATTTTAAATAAAGGGAAAAATAATAAGAGAAGTGTAGTTACTATTGCATAGCTGTTTCCTTTATATTAATAGTACCTCCTAAAAAGAAAAAAAAAAAAGCCGGGAAATTCAGACCAAGGATGTCAAGGACCAGCCTTAGATATCCACAAAACCGCTGAGAGTAAGTAGTTGGCAGTAGGGGTCAATAACAATTCTTGGAGGCTGATGTCTTTCTTTCAGTAACCTTCTAAATCCGGGGGTTGCAGGAGACAGCCAAAAATACTGGTTAGTTTAGAAGAAAGGAGAAATGGAAAAAACGATCTAATCTCTATGACTCAAGGAGGCCTCTCTGCAAGGTGATTGGAGAGGTTCAAAGTGACTCCCTTTTTTTCTTAAATCGCCTCAAGCAGCCTTTGGATAGTAATCACAGGGTTGTAAACATAGCCCTTTGTGCTGTAAATAAATGCTAAGGAGCGCTAGCCCCTAGCCTGCTAGCCAGCAGGCTAGCCTCTGGGAATACAACAGGCTTGAGTACTCCTTGGCTGGCTTTGCTAAGAATCTAACATTGGGAGCCTGAACATAAGTATATAATAAGAAAGGGGGATGAGAACAGAGGGACTCTCTCGCACACACTCACACCAGGAAGAAGAAATGGACGAAGCTAGGATGCAACGACAATTTTAATGCGGTGACCATTCTTTTTATACCCTGAGCAAGGGCTCTTTACGTCAAGGAAAGAGTTACTTCATAGCTGAAAGGCATTTATCACAAGGACAGATAAAACCATAGCAATAGGAGGGCACTTAACAATAACACATTAAATTTTGCTTTTCTTTTTTTTTAAATAATTTATTTTTTATTTCTTCAAGTTACATCTCAATCACAATCCCCTCCCTACTCCCCCCTCCAGTCCCACCCTTCCACCCTCCTCCCCCTCAACCCCCCCATCCTCTTCCCTTCCTTTTTTTTTTTAGTTTAAGGTATTTATTTTTCCCCCCAACAGCTCTCCCTTTCAGTCCAAATAATGGTTCTTTTTCTTATAACTATAAATACAATACAAAACAACAGAAATAAATAGGCCACGATTATAAGAGTTATATGGCTTAGCATACATTCCCAATGTCCAGTCCATATGTATTTGGCACCTGACTTTAACATTCTACTATCTAACCATCTCCATGAGTTTAAAGTTCTATATCTAACTCAGCTTTCATACTAACTTGCCTCATAATTTTAAAAATATCTTCTTAGATCCAGAACACCCTCTTGATTCCTAAACAACTCAAAATTTAACTATGAGACTCTAGCTATCTATTCTTCAACCACCTCAGAGACCTGAGAGGGATAAATATATCTGATTATATAGGAAGTGCAGGGCCTGCAGCTTCCAAAACTAAAAAATGACATACCAGTGGCTGCCTGGACAGTTCCCATTTTCTCTCCATACATTACAGCATCAATCTTCAGCCATTTGGCCCCATTTCTCTGACAGACATTGGTTGTAGAGCAGGAATTATGAAGGACTTACCTACCCTGTCTTGGCAGAGCTAGGCTGTCGACTTACCTGCTTCCAAGTTTTGTCCTTTTTGGACAGAAGTCTGTCTACAGTTGAAGCAAGTGGTTTTTCTTGCCAAGAGAATGGCTTACCACCAATTTAATCATCTCCCACTGGAGATTCTTCGATGCTCATCTTCTACTTGGAGTAATATAGGGGGTGCTGTCAGGAGCTGACATGTCTCGATATCAAAAAATCTTAAGTTAAGAAAACATCTTTGAATGCCATATTCTGCAGATCTCTT
>CAJQZJ010027478.1:0-12552 GCA_907164525.1 Lophiomys imhausi | reverse complement strand
AGAGGGTGGAAGGGTGGGACAGGCGGGGGGAGTAGGGAGGGGATTGTGATTGAGATGTAACTTGAAGAAATAAAAAATAAATTATATATATATAAAGAATATATTTTAAAGGGAAAATACTGTTTCATAAACATGTAAGAAAATAAGATCATCACAGATATAACTAAAGTATGCCTGGTGTAAATACTGCCTAAAGTGTGTTGTTCTATGTCCCAAGATCTTACTGTAGCATTGGAAATAACTTTATAATTAATATTGTCTAGACCTATTACATCTCTTATATTTTTGGTTGTGAGCCTAGCCTTTAACAGCTGAGCCATCTCTCTGGCCCGACCTATTACATCTCTAAGGCAGAGACGCTAATATTTTTAGTTACTAAAATTAGAGGAATGTCCCTAGATTTCCATGTAAGCAGATGTGTCAGTGTACCTATTGAATATAACTCAATGTAATATCTAAAGTATTGAGCTATATTTTGTTGAGGTGAGTACTGATTATTTAATCATTATTTTGATTGGTCATTTTCCTGTCTGCTTTTAAAATATTTTTGATATGGAGTCTCCTAATGATCACAAAGAAAGATAAAATGGCTGAAAGAAGCAATTTTTAGTTCTTTTTATTTTATGTAGCCTTTATTGTTTAGATGTTTTCAAACTATAGAATTTAAATACAAGCAATATTCCAAACCCATGTAGTTTTGTTTCAGTTCCCAATTTCAAGATCAAGTAATATCTAAAGTTACTACATAAAATAAGTTTCATGACTGTGAACTAAAATCTTTGACCATAAAATAAAATTTCACATGATTGTTTTTACTATGGTGATAAATATGTTTGTGTCTCTACACATACACAACTTAGATTCTGTGCTGGGAGCCAATGCCCATGAAAAATAACTAACCTTCTCTACATGCACCCAGGCCCGAGAAACAGGTCTACAGAAAGTTTTCACCTTCCCGCTGCTAAGTTTCTGCTATAGGAGTTAGGTTCCGGTTTCCTGATTCCAAGAACAATTCCTATAAATCGCCTGATCAGCCTGAGACCTGCCAGCTGCAACCATAAGATATCCCAGATCCTTAGTCTTCTAGTAACCCACTGACATCTGGCTGACTTCCCTGCCTTCTGCTCCCTACCCTCTACCAAACCTGACCCTGTTTTCAATAAAAATTTGAGAGCTTGATCACTGGACTTGCTCTCTGTCTCCTAGTCTTTTGTCCCTCCTTTCATTCAGGTCTTTGTTGCTCCTCCCAAGTTCCCTGAACCCCGCAGACTGGGGCATACATATATTTATATAATTTAATTGTAAAAATAAAACATTTTTCTATTATTAACTACATTGCACATTATTTAAGAATAATTACTGTTAAATTTAGACATTGAATTGAGCTTCTCTATTCAGACAAAGGGGCATACATGTATATAGATGATGGCTGTATGTACTTTCATAGAAAATTTAAGGTGTTTCTGATGATAATACCTACAATCCAGGTGAATCTATGGTATCCTTAATTTTTCTCCATTTAATTATAGATGGTTAGATTTTACAATGTATATTATCTATTTGTAGTTCAATTAGTTTCTGCCACTAAACAGTTTTATTTTCATTGAAATTTTATCATTTTAATCTTCAATACTGAAACAGTATGTTATTTCACTTTTTGCCGTGTTTACAATGCATTCAACAAATGTCAAGAACCAAAAACTATATAGCATTTTGGAGTTAAACAAATTTGAGGAAAACCCAACTTCCATTTAATAACCATTTTTAGTACAGGCAATGTATTCACGCTTTCAAAGCCTTAGATGTCTCTTACATTCACTGAAAATATGCTCTCTTCCCACATGCTGAGATGGACATTAGATGACCACAGTTTTCAGCAAGCAGTAGTCATTTTAATGAAATTGATCAGAGGCGTTGGTATATTACTTTTAACATCTGGCTCTTTTATTTGCGTTCAATTCTTTCTACTGTGCTTACTGATTTAAATATCCAAATGTAACAATTAATAAAAGACATCAAAAAAGGATATATGAAAATATTTATATGAGCTATTAAGAGATACACTGAAGAAGTGATGTTGTACTTGCAGATTTATAGAAATTACATATTACACAATTACACCTTTTTTTTTACCTTGTGTATTATAGTGCATATTTTTGTCCTTAGCTGTATTTGTAAAGACACTGTTGTATTTCTCTTCTGCTAAAAGTTATGCTTTATGTCACTCAAATTTTTAATGTGTATTTAGATCCCTGCCTTCCTAGAGACTTTGAGAAAGTTTCATCCCAGATAAGGGCTACTGTTCATTCAACCCATAATGTGATTGATTCATGACGTTAACTATCACAAATATTGTGGTGGTAAATAGATGTATGTATCGTTTACACATGTAAAGAAACAATAAAATGCACAGAAAACCAGACGAGAGGAAATATCCTGTAGCACTAGCTAAATAACAAATAACCATAACAAATCAAGTTTCTCTGGACACATATCCGTACCAGGGTTATGACGCCCATTTGGTCCAATTCCCTGGCAGGACTTCTTGGTGTAAGCTTTGACGGTGAGTGTCCAATGGGAGGAGATGAATTGCCAAGCAATGATTCTGTAGTTGATGCAGTGATGGAGGTACCTGAGTACCCTTGCCGAATTCAGGCCTTCCAAGCTTACACTAACCATTTTATTCTCAATTTCTTCAGTACGTAATTCCATAGATCTCTTTTCTTCTTGAATTATCCTAGAAGATAGAATTAATTCTGTCCATTATGAGATCACTTAATGGCAATTGGATATATCTAATAATTACTCAGTTAAGCAAGAGGAAGCTCTTAGCTCTCCTATGACTGATGATCCAAGGGGGGCAGGGATGTGAGGGCACCCCACACCTGAGGAGTAGGATAGGTAAGAGAGGGCGAAGATGGTGGGAGGGTAGGACTGGCAGTGGGGAGGGAGGGGACTGTGATGGAGATGTAACTTGAAGCAATAACTAAACATTTTAAAAAATTACTCAGTTAAGAACTGTGAAAATTTTATTTCATATCAAGCACTTCAATTTTTCTCTTGAAGTTGAACAACTTTAAACTTCAAGGAATTACTGGTTATGATTAAGAAAAATCTGGGTTTTTTAAATTTCAAATTATTATGGTGTATACCTGAAATTTCAAGTTCGACATTTTTAGTTGTGTAGTGAGATTTTTCATTTGAATAACTTCTTGGGTATATAATCTGCAATTATAAAATATTGTTATTTCTACCATGAAAAAACTCATAATTAAAACACATCTTGTATGTGTTTCACTCACTCTGAAATTTAAAAAATAATGAAGCCTTGCATGGTAGTATATGCCTAAAATCCTACTTCTTGGAAGACAGAAGGATGTAGTATAATAAAGAGGTCAAAGCCAGCTTGGGTGGAAAAAGGAGTTCAAGAGAACCAAAGTTGAGATAAACTCTCTCCCTCCTTCCTCCCCCCCCCCATACACACATATTCAAACACAAAATGATGAACAGAATATTCAAGCTAATGCATTAAGTTATCTTCCATATGTGTTAAGTCTTACATTTTTGAAAACTGTACATGAATTAAAGAGTTGTCTATATACTTCCTAAATATTCAAAGAAATTTTCATTGAACACTCTGATTGGCCAAGCACTTCAATATTTATGTGTGAAAATTTTACCTCTCTGATAAATAATAGTAATTAATTTCAAAAGAAATAAAACCTAGATCTTTTATTGAAATATATTGGAGTGAAATTAAAAAATGTTCAGGGTAACAGACCCAAATGTGGAGATCCAAAATTCTTGTTTCTAGCTGCTCTCAATGTCAGTTTTAGAAAAGATATGGTCATTTTCACTGAATAGAAAAATGCACGTATAACTCAGTGAAATAACCCAGAGGATGATGATGGGGTGATGTTACACATTCTAAATGCTAATGAACCTGCTCCCAGAGGCTTGCCTGCTGTATGTCAAGTCAATGATGTGTTACCTTGCTGGTCTCTGATTGGTTACATAAGTGCTGAGGCCTGAGATTTGGCAAAGACTGAGGTAAGTGGGACTAAGGTGCTTGCACTTCTGAAGCAGAGAAGTTCATGGGTAGAAGAAGCCTCCTGTAGAAGAAGAAAGAGAAGCCAAGAGCAGGAAGGAGAACACACACAATGGCTTAGAGAAAAGAAGGTCATTCCACCTGGCCTGGAACATCGGCATAATGTGGGGAATAACAGCCCAGGGGACACATGTGTATATGGAGTCATATTGGGTAATAGAATTAAGGGCTTTCTTAGATGGGCTAAGATTGCAAAATCCAGGCCAAGATTTGTTAAAATCCATGTAGAGAAATGCATGCATGATAGTCATGACATCATTGCATAGAGACTAAATTCTGAGAACAAACGGCTCAATCTCTAAAGATTAAAAGAGTGAAGGCTGGAATTGAATGAAAAACTGAAAGTTAGAATGAAAATTATCAAGGCTATTGATGTGAAATATTCAAATAAAATTTCAGCTTGAGAACAAAGCACTGATATCTATTGAGAATATGTAACAGATTGAAAACAGTGTAAATTGAAGATAACTGATACAAATCTAATCATCACTTTTTTATAATATTGCAACAGAAATAACAGTTTTGATATTTAAGTCTGCTCTGCGGCAAGGAGCCGTGATGTCTCTAGCGGCTGTGGTTGCTGGTGGAGGCTAGCTGTGGGGGTCCCAGTCGGGGGTGCAGGAGGGCCAGGACCTGGCCTGGGGCTGCTGAGGATCAAAGGTCCCCGCAGCACTGAGCCTAGCTTTGCTTGGCCTCGCGCTCTACCTAGTGCCCAGGGCAGCAAAGCTGTCCTGGCGTGCCGAGGGTCCTGAGCCAGGCCCGCGTGGCCCATCCTTGTTCCTGCGGGACGTGCGCTTGCACCCGTGGACCGCGCTCACCACTGAACCGCCTCTGGCCAAGTCTGCAGTCAATGGCAGCCTATGTGAGCCCCGCAGCCCGCCTGGAAGCCCGGACCCCTACGAGCTTCTCCTCATGGGGAGCTACCTGGGCAAGTCCGGCCTGCCCCAGCCTGCCTTGATGCAGGACCCCAGGCACAGGCCGGGCCTCTGCCCACCCTCCTGCTACCCGCCTGCCGACATCAGTGGCTCAGCAAATCCACCACGTCCATCCCGCGCTCCCCACCCCTCTTTTGCGACCCTCCCGGAGGTCGCCCCACCGAGATTGTGGGTCTTTATCCAGTCGGTTTGTTATAACACCCCGAAGACTATATCCCACTCAGCAGGCCCAGTATTCCTTGCTTGGGGCACTGCCATTGGTGTGCTGGAATGGTGGTCACAAGAAAGCTGTGCTGTTTGCACTGCAGGGAACTCGAGGATGGTATGCAGCCCAGTGACAGTGAAGATTGCCCCTCCAGACAGCTAGCTACTTCACTCACCAGTGCCAGAGCAGGTACTCAACACAACTCTGTCTTTATCATCAAGTCATGCCCTGGACCCTTGTGAGAAGGAGACTGTGCTGAATGCCCTCAAGGAAAAGAAGAAAAGGACAGTGGAGGAGGAAGAGCAGCTACACCTAGATGTCCAGGATAACAAGAGAAGGCGCCATGATAGCAGTGGGAGTAGCCATTCAGCATTTGAGTCTCTTGTGGCCAATGGAGTTCCTGCTGCTTTTGTGCCTAAGCCAGGCTCCCTGAAGAGAAGTCTGGCTTCCCAGAGCTCAGATGACCACTTGAACAAACAGTCTCCCACCTCCTTGCTGAGCTCCCTGACAAGCACATGCACAGAAGGCATCCCCAGCTCAGGCTGCAATGCCATCACCAGCTCCTACAGCTCCACCCGTGGCATCTCACAGCTGTGGAAGAAGAGTGGTCCCACCTCATCCCCCTTTTCCAGCCCAGCTTCCTCCTGCTCCCAGACACCAGAGAGGCCAGCCAAGAAAACAAGACCCTGCCTCCCTTTCCAGAGCTTGGCTATTCCATCACACTGAAGACCTGGACATGGAGAGGAACGCCTCACTGTAGTGGTTTACCAAGGTCTTGGAGGACAAGACTGATGATGTCCCCACCTCAGCCACTGACACCCCACCTGCCACCACTCCTCCCTTACCTTTCATCCTACCTGCTGTGGGACTGCCTCACCAGCCTCCCTCCCAGCTTCCACTTCTAACCCACTGTTGGAGAGCTTGAAGAAGATGCAGGACTCTCCAGCTCCCCCATCCTCAGAACCTGTTGAGTCCACAACTGCAGCCCTTCACCTCCAAACACTAAGCTGCCTGGCCCCTGTGGTCGCAGGGCCCCTGGTCAGCGACTCCTCAGACTCCAAACCTACAGCCTCCTTCCTGGGGCTGGCTTCTGCTTCATCTGGAACACCACTCACTGACACCAAGTCCCCTGGAGTCCCTCAGGCTGAGCAGTCTGTCAGCACCCCAGCTTCCTCAACTCTATCCCTCACCCCAAAACCCAGCATGCTGTTTGGGATGCTGAGCCCACCTGTCAACTCCCCCTCCCTTACCACTCCTGGCCCAATTGTGCTTCTCCCATATTTAAGCCCATTTTTCCAGCCACACCTAAAAGTGAGAGTGATAGTCTCTTGCCAACTAACTCCTCAGTCACCACAACAATTTCATCCAGCACCACCCTCCCCTCAACAGCCAACACCACAACTCCCAAGTTCATGCTCATTTTTGACAGCCTGGAACCATTTACAGCCATGCCCCTGTCAGCTCCCTTCTCCCTGAAGCAGAAAACTGCTCCAGCCACCACCAAAGCCACATCAGCCCCTCACTTCACTGGCCTGGGCACTGTCACCTCCACGTGGCCTCTGGCACCATAGCTTCTGCCCCAAAGCCTGTGTTTGGCTTTGGAGTGACCACTGCAGCCAGCTCTGCCAGTAGTACCATGACTTCCACCACTCAGTCACTTCTGTTTGGGGGAGCCCCTCCTGTCACTACTGTCAGCTCTGCCCCAGCCCTGGCCTCCATCTTCCAGTTTGGCAAGACCCCTGCCCCAGCAGCATCTGCAGCAGGCTCCTCTTTTAGCCAGCCCCTAGCCAGCTCTGACCAGATAGATGGTGGCCAGCAATAGCAGTGGTACTGGTGGCTTCAGTGGCTTTGGCAGCACCCTAACCACCTCCACTTCAGCCCCTGCCACCACCAGCCAGCCCATGCTGACCTTCAGCAACATTTACAACCACCTTTAATGTTCCCTTTAGCTCCAGTGCCAAGCCTGCACCCCCAAGCTACCCTGGAGCCAAGCCACAGCCAACATTTGGAGCCACTGAGGGGGCTATCAAGCCAGCACTTGCCCCAAGTTTTGGCAGCTGTTTCACTTTTGGCAACTCGGTAGCCTCAACCCCATCAGCGACACTGGCACCAGCCACCTTGGCAGTGCTGTACTGCTTTTGGCTTTTGGCGGGTTGAAAGCTACAGCCTCCACCTTTGGCACCCCTGCCAGTACGCAGCCAGCTTTTGATAGCACCACGTCCGTGTTCTCCTTTGGTTCAACCACCACTTCTGGCTTTGGTGCCACCACGCAGCAGACCACCAACAGTGGGAGCAGCAGCTCTTTGTTTGGCAGCTCTACTCCATGCCCATTCACTTTTGGTGGATCGGCCGCTCCTGCTGGGAGTGGAGGCTTTGGGCTTAGTGCTACCCCAGGCACCAGCTCCACCTCTGGAACTTTTAGCTTTGTATCTGGACAGAGTGAGACCATGGGCACCACCACCACTTCTGGGGGAAACTTGAGTCAGAACACCCTGGGCACACCTGGCCAGAGCTCACCCTTCGCCTCAGTGCCGGCAGTACACCTGAAAGCAAGCCTGTGTTTGGAGGCACAACCACACCCAGTTTTGGGCAGAGGGCCCCTGGCCCAGGAGTGGAACCTTAAGCAGGAGCCTCTCACTTGGGGCCTCCTCAACACCTGCCCCTGGCTTTATTGGAGTCTGACCTTTCGGATCAGCAGCCCCTTCGTTTTCCATTGGCACGGAATCCAAGACCCCAGGGGCTCCACAAGGACTTCATGCCCTAAGGCAGCAAACCCTCAAGAAGTAGCCTGCCTCTTGTCTCTACTCCCCATCCCTTGCAAGAATCTGGACCTCAGCACATGCTAGGAAGAACCTCTGACCCTTCAAATTCCATAGCAAACCCAGCCCTTCTCCAAGCAGAAGTGACAGCTTGGCCCTTTCTATTCTAGAGGAAGCAGGTGCCCCAGGGAGAGGCAGAAGCCCAGTACTTGAACACTGGTGAGACTTGAGAACTAAAGAAGCATCTGTACATATTGTCCTTTTGCTGCCCCAGTGCTATCGTGTGTCCCTAGGCAGCCTCTCCCTTTCCCTGAGAGCCATCTCTGCTAGAGTATCCCTAGTGTACAACAGGCAGGATTGGGGAAACACGGTGGCCCTAAGCTTGCCTGCTTGGCTTGGCCTTAAGAATTGGTTCTCGTCCTCTGGTTCCTTCATGGTCTCTTCCAATTTCTTGCTGCTTTGTCCTTCACTCTTTGAGATTCATTCCTTTTAAATGGCAGTGAATCTTGCTTTGCCTTTGAGACCCCAGTGGGCACTGCTCCACTCTTCTACAAAGTGTGTTTCATCTCCAGCCCTCTGCCAGTCCAGCATCTAAAAGGTTGGTGGCTTAAGACTCTTATGTTAGCCTGGCAGAGCCAGGTGAGAAGTTGCTGCAGGGAGTCCTGGGGGAGGCTGACTGCCCACTACTGCTCTTTTATTTGCCTCTTCCTTCACCTGCCAGCTCTCCCAAACCCCATGGGACACTTTGCCTCTTTGGGATTGCATTTTCCAAGCCTAGTACCTTGTTTGCCTGATGTTAATGTGTGTTGCTCCTTGAATTGAATTTGGAGGAAGAATTGAATTGTATGTGTGGCAGCATGTTGGTAATACTGGAGGACTTACTAATTGAATGCTGAAGGTGACACCACCTGACAGCCACAGTGGTGACTCCTGAATTCTCAATAGTGTTTTGAATTAAGGGCTGGAGCCTGTTGGGGGCTGATACTTCTCTTTGTTGTTGGTCCCCACAAACCCCACACCAAGCATGGGCATCTTCTGCCTGTGTTTGCAGTTCTAGGTGAATGAACTACACTTACACTTTTAGGGTCCTCAGTCGTATCTGTCTCTATCCTCCCAAATCACCCCATTAGTCCCTAAAGCCTGGCTGCCATGTCTACCCTCTTTGAGAAAAGCATGAATGTTTGTGTCTAAATTAAAAGGAAAAATATTTTAAAATTTTTTAACAAAATAAAAATTAATTTTGTATTTAAGATAATATTCCTTTAAATTCCTTCAAGCTTGGTTCAGGAATGTGATTAAGTATAAATGCTATTGAATAGTAGGAATTAGTGTAGTTACACCTGTGTGAAGGAGGGACTCATGGCTGTTCCTGGTTGCTCTCCTGAGGGGGCAGAGCTACTTCTGGACATGTAGTATAAGTGTAATTCTTATTTTTTCAACAATGTGATGCAGCTGTAACTGGTCCCCTTCTTTTTGTGACTGGGTTTGAATGTTTTGTGGCAGGGGTTAGGCTAGGTTGTTTGGAGCTGGGGAAGAGCTGGAACTCTAGTCCCTCTGAGGATGGGGATGGGTGGGGATCTTCACATGAAGCCTCTACCTGTAACTCAGGTAAGGAAGGGTCCTCCCTACAGTTCAGTCTGAACTAATTACCTCAGCTCCACAGCAGGCCTGTATCCAGTGCCCCTGAAGAGGCATCCTGGCATAGCCTTGGTGTGTGCGCACATTTGTCCGTGCTCCCTTGCTCCAGCAGGGCATGGAGGATGGGGCTCTCCACTACAGACTGAGTTCTATGAGTGTAGCTGAGATTTTTCATAAGAATGTGAGATTGTCCATGCTTATGTTGTTAAAAATAAAACTGTGATCATAAAAAAATAAATAACAGTTTTATGCACGAGGTGAGTAAATGAAAGGATTTAATCCCATCACGTCTCACTATACTTGCTGCACATATATACTACTGGGTTCTTGATATGGAGTACTTCCTATGAAACAGAGTATTTTGCATATGCTTTAATTAACTATGTCCATAAGGCAGACTTGTTTTAAAATTTCATCTCCCTTTTACTAATACTTTGTTTACTTTTCAGGAAAACATGGATGGCAAAATGGTGTTCACTCTGTTAGTGCAACATCACCTAATTAACATTAAAATGCCCCTGCTTTTATTTAGCTTTAGTTCAAAAACCTGGCTTTACAAAATTGACTAAATTTAAATTGTTCTCCCACACTAGTTGTGAAAAAGAAGGTACAGATGAAAAGTGAAACACCAGGGACAGTCAGAAGTGGTAGTAGAAAATGAAAGCCCCATATTTACCAAGCTGCCTGTTTAGAGCCTTTTCTTTTTTACCAAATAAAGGCCAAGTGAATACTTGATGCCTTTCTTCTTTTGGGCTTTGTGAAGAGAGTCTTGGCTGTGCCTTTTCTTTTGTACCAAACAAACAGCCAATTGAATACTTGATGCCTTTCTTCTTTGGGGCTTTGTTAAGAGTGTCTTGGCTTAGCCTTTTTTTCCCCAAACAACCAACCAACTGAATATTGATGCCTTTCTTCTTTGGGGCTTTGTGAAGAAAGCCTTGGTTGCTATTGGCACTGCCAAGTTCAAGGCTTTCTTGCTCAAGAGAAACAGATAAGCTGCTACAAGTACAAAGAAGGAAAGACTGTTCATTTTGATGCATTGTCCACCAAGTACACACTTGTCTTTTCTTTATAAAAGGGAGTAAGTAGATTTTTAAATGTGATTTTCCCTATTCTTCTCATCTTTCTCTAAGTTATTGAAATGCATCTTTCTTGTTTCCATGGGACTTTAAATTTTCAATAGAAAAGAAATACTGTTTTTGTTCCAAATAACTTTTTCCTTTTTGCCTTCTTTCCTGTACACCATCACATTAATCAACCACTTTCGTTCAATTTAATAACTGTATGTTTAGTGTCTTCTTATAGAGCACTTTGTTCATTATGTTTTTCAAACTTTTTTTTTCTAATTTTAAACAAAGACCCAGAGAAATTTGTTAATTGTGAAATTGAAGTGACTTCATGGGTGGTCCTCTTAGCCATCTTTTTTTCTCTATCACATGTTTGAGACTAATAGGTCACTGATTGTTCTCATTAACTCCTCATGCAAAAAACTTGAAATCACTAATTTTTGTTTAGTTGTTTAAATTTCAAAATTGACAAGATCAGATGTAAAAATAACTAGTAACATTAGTTTGAGTCATCTGAAATTTGACTTGTGTTAATTTCTTTTGTTTATTTATTTATTTATTTATTTATTTATTTATTCATTCATTCATGTTTTTTGACTTTATGAAAGAGTTTTGTTACATAGTCTAGGCTGGCCTTGAACTGTTGATCCTCAATGCTGACCTCCGAAAACTGGCTGTCAACATAGTGCCCTTCCCCTGTCTTCACTTCTTCATGCCTGGCTTCGCTCCTCTCACCAGCCGCGGAAGCCAGCAGTACCGGGCCCTCACTGTGCCTGAGCTCACCCAGCAGGTCTTCGATGCCAAGAACATGATGGCCGCCTGTGACCCGTGCCACGGCCGGTATCTCACCATCGCAGCCGTCTTCCGTGGGCGGATGTCCAAGAAGGAGGTGGAGGAGCAGATGCTCAACGTGCAGAATAAGAACAGCAGCTACTTTGTGGAGTGGATCCCCAACAACGTGAAGACGGCCGTGTGTGACATCCCACCCCGTGGGCTCAAGATGGCAGTCACCTTCATCAGCAACAGCACCGCTATCCAGGAGCTATGTTCAAGTGCATCTTGGAGCAGTTCACCACCATGTTCCGCCGCAAGGCCTTCCTGCACTGGTACACGGGCGAGGGCATGGACGAGATGGAGTTCACCGAGGCTGAGAGCAACATGAACGACCTCGTCTCCGAGTATCAGCAGTACCAGGACGCCACTGCAGAAGGGGAAGAGGATTTTGCTGAGGCAGAAGAAGAGGCCTAAGGCAGAGAGCCCTATATCACCTTGGGCTGTTCAGTTCCCTCAGCTTTCACAACCTACCCGTTTTCCTCCTTCAGAGTTTCTTTCTGCTGCCTCTGTCCTGTTTTTTCCCCCCCACGGGGGGTATACCTTTTCTTTTTTTATGAAACAAACGCCCAATTGAATACTTGATGCCTTTCTTCTTTGGGCCTTCCTGAAGAGAGTCTTGGCTGCTATTGTCACTACCAAGCCCAAGGCTTTCTGGCTACAGAGAAGAAGATAAACTGATACAAAATGCAAAGAAGGAATGACTGTTCATTTTGACACACTGTGAAGGGGCTGATAGGTTAATATAAGTTAGATTTAGTGAATACCTAAGTTTCTGATACAGTCTCTTAATTCGGGGCATGAAGATCAACTGCTGTGAGCAATTAGCTTATCAGCTTATGGATGAAGTCAGGTGAAATGAGGGGAGTCTCTTTGGACTGAAAAACAAGGTTGAAGCCAGGTGAAACAAGGAAAGACTTTATGACCTGGCATTGCTTTCAACTGCTAAGTGGGCAGAGCCCAAATTAAGCTGAAGCAGGTGGAACAAGGAGTGATCCTATTTAAGGACAAG
>CAJQZJ010027477.1:27856-46974 GCA_907164525.1 Lophiomys imhausi | reverse complement strand
GGGGGGGAAGCAGAGTCTCACTAATGTCCTGTCTGGTCTGGAAATCATAGAGATCTGCCCACCTCTGCTTCCCAAGTGCTGGGATTAAAAGTGTGCACCATGGAACCCAGATTTAATGTCATATGATTCTTAGTGAGATAGAAATCTGTTTTTCCACACTATGTGGGTATGACTGTGTGGTGGTGTGAACAAAAATGTCCGCATAGGCTCTCGTTTGACTACTTGGTCCGCAAGTTGGTGCAACTGCTTACACTGTTGCTCGTCCACCATGGACTCTAACTCACTGGGACCATATGCCCCAAGTAAACCCTTTCTTTTATAATTTGCATTGGTCATGGTGTTTTGACACAGCCATGGAAAAGTAACTAACACAGAGTGTGTGTCCCAGAATGGATGTTAGAGTGCTGGTGGTGGGAGTGGTATATACAATGTCAGATGTTGTTCTCTGGTTGTCATTTTCTCCTTCTTGAGGCTTTTACACTAGCAGATATCATTAAAATTTTAATTTTTTTCTTATTTATTGTGCATATGTATGATCCATGTGTGTGTGCATGTGCTCAAGTGCATGTCACGGTGTGGGCATGGAGGTCAAAGGGCAACTTTGTGGAGTGGTTCCAGGGATTGATCTCAGATCCTCTGCTTTGTATCATCTAGGATAGCAAGCACCATTGCACACTGAGCCATTTAGCCAACCCAGGATCTAATTTTCAATATTTTTCCCTCTAGACTATGAACAAGTCATACTTTGTATTTTCCCAGTACTTTGAGATCATCTTCGTCTTTTCTTTCACTGAAAAAAGTCTTATTTTGTGAACTGGGGCAGCTCGGAATAGAAGGTAGTATAATCAAGTTGAAGTGTACTCAAATCACATACTCACACTGCTCAAAAATGACTGGGCAGTGGACAGAGCAGAAAGAAACCATTCAGCCTCAGTGGAAGCAGGAAATCTGACTTAATACTAGGGCTCTAACTGCCTAACTGGGACCCAACAATTCAGCTTTATGGGTCTGAAGTATGAGGAGAAAAATCATTCCCAATTTCATGGGTACTGTGATGAAGCCCACTGCCTCCTCAAGGAAAACTCTGGGAGTATTACCATGTGCTCACACAAGGGGTGCGCTAGTAAACCAAAGACTGAGAAAACCTGAAAGGCAGTGTTCCAGCCTGGGAAAGAGGCTTTGAAGGTGGTGGGAATTCAGGCTTGTGCTGTGGCCGGGCTGCTCATCCTTACTGGTGCCAAGGACTTGTGGTAACATATAGATGCCGTCCTGAAGAGGAGGCGAAGCACCTGGACAGAGCCAGGAGTTAACTCAGTGGTTGAACGCTGGCTTAGCATGTGCAGGGCCAGACACTACCACTGAAAAAATAAATGACTTCTGTAATGTTTAAGGCTTGGAATAATACTGTTTTAGAATTTTTTTTAGCATGCTTTCCTTTTTTTTGTTTCTTTCTTTTGTGTATGTGTGTGCTTTTGTAGGACTCAGATTCTCACAGGTGCTAAGCAAGTGTGTTCAACTACTGAGTTACATTATCAGCTCTCTCTCTTTAATTTTAGACAAGGAATTATTGTGATATCTAGGTTGGTTTTAAACTCGCTGTCGAGAGCGCGGTTTGGTCATCCAAATCCCGACACCTCCTTCTCTATGGAAGGGAGTCGTGTGACCAGGTGACGGCATTCGCCACCCAATAGGGTCAAATGGAATACACTTTGGCAATGCTGGTCTTTATAATATTTATTATACTAAATAGTAATCACAACTTATGCTAAATGAAATATCTCTACTTCTACAGGATCAGGATAAGCTGCATCAATCAAACAGAAACACTTAATGATTATTAAAGCTAGAATAACTAATATTACAATATATAACCACCACATCCTATATTAATATTAATATTCCCACATCACACATCATACGACCTGTCCGAAGACCTTGGCTCTCCTGTTCCCCTGCGTCGATGTTCAGGGCAAAGCCCCAGTTCTAGTCTCAGTTCAAGGCCTGAGTGAATGGGCAAGGGATAGAGAGAGAGGTCTCAGCACAAGGTCTGAGGAAGGGGCATAGACCTAAGATAGAGACAGAGGCAGGACGTCAGTGACAAGACTGATCGCCACTTACTGCTTGTCTCCTTTGGTTTCTTATACTTTCATCTCAGCTTAATTAACATATCTCTATGTCACCCGCATATGGCGGCACTTACTAGCTTCTTATCTGGCTCCTACAGCTGGGCCTCAGCTGGGCTGTGGCTGACAGCTTATTGCAGCTAAACGAGAAGCTATTACTTATAATCCAATACTTAAATTACTTACTAAACTTCCTGCAGCCATTCTTTATGGCTGCTTACAGACTCCTTACACTCCTGGACTCAAATGGTTCCCCCACCTCAGGTCCCATCCTTATAGGCTCAAGATCCTGGGTCTTTAAAAAAATATCTATTGATATATTTGTTTGTATGTATGTTTTTCAAGACATGATTTCTCTGTGTGGCCCTGGCTGTCCTGGAATTCACTTTGTAGACCAGGCTGACCTCGAACTCAGAGATCCTCCTACCTCTGTCTCCCGAGTGCTGGGATTAAGGGTCTGCACTGCCACCTGGTTGAAAACAGTTATCTTCATGTGCAAATGTGTTTTGCCAGCATGTATGTACATGCATTCAGTGTTCTCAGTGTCCAGAAAAAAGCTTGGGATTCCCTAGGACTGAAGTTGCAGGCACATGTGAAACACCCAATGTGCATGCTGGGAAGTGATCCCATGTCCTCTGCAAGAGCAGCAAGTGCTCGTTCTTAACTGCTGAACGTAACTCATCCCATTGAATTGATGCCATTGTGTTCAAGGTTTAAACATCCTGGTTGCATCATAGAGTTCTCTTTTTAAAAGTCTGCCTTCCCACAGAAGCCCCCTTTGCCCCTTGGCCATTTCAATGCCCTTTCTTATGCATCATTGTCTCATTACTGAGCTGTGAAGATCAGCTTTGCATACAGAATTCCAGAGGCCAGGACACTGAAATCTGTACTTCTGTTTTGTTTTCAATCCAAATTGATTATTTTTTTCAGTTTTCATCCAGATGTTTAATATCATGTAAATACAGCTTGAAAGTGTTCCTAGTTCGAGTCCTGGCTCTTTTGCATTTGTAATTATTTCCTTAACTTAGGCAACAAGCCAGTAAGGTGTGTACAGAAGTCAGTGTTTGTCTCCAGCCCAAAGCTACCTGGCTCAAAAGCCATAGAACATTCTGGGTGTGGTGGTGTGTGCTTCTCATTCCAGCACTTGGGAGGTAGAGGACTAGCTAGCTATCTAAGGTGATCCTTGCTTTTAAAAGCCCACTCAGGCCCAGTATCTCTCCCTCCCTGCCTACTGATCAGGATGTAGTTCTCAGCCACTGCTCCTGCCATGACAATAATGAACTAAACCTCTGAAACTGTTAGCCAGTCCCCAATTAAATGCTTTCTCTAACAAGAGTTGCCCTGGTCATGGGGTTTCTTCACAGAAATAGAACACTTGACACTCAAGGCAACACTTATTTGTTTGTTTATTTATCTATTTATTTATTTATTTTTGTTTTTTGAGACAGGGTTTCTCTGTGTAGCTCTGGCTGTCCTGGAACTCACTCTGAAGACCAGGATGACCTCAAACTCCCAGTGTTCTGCTTGCCTCTGCTTCTTGACTGCTGGGATTAACTTAAAAGTTAGCTCAGTGGTTAAGAACACGTGTTTTTGTTGTTGTAAAGGACCCGGGTTTTATTCCCAGCACCCACACAGACGTTCACCACTTCCTCGGACACCATACATGCATGTGGTACACAGACGTACATGCAAACACTCATATACATAACATATATATAATAATGTTAAAATATGTGCTACTGCATATATCTTTTAAGTTTCTTGTTTATTTTCTTTTTAATTTTTTTAAACTTTTTTGAGACAGGGTTCCTCTGTGTAACAGCCCTGGCTGTCCTGGACTCGCTTTGTACACCAGGCTGGCCTTAAACTCACAGAGATCTGCCTGCCTCTGTCTCCTGAGTGGATTAAAGGCTGTGTGCTACCATGCCTGGCTATCAAGGCAGTATTTAAAGGAAGGGTGGGGGAGGGGGCTAGAACAGATAAAAACACTTATTTTTTTTGTAGAGGCTTGGGGTTCAGCTTCTAGCACCTAGGTGGTTCACAGCTCCCTGAAACTTCATTACAGGGGACCCACCACAGTCTTCTGACCTGAGAGAGTGAGTGAGAGAGAGAGAGAGAGAGAGAGAGAGAGAAGTAAACCTCTGGTGGGGTTAGTGAAGTAGTGTAGTGTCTGCCAGCATAGGATTTTGGAAATTTGGTGTGTCAGGAAAAAGATGGGCTTATCCAATTCCAGCCATGTTTACCACTGAAAGGCATGCCTTCAAAGCCTGCAAAAAGGAGATGACGTCTTTGATCATGGGACTTTGGACAGGGGTGTTCCCTCATAAAGCTCACCAGGAACCAGGTCAATGAGACAAACCTCAATGAGACAAAGGATTTAAATCACAAGCCCACATGGCCTTGCAGGCCTTCCTCCTCATCTTGTTGAGAGGTTTCACCACACTCCACTGCTTATCATCATCTTGCATCAACCTGCCGCAAATCCAAAGGCAGATATCCTCCCTGGTGCTCTAGAACATCTGAAGGGAGAATTATCTCCCCTCAGAGCTCTAAAGCATCAGCACTCGAGTTGAACCCTTGGAGGCCCAAAGCATCTGAATGGTGAGCCTAAGAAACTTTTCATCTTGCAAGTAATTGGGCCCTAGTACTGCAGAGGCAATTCTTGCTTGATATAAGGGCCGCCCCACTTCAATGGTCAAAACAGATTAAATGTATAAACTGCCTTAAGATCTGACGAACTAGAATCATAGACTTTAAGACTGAAAATTTGTTGAGACCATCCATCGGCACAGATCCATGCCCAGAGAATTAATCTGAGAAAATATCCTTTTAAGAAACTTTAGGTTATTGTTAAGTGTTTGTACTATAGGTATTAGGGTGTTTTAGATATTAGGTTTTAGAGTTAGGGTTTGTGCTTTAGGTTTAGGAACTTTATAGGTAATTGTTAAGTATTAATACATATATAAGTAAAAATAAAAATTTACTGTTACCTTTTAAAAAATGAAAGTAAGGGCTGGAGAGATGGCTCAGAGGTTAAGAGGTTAAGACCTCTTCCACAGGTCCTGAGTTCAACTCCCAGCAATCACATGGTGGCTTACAATCAACTATAATGTTATCTGGTGCCCTCTTCTGGCCTGCAGGGGTATATGCAGGCAGAACACTACATAATAAATTTTTAAAAATATTTATTTATTACTTCATCTTCATCACTTATAATAAAAATTTAAAAACAAAAAGCCACCAAAGAGGGGGAAGTTTTTTGTTAAAAAAGAAAAAGAAAAGGAAAGGAAGCTGGGCATGGTGGCACTCACTTTTTTGTTTGTTTATTCATTTTACATCCCAATCGTAGCTCCCTCCCACCCCTCCTCTGGGTCCTGCCCTTCCTGCCCCCTTGCCCCATCTCCCCTCCCCTTCTCCTCAGAAAAGGGAAGCCCCCCGTCCCACCCAGAACTCTAGTCCCATCAGGAATGAGCATATCCTCTTCCATTGAGGCCAGGCAGGAAAGCTCACTGTGGGAGAAGTGGTAAAAAAACAGGTATCAGATTCCATGTCAGAGAGAGATCCCAAGTCACTTGCTAGAGTCCCACATGATGACCAATTTGCCCATTGATTGCATAGGTGTTGGGATCTTGGTCCAGTTCATATATACTCTTTGATTGGTGCTTCAGTCTGTGTGAGCCTCCATGGGCCTAGGTTAGTTAATTCTGTTTATCTTCTGGGCAGTTCTTCTTCCCTCCAGGTCTTTGTATTCCCCCCCCCCATTCTTCCACGAGACACCCTTTGCTCTCCCTAATGTTTGTCAGTGAGTCTCAGACTCTGTGTGGATCCTCGACAGCATGGAGCTTCTCAGAGGACAGTTATGCTATGCTCCTGTCTGTAAGCATAGTAGAGTATCCTAAGTAGTGATAGGGGTTGGCTCTCTCCCTTGATGTAGGTCTCAGGTTGGGAGTGGTACTCACTTTTAATCCCAGCACTCAGGAGGCAGAGGCAGACACAGACAGATATCTGGATTTGAGAGTTCTAGAACAGTCAGGATTACACAGAGAAACTGAAAAAGGACACCTCCTCCCAAAAAACCAAAGCAAAAACACACAAAAAAATATTTAACAAAAGAAAAGATAGAAAGAAAATAAAAAAAGAAAGAAGGGTTTGAGGGCTAGAGATTAGGTTAAGCAGGAGGGTGCTTGCCTGGCACAGTCAACGCCCTGGGTTTGATCTCCACTACTGCATAAAAAGATGAAAAGAAAAGGTAGAGATGTAGTTCAGGAGTAGAAAGGGTGCTTAGCTCACTCAAGGCCTTAGGTTCTGGCCCCAAAACTATTTTCCCTTTGGAAGGGTTTTACCTTATATTAAAAGTTTTGCTCTTTGGGCCTGGCATGGTGTACATGACCCTGAAATCACAGAGATCCACCTGCTTTTGCGTCCCTAGTGCTGGGATGAAAGACATGTGCCACTATGCCTGGCCATGTAAGTAAAATTTTAAATTTAATGTTTTTTAACTGGTGTATCAATTTCTTCTATTGTAACTTCTATGCCTGAGATTCTATATTCCATCTCTTGTATTTTGTTGGTCATGCTTGCATCTGTAGTTCCTGTTGGCTTACCTAGATTTTTCATTTCAAGGGTTCCCTTAGTTTGTGCTTTCTTTATTGCTTCTATTTCCATTTTTAGGCGTTGAGCAGTTTTATTAATTTCTTTCAACTTTTTGCTTCCCTTTTAGTTGCTTTCTTGTTTGTTTTAGGTTTTTCAAGACAGGGTTTCACTGGGCAACAGCTGTCCTGGAACTTACTCTGGTTGGTCTCCAACTCACAGAGATCTGCCTGCCTCTGCCTCCCAAGTGCTGGGATTAAAGGTGTGTGCTGCCACACCTTTAATCCCAGCAAGGTGTGTCCTTGCTTTCTTTAAGGGATTTATTTCCTTCCTTTTTAAGGACCTCTATCATCTTCTTAGAGTCAATTTTAAGGTAGTTTTCTTATGCTTCATCCGTGTTGGAATATTCAGGACTTGCTGTAGTAGGATAGCTAGGCAGGCTATGGAAGTGCCATATTGCCCTGGCTGTTGTTGATTGTGCTCTTACACTGGCCTTTAGCCATCTGGGTTTGGGGTGATTATAGGTATAGTTGCTGATTTCTGGGATTGTCTTTGTTGGATCGGTGTTTTGTTCCTTGGTTTTTGTTTCCTCTCTGGTCTAGTCTGAGGGGTCTGTGATTGATCAGGGGTTCTCTGTCTGAGTTGGGGGCTAGACTTCTGGTGACCAGCCTTGCCTGTTGTCTAGCAGGGAATCTACATTTGGGTTGGGTCCTGGAGTTCTGGTGGCTGCTGTGGCTTTGGCCCAGCCATGAGTCTCCACCTGAGACTTCTTCCCTGTTCTTTGGCTGATGTGGCCTGCGCTTGAGCAGGGGCTGGATGGACTAGAATTTTCTATGTAGCTTAGTCTGTCCTCAAACTTGTCACCCTCTTGAGGCCTGGGACTATAGGCATGCAGCACTACACTTTGGAAAAGTCTTAATTTTGTACAATGAACCATATTGTTGAATCACACATTTTGGGTTTTAACATCTTTGTTGTTGGGGAGGGGGATCCTATCAGCAGCCCTTCATCTGCATAAGAATTTCTGTATTTTGAGGTTTAGTTTTATACATTTGTATTATGTTTATTTGTGTATGTGTGGTGGAAACATATATACAAAAATACGTGTGTGTGTGTGTGTGAGTGTGTGTGTGGGGTGGGTAGGTGGGAGCAGAGAACAACTTTCAGAAGTTAGATCTCTCTTTCTGCTATGTGTGTCCTGGGGATCAAACTACAATTGTCAGCCTTGGTGGCAAACACCCTTAACCCTCATTTGACCAGACCTGGCTTTTCTGTCTCTGTGTGTCTTTGTTTCTTTTCCATTGATTATTTGCAACTTCCTGCTCAGTATTTCTATATTCCAAAAAATTACTTTGACCATAATATATCATATCCTTTATGTTTTCCCTTAGACCAGAAAAGGATTGTGCTGAGGATTTCATCATCTTTATAGATTCTAACAAATACAAATCTGGATTTTAGAGACATTTATTTAGCTACAAATAAAATTCCCATATTATGTCTTCTGGTATAATACTGATTGTTCAAGTCATCATCAATGATTTTAGATGCCTCCCAGCAGTGTTTTCTGACAAAGACACACATTTCAGTTTGTGGCCACAGCATTTCATGGACATCATTTTGACTATTTTAACAACGATAGTCAAAATGTATGTATCCCCAAAAGCCTGGATGAATGTTTGTCTTTTTGTTACTAAAGTAGAAATTTCAGGGCTGGGTAGAAGCTGATTCGTGGTACAGCACTTGCTTACACCATGACTTGCCATACATAGGTTCCATCTCCAGCGTGGGGAAGAAAAGAAGCTTCTTCTAAACAAGTATCTTTACTGGAGAAAAAAAAACAAACAAATCCACATTTTTCTTTTCTCTTTCTTTCTTTCTTTCTTTCTTTCTTTCTTTCTTTCTTCCTTCCTTCCTTCCTTCCTTCCTTTCTTTCTCTCTCTCTCTCTTTCTTTCTTTCTTTCTTTCTTTCTTTCTTTCTTTCTTTCTTTCTTTCTTTTGTTTTAGACTGG
The DNA here is from genome assembly GCA_907164525.1 of Lophiomys imhausi. Classification (NCBI taxonomy): domain Eukaryota; kingdom Metazoa; phylum Chordata; class Mammalia; order Rodentia; family Muridae; genus Lophiomys; species Lophiomys imhausi. The sequence goes on along the minus strand of CAJQZJ010027477.1, from coordinate 38,249 downwards.
GTCTCATATAGCTCAGGCAGGTCTCCAACTCATCATAGAGTCAAGAATGGCCTTGCACTCTTTTTGTAAATTGTATGTGACATTGCTGCAGATGCTCTTAGCCTCTGACTGTCTGCTGCACAGATTACACCATCATGTTTGTCCCCCACTCGATTGTGCCCTATTGGCATACCCATTTCATGCAGGAAAATGGAAACGGAACAGCCAGAAGAAACGTCTTACCACAGAAACCAATGGTGAATTTGGTTAGAGGCCCTGCAGAAGATATGGAGGAGGAAAAGGCATTAACAGGTCTAGATATAGTGATGAGATGGACTTGTACATGTTGTTTGAGTGAAAGAATGCTGAGGAAGTGATTGGAAAAGGAGGCAAAAATATTGAGGCTGTGTGTGCACATTTTAATGCTAGTGTTTCACATCCTGACAGCAGTGGCCCTGAATGCATATTGAGCAACAGTGCTGATATAGAGATGGCTGGACAAATTCAGGAAAAAATGCTTTTCTATCTTGGAACAGGGCCAGCAGTTGCCATCATCCACTGCAAACAGACAACTCTCACTGGAATCTGATGTTGCAGAATGCTTAAATTATCAACACCATAAGAGAAATAACTTTACATGCGAGTTGAGACTGTGGATTTATCAAAGTCTGGCAGGAGGAATTATTAGTGTGAAAGGTGCTAAAATAAAAGAAATTATAGAAAGCACTCTGACAATAATCGAACTACTCCAGGAATGCTGCCCTAAGTCCATAGACAGAGTTATTCTTATGGGGGGGGTGACTGATAGGCTTGTACAGTGCATCAAGAGCACCAGGCTTAAGGGCCGTCTTTCTTATCTGCTAAGTTATATTCCTTGCCTCTGGCTAGAAACCCTTGGTCCTCCTGCTCCACAACCCCCCCCCAAGAGATGGATCATAGATGTGTGCCCCCACACCAAGCTGATTCCTTACCTGAACCAATCTGTTTATTACTTTTGCTTTGTAATTGGCCATTGAAGAGCTAAGAGCAGGAATGAGAGTTGTGCCCTTTCTGGCATTTTCCTCTTACCCCTGTTCACTGTGTTCTTCATGATATCTCATGTAGGCTGTGCTTTCCTGGTAGGAATCTTTTCAAGCCACTATTCCACTTGGGGAGGACTGCTTTAGGTAAAACCAAATGATATAATTTGTGAATTCACAGACCCAATGCAGAAATTGCATAACTTTGGGATATGCTAAAAAACAAAATGAAAGGGCCTGGACAGATAGCTCAGAGGTTAAGAGCAGTGTGTATTGTTCCAGAGGTCCTAAGTTCACTTCCCATCACGGATATGGTGACTCTTACCCATCCATAGTCAGATCTGGTGCCCTCTTGTGGCCTGCAGGTATACATGCAGGCAAAGCACTCTATACATAATAATAATACTAAAAAATGACCCCATATGGGTCTGGAGGTGCAAGCCTTTAATCCAACATGCAACCCAGAGTATACCCTCATTATAAATATTGACCCATGGGCCTGAGAGAAAGCTCAGAGGTTAAGAGCACTGGGTATTCTTCCAGAGGTCCTGACTTCACTTCCCCATAGGGACATGGTGACTCTATAATGAGATCTGGTGCCCTCTTGTGGCCTGCAGCCATACATGCAGGCAAAACACTGTACATGTAATAAATGAATTAAATCTTTAAAAAATAAAATAAAATAAAATGAAAGAGAGTGGGCACCGAACTTGGATGTTGTCACTTCTGGTCCACCTTCACTCTGTTTAGCAATGACCATCCTACAAATGACTGAGAGGAGGAACATTTGGCAACCCATGTTTTGGGTACATTTCCTTTAATTTGTTTATATGTGTATATATATTTTAAAGATTTATTTAATTTATGTGTGCATGCATGTGTCTCGTTAGTGTGTGTCTGTACAGTTGCGATGGAGGCCAGAAGAGAGTGATGGATCCCTTGTGAGCCACTCAACATGGGTGCTGGGAACCCAGTTCAGGTCCTCTGGAAGAGTAGCAAGTGCTCTTAACTGCTTCAATTCAAAGCCATCTTGTGAATCTTTTCTTGTATAGTTCATCTTGGAGACAACTGGTTTACTACATCGAGGCCATTTTTTAAATAATAAGGATAGACATTGTGGAACATGCTTTATCATCTCAGCAATTGGGAGGTACAGCTAGGAGGACCTTGAGTTTGAACCAGCCTGGGCTACATAGCAGGTTCCAGACTTGCCTGGGGGTATATAGACATATTCTATCTCAAGCAACAAAACAAGAACAGATAAGGTAACTGGGTACTGACAAATGAGAAAAACTAAGTCAGGAACATATACTATGGTGTAATAGGTCCAGTATTCAAATACTTTGGTTTGATCTTAGTGCTTCTGCTCCTTCTGGTTATTTCAGTCACATATTTCTGGTTTCTGACACTAGAGTGGAGTAATGTTTCTTTCTTTTTTATAAGATTTATATAGTATGTATACAGTATTATGTCTGCACTCCAGAAGAGGGTCTCAGATTTCACTGTATATGGTGGAGAACCACCATGTGGTTATTGGGAATTGAACTCAGGACCTTTGGAAGAACAGTGAGTGCTCTTACCCTCTGAGCCATCTCTCCAGCCCTTTTTGTTTTGTTTTGTGTGGTGAGCTGCAACCCTAAGATGGCGCCTGGCTTATTGCCAGAAAGCTCAAGCTTAGCTGTAAACAAGCCTTAGTTGGTAGCAGCTGCCTAGCCTGGTGTGCTTCCTCCTTTTGTGAGCCTATCTTGGATCGCTAGGTGGCATGATCTGATTGGGTTTGAGTAGGCATATAAGGGCTTGGGGGAGGAGAAGCAGAGACACAAGCAGAGAGACACAAGCAGAGACACAAGCAGAGAAGCAGAGACACAAGCAGGGATTCGGAAGACTGTTTTCAAGGGACCTGAATAAACTGCTGGAGAAGAGCTTTTGTGAGTTGCGTCATCCTTGCTGGTCGAGGGGGACGCGACAGTTTTGATTTTGAGACAAGGTTTCTCTGTGCAGCCCTGGCTATCCTGGAACTCACTTTGTAGGCCAGGCAAGCTTTGAACTCACAGAGATCTGCCGGCCTCTGCCTCCCAACTGCTGGCCTTAAAGGTGTGCACCACAAATGCCCACCTTGATATTTTTTTAAAGGCAAGGTCTCACAGTCTTAGTGGGCTTCTGACCAGTGGTAAGAAGCTCCTGCCGTTGCCTCCCCTGTACTTGGATTACAGTTCCACACCACTGTGCCTGCCTAGTTTTTTTCTGTTTAAAGTGAAGAAATTAACATTGATGCCTAAGCTCTAAGAATCATGAACTGGGAAGCCACATTTGTGTCTCTGAATGTGCATTTATTATTGTGTATTTTTAGAAAAAAGGACCCCAGCCAGGTGTGGTGGCTGTTACTTCTGTAATTGCAGGACTCTGGAGGCGAAAGCAGGAGAATCATTAAGTTTAGGACCTATCTGGGTTACAGACTGTAGGTAAGGGACGGGACAGGAGGGGAGAGAAAAGAAAAGTAAGTACTTTTTGTTACAGAAATTTTTTATTTAAAACATTTATATTTATTAATAATTGCACCTATAAAACACCTATATCCTATAACCTAATACCTTTAAACACTTAATACCTAAGAACACTTAACCAATTCTATTTGAAGGCATATTTATATTCTCTAACACAGGTCCATGCAGGCATCTTGCTCAGCAGTCAGTCTTCTATCTGTAGGCATCCATTATAGTAATTAACAGTCTAGCTGTGGCAGTCACGGCAGGAGTCATGTCTTCAGCTTGGTTAGCTTCCTCCGGGGCTAGCTTTGCAGGTTCATGCAGTCAGTTTATTTCAACTGCTAGCTTGAGGCTGGCTTATGAGGCCAGCCTATTTAAACATGAGGTCGGCTTCCTCCTTTACCTGAGACTTACTTTCATAGTTTCCTCAGTCTGTGTGTGACCCACAGCCTCCAACCTTTGCCCACCTCAGTCTCCTAGCACTCTTGGACCCCTGGATGGAAGTCTTTAGTGTCCAGTTTTCAAGAACTTTCTGTCAGCAGGTTCTATACCATGCCTTTGCCTTCTCAGGATGGCTTTCAGCAAAAGTCTCTTTCTCAGACTCGGTCTCTCAGTTTCTTGACAATCTTCAGTTTACTTGCCAAGGTTTCTGACCATTGATTTACCTCAGGCTATTGCAGCCTAGAGGCTGGCAAATAGCATACCTTGCTTTACTTTTGCAATGTGTGCTTCTGTCTTCTCTGTCCGTGGGGGCAAGAGAGAGAGAGATCCATGTGGAGCTCCAAAGCTTATATAAGTCGTCAATCTCAAGATCCTTGGCAGTCTCAAAGCTCATAAGATCTCTCATGATATTTATCAGTCTCTGTGGCTTCTTGAGGAAATTGATGTCATCTGGGGTTTCTTAGCCATGCCCCTTCAACAATGCACCATCTGTGCCTCTCACAGAGCCATGGCCTCAACTGGGCTCTGCCCATCCCAGTCCTCTAGTGACCAAACAATGCCAAGCTCCTTTATGTGCTTCCAGGTGCCAGGCTGATCTGACTACCTCTCTCTTAAGAATTCAGAAGTACCCCCATAATTCACTAAAGAAAGCTATTTCCCATTACAACTCTTCTACATGGTTTTCTAAAGAGTCTGGGCATGAGAAAGGAAGATAAATAACCCACCACAAAACAACTATGTAATTGAATCAGAAAGCCCATGGATCTATATTCAAGATCAACTACCTTCTCCTATTTTCCAGGAGCCCTACCACAGGTGACTCCACAGTGGAGGCTCATCTTGGCTGCCACAGGCAGACCATATTTTCATGGACTCCTAGCCTGCACTGGGGTCAGAGAAGGTTGAAGACAGAGCACAGCCTGCTCCACCTTGTGTTTGGAGGAAGGTGATAGGTGCTTGGCAATCTGTTTTGAACATTGGAGGGGCTGAGGAGGTATTAGATTTGGAGGCAAGGGTGTAGAGTGACGTATGGAATCCTCATTATGTGGCCAAGCAGAGGAAACAGACTGTGAGAAGGTCCAGTCAAGGGAAGGCTAGAAGACTTTAGGGAAATGAAAGTCACTCAGTGAGTCAGGACTAGAGAAAAGGGATGTATTGGGGGGGATGTCAGAGGAAGAAATGAAGAGAGGGTGAGAGTCTGAGGAAATATCCAGAGGCTAGGTCGTGGGAGCCTCCAGACCTGCTGGGAGCTTAGATTCTATCTAACAATATTAAAGAGTTCAAGATCATGTAGTGGCCTTTTGCACTTGGGTTTCAGAAATCCTTGAGAGGAGAGAGGCTAGATAGATGTTGAATTGGTAGATAACCTTACTACCCCAATTTGATCACCAAACATGGTACACCTATTATCATAGTATGACACCCTGAACAGCCAGGTGAGGAGCTACATGTATTGTTAGCACTCAGGGGACTGAGGCAAGAAGATCAAGAGTTTGAGGCTAGCCTGGGATACATGGTGAGATTCTGTCTCAAAAAGAGACCATAATATATCCTATCAATAGGCATAATTATTGTGTATGTTTTAAAATGTGAGTTTGGGGTAGACAGCAAGATGGCTCCACAGGTAAAGTGCTGTGCAGGCTGGGTGACCTGAGGTCCAGTCCTGAAATCCACAGACAGGTACAAGTAGAGAACTGGTTTCAAAAAGTTGTCCTCTGACTGGGGTTGGTGTGGGGGCTGGGTTGAGAACACGTGCAGCATGCTCCTGACTGTCTGAGGAGAACTTGCAGACATTGCTTCTCTTCATCCAGAAGTTGGGACTTAGGGATGAAACTCAGGTTGCTGGCTTGATGGAAAGTACCTTTATCTGCTGAACTATCTTTTTGTTTTGTTTTCTGAGACAGGGTTTCTCTGTGTGCAGTCCTGTCTGTCCTGGACTCTGTTTGTAGACCAGGCTGGCCTCGAGCTCAGAGAGATCTTCCTGCCTCTGCATCCTGAGTGCTGGGATTAAAGGTGCCACCATGTCCGGCTCTGCTGAACCATACTGCTGGCCTTTACTCTTTCTTTCTCATGTGACTCTACTTGTATTTATTATTTTTTTCATAAATATATTTTGATTTTATACTTTCCCCTATCCCAACTCCTCCTAGACCGTACCCACCTGACTTCATATTATTTATCTGTCTTTCAATCAAAAACAAAAATAAAAACCAAAATAAACAAAAACCCAATAAAACTAAAACAAAAAGCACACACACACATTGAGTTTGTTACGTGCTGGCCAACTACTCCTGTGCCTGAATGTAGAGACCTGTCCTGGAGTAAAGATGGTATAGTCAGTGACTCATCACTGGAGAAAACTGATTCTCCCTTTCCCAGCAGCTATCTGTTCCAAATAGCTTCATGGATAAGGGTGGGATTTTATGTCTACTTCCTCTTCATAGTGCTGAGATTTTGTTTGATTTGAAACTGTACAGGTCTTGTGTTCCGGGTCATCGTTTCTGTGACTTCATCTGTGTATCAGCCCTGGAGAGTGTGTGCATGCATTTGTGCATGTGTGTTTGCATCTGTTTTGAGATAAGGCCCATCCAGGCTGGCCTGACATTTGGAACAGTCTTCCTACCTCAACCTCCCAAATGCTGTGATTGCAAGTATTAGCTACCATGATTGACTATAAATAAGAATTTGAATTAATAAATGTAGGAGAAGGAGACAAAAAGGAAACTGGGTAGGGGGTGTTAGGGTGTGGACCACTGAGAACTGCATGATTGAGGCTGTGGCCCGTACGCATGGAGCAGTGAGTCACCGGAGGCTGTGGTTCAGACGAGGAGGCTTACTAGTAACAGAATTGGGGCAGAGGTAGTAGAGGTGGATGAGATGGACATACTGCACAGATCTATTTGGATAAACAAGAATTCTGGCTGACTGTAGAGGGAGGTAACCATGACAAAGCTCAGGTATCTGGCTTGCACAACAGAGTAGAGGTTCGAGTCACATACTAAGAGGTAAATAATTAGAGCATTTGGAGGACAGGCTGGGAGATCAGCTTTTGTATAGCAAGTTAGATATGGTTGTAAGACATCCAAGAGAAGATATCCCACAGACAGTTGAGTATGGATATGTGCAAACAGAGAAAAACAGGCTGTGGACTTGAGGAAAGGAATTATTTTTAACTTGGAACTCATTTGCATAATGGCTTGAGGAAGAGAAGCAGGAACACACAGGAATCAGTGGGTCGTAAGTCCTGAGGGAACAGAGGGCATAAGTCAGATGTTGGACGAAGGGTTCCATGTAATGAGGAGGAAAGCCTAGGAGGTCAGCCTAGCTGGTTAAAACTTGCTTTGTGATGGGTGTGGTGGCACAAGCCTTTAATCCCAGCACTCAGGAGGCAGAGACAGGCAGTTCCAGGCTAGCACGGTTTAAAAAAAAAAGAAGCAGAACAGCCTAAATTTAGGTAGTTTCTTTTTCCTTTCCCTTCTTTCTTTTTCCGCTTCTTTTTCTTTTATTAGCATTGGCTAAAAGTCAAGACAGTTGTGACCAACAGAAGTTCAAACAACTGCTTCATTTAAACCACCCAGATTTGTATCTCTTTTTTTGAGACAGGGTTTCTCTCTGTATCCTTGACTTTCCTGGACTCACTTTGTAGACCAGGCTGGCCTTGAACTCATAGAGATCTGCCTGCCTCTGCCTCCCTAGTGCTGGGATTAAAGGTGTGTGCCACCACTCCCGGCCAAGGTCTGTTTCTTAATTAAAGTAAAAATAAAATAATAAGAATAGCTCCTATTTCTGTACTTTAATGCAGAAATTTGTTTGGGTAACTTTCTTTTCTGATTTAGTTTTTTAAAATAGTTTGTTTATTTTATTGGTTTTTCAAGACAAAGTTTCTCTGTGTAGCTCTGGCTATCCTGGAACTCACTCTGTAAACCAGGCTGGCCTTGAACTCATAGAGATCCACCTACCTGTGCCTCCTGAGTGCTGGGATTAAAGGTGTGCACCACCATGCCCAGACTAATAGATGTTATTTTCAAAAACAATGTTATTTTTAACTATGTGCTCGTGTGTGTGTGTGTGTGTGTGTGTGTGTGTGTGTGTGTGTGTGTGTAAGTACATGCATTTGGGTATATGCACATGAGTGTGGGTACCCTCAGAGGGCATACTCATTGGATCTCCTGTAGCTGAAGTTACAGGTAGTTGTGAGTGTCAGGACTTGAACTCAGGTTTTCAGGAAAAGCAGCAAGTGCTCTTAAACCACAGAGACATCTCTTCAGTCCCTATTTTTAGAACAGATTTATTTTAAAAATTGAGAAGATGTTACAGAAAAACAGAAAAAGTCATGGTTTATTCCATTTTCTTGGTTTCTTTTTCTTTCTTTTTTTCTGTTTTTTTGTTTGTTTGTTTGTTTTGGGATTGGTTTTTTGAAACAGGGTTTCTCTGTGTATCCCCAGCTAACCTGGACTCTGTAGACCACACTGGCCTTGAACTCAGAGATCTGCCTGCCTCTGCCTCCTAAGTGCTGGGATTAAAGACATGTGCCACCACCACCTGTCTGGTTTCTATTTTTTTAATGAGGTTTTACAATGTACCTCAGGCTGGACTGGAACTCACCATATAGTCTAGGCTGGCCTCAAACTTGTGGCAGTGGTCCTGCCTCATCTTAGAATTGCAGATGTGAGCTACTACATGCCCATTTTACATTAAAGAGGTTTTCATTTTGGCATTTCAGGATCCCATACATGAGGTCATGAGACAGTCAGGCATCACATTGCCTTAGAGTCCTCTTGGCTATGAGGGTCTCCCATTTCACTTGTCTTTGCTGACCTGGAAAATTACTTAGGTCAAGCTTCTGTAGGATGCTCCTCTATTGGAATGCCTTTGCCATTTTCATCACAATTAGACTAGGCTTGGTAAGTCTAGGTAAGGAAGATCACAAAGGTTAACTGACATTTTCCAGTGTAGGGAACATACCATCAACATGATGTATCCATGTTGACGTAGATCACCTGGCTGAGGTGGGGTGTCAAGTTTCTCCAGTGTAGAGTTCCTTCTCACTCCCTAAACTCTGGAAAAATAACTTGTTAGGTGCAGCCTTCATTTAAGGAGTAGGGCAGGGTGTGATGGTGAATGCCTGTAATCCTGAGGAATGAGGATGAAGAGGATGAAGAGTTTGAAGCCAGCCAGGGCTACTTAGTGAGCCTCTGTTAAGAGAGAGTGTGTATGTTCAGAGAGAGAAAGAGAGTGTGTTCAGAGAGAAAGAGACAGAGAGACAGAGACACAGATGCAAAGAGAGAGACAGAGACACAGAGAGATGCAGACAGAGAAAGACAGAGATGAAGGAAATCAGAAAAGGAATAGAGGCTTACAATCTTTTTTCTTTTCTTTCCTTTTTTTTTTTCAAGACAAAGTCTATCTTTGTAGTCTTGTCTGTACTGGACTTGCTTTGAGGACCAGGCTGGCCTTGAACTCACAAAGATCCACCTGCCTCTGCCTCCATTTGCTGGGATTAAAGGTGTATACCACTATGCCCAGTTGTACAATTTTTCTTGAAGAAGTATCTATACATATTATTTGGTGTTTTCCTTCATACAATGTTTGTCTCTTCTCTCCCGCTTGTTTAAGTATTCATTAATTTCTTCTAGTATTTGGGAGGTGGATGTAAGAGGATCAGAAGTCCAAGGCTAACCTCAGCCTGAACTTCAGGAGACCCTGCCTCCAAGAAACAAAATAATAGGAATTTCTTCTTATCACTTTTTAGCACTCATTTCATGTATTGTGTTATGATCCATTATGATTGTTTTTATTTCTTTTTTTTTTTTGGTTGTTAGAGACAGGGTTTCTCAGTGTAACCCTGGATGTCCTGAACTCACTTTGTAGACCAGGCTGGCCTCGAACTCACAGAGATCCGCCTACCTCTGCCTCTCAAGTGCTAGGATTAAAGGTGTGTGCCACCACCGCCCAGCTTTTTTTGGTTTTTCTAGACAGGGTTTCTCTATGTGGCCCTGGCTGTCCTGGAACTTTTTTTCTTTTTTTGAGACAATGTTTCTATGTGTAGTCCTTGCTGTCCCGGACTCTAATTATAGACCAGGTTGGCAGACTGGGCGGTGGTGGCACACGCCTTTAATCCCAGCAGTTGGGAGGTAGAGGCAGGCGGATCTTTGTGAGTTCGAGGCCAGCCTGGTCTACAAAGTGAGTCCAGGACAGCCAGGGCTGTTATACAGAGAAACCCTATCTCGAAAAAACCAAAAAAAAAAAATAGACCAGGCTGGCCTTGAACTCAAAAATCTGCCTGCCTCTGCCTCCAAAGTGCTAGGATTAAAGACATGTACCACCACACTGGCCAATTATGGTTTTTCTTATTTTTTAATGTATTACAAAATGGTTATAGAAGCCATGACCTGACTGGCAGGAATGCTCCATCAAAGAAGTGTGTGTGTGTGTGTGTGTGTGTGTGTGTGTGTGTGTGTGTGTGTG